>JAOXJM010000012.1:16917984-16931014 GCA_026413425.1 Tringa solitaria
AAAATATTGTCATGAGTTATTTGTGGCTAAACACCAAAACAAAGTAATATGTGGCAACATCTGATACACAATTGACCTAAAGCCATTTGCTCCAAGGAATTAGTTACTAACCAAAATTATTGCCATTAACTTGTTCCGTAACAAAACTTTGCACAAAAGAAAAACAAAAGCACTTTATGTGGCTGAGGAAAACTCCATCCTTAGGCTAACAACTAGATGCTGGGCCATCCTTCTCAGCCTCATCCACTCCACCTAAATTGAATAAACTGGGCACTTTACTTTGAACTTTCTCCTCCCCACCCCGGCTCCAGCTCTGTGTTGATCTGTTCCCGTGCTCAGTGCTACAAGCCAGCTTTGCACACCCAGTGTTCCCCAAATGCTCTGAACTGCTCTCATTTGCTTTTCCTTTTTATTTCACCCAATTTGTTTCCCCAAGCCCTCTGGAGTCATCCTGACCAGAGTCTCTGGATGCTATCACAATACAAATAATTTGAGGTGAAAAAGGCTCCATGGAAGAAAGTGGGCTCTTGGAAAGAATGTGAACCTTTCTAGAATAAATAAAACATTTTAAATGTTATTCAAATAACTTCCTTTCATCTCTCTCTTATTTCTTTAAAGTTAATTGGAAAGAAAGAAAGAAGTCACCAGGACATACATTCCAGTAGTCTCCTTGGTATAAATCAGGCAGCACAGACACTGCACACCAGTAACAATGAAATGACCCCTTAAAATACTGCACTTCTTGCCAAGCATAACTTCTCCGAAGACTTTAAACTTCACCACTGGCCAAAATTTGAGAGCTGAAAGTCCTTTTCCTAGTTCAAGTTGGGGCATGATTCAGAGAAAGGAAAAGGGGCTAAAGTAACCCAACTGAGCTGCTGTTTTCAGTAGAAAACCAGGTCCAATAGTTAAGAAAGAGATGCTCTCGGCCTCTAAAACCCCAAATTCTCCTCTAGGATGAAAACTATCAGAGTCCTGTCACCAGTAATTTGGGTGCACTTCTTTCCCAGCATGTCTGTGAAAATCACTCACACTTGCTGTGTTTGATCCACTCACTTCCAGACAAGGTCCAGTTCTGGGGTCCTCACCAAGCTGGAGTCTGAATTAGAGGACAGAGTAGCAACATCACAACCAGCTCGTGACAGATCCCATTTGGGCTGCACTGTAACGGCCCATCAACATGCAGAAATCAGAATCACAGAAGTTGAACAGCTTAATTTAAAAAAGAACGGAAGGCAAATACTGCAGAGTCTTATTCCCTCCACTCTTCAAGTTTACAGCTTCGTTACTGTGACACCTGTGCACTTGATAGATTGGATACTAATGGGTCACAGGAAACAAAAACAGATGACTAACATTAGCCAGTAAGAGTAAGCACCAGGGACAGCCAAAAATAGGCTGCTTTTAGCTCCTCCCATGTTATCCAGCTCTTCAGAATAAGCACAAACACTGAGAAAACGATTCATAATTTGCACTTGAATAGAATTCTCCTATTAGAGGGTATCACAGCAGTTCATAACAAATATTTGGTACTAACGGGGTAAGTGTCTGACACTCATCTGCAGAGAAAAATGCCTCAAAGAATAGCAGACAGTCAAACTGCATAATGTGTTGCACACGCCTCTGTGGGTGTCACTGAAAATATGGAAAACATTTAGAAGGGAAAGTGAAAATAGCTGAAATATAAAAATCCTTTATGCCATGAAACTTCAGAAAATAGTTCCTCTCAAATGTTTTTCCTTCCACTGCTTTCTGTTAGGCAAAAAAAAAAAAAAAGTAAACCCTTCTATCCAGAATCTCCCTCTTCAAAAGAGAATGAGTGTTTGATTCTACTGAAACAGCAATGGAATGCAGCAGATCTCCTTTTTTTTTTTTTTTTTTTTGAGAAGAGAAAATCCCAACTGTTTTCCTACCTCTTGTGCTCACAGAACTCAAAAGTTGCTTTGGACATTTATTAACAAAATCACCAAGTAAAGTGAAACGTTTAAAAAAAAAAAAAATAGGCCAAACAACCCTGTCACTCTTCCTTCATCCTGCACCCTCAACTCCTGCAAACGCAAAAGTGGAATTCAATACTAACAGCTCTCTTGTGGAGTTTGCCTCTCAGCATCCATGCCTGTATTCAGAAAAAAATAAAAATCACCATTGTCCCAAACAACAGAAGATGGTTTAGCATATAAAGTAAAGCTCCCAACTGATCTATATTGGAAACATTATTAGGGATACATGTCAAGCAAATACAGATAAAGACTATGAAGACTGAACGCCTATTTTGTAGGGCTTTCGGCAGATATCTTTTCACATCAGCCCTCCAGTCCAGTTCACAAAATAAGCTGCTGCCATCTTATGGAAGAGACCTTGAAAAGCATTTGGTCCAAAAACCATTCTGCTCTTCCTCCCTTGCCACATTTCTTACTCTCTCTTGGTTTACTCTGTGATTAATAACTGTTTTTTAAAATAACTTTCTGGCTTTGCAAAGATCTGCCTATTGAGGTAAGTTATTCTTTGTGGAAGTTGCTTTCTCACCTATGATTTTATAGTAATTTTCAGAGCATCCAGACAGTGAGACGGAGCAGTGTGCTGAGAAAGGGAACAAACCAGGCTGTTAATCCTGAAACCCCCACAGACAGAGGTTTCTTGTACGATACAACAAAAGCCAGCTGGAGCCATTCAGCCACTACAGTATAAAGTCATCATGTTTGCCCAGTCTTAAGGCAGTCACTCTTTGTGCACTGTCTCTGGCCCTCTCTACACGGCCAGCCTGAACCAGTTTAATTAAAGGTGTGATTTTTAACATGTTTACTGAGATAAATAAAAATATGCCAGCTTAAGCCTGAAACCAGGGTTCAATTTCTCCATCTGTAAGGCAGAAAGAGCTGCATTTGCAGAACGTCAGGGAGCTTTGCTGAGAGATTTTGCCTTTGATCTGAAAGGGAAATCCCTCCACAAGCTTCCATGTTACTGCATGGTAGAAATGCAAGATTTCAGACAAGGACTGCCCGTGAGAGGAGAGGGGTCAGTAAGGCTAAGACACTGTTATTCGTGCGAATATAGGACTCCCACAAGTTCGCAACTCTTGCTGGGACCTAGGACACAATATTCCACTTGAACATTGAAATCAAAACCATTTTTGAAAAGACTACGATCAGCATAAGAATCTGGAAAAAAGCATGAAAGAACAGAAGTGTCCTCCTCAGCAGCTAACACAGACCTGCTACTGGCAACGAAAGCTCCTCAGCCCTCCTGGGGCTACCACCAAGGGGTAAAATACAATCACTGGTCAACCACTTACTTCCTTTTATCTAACCTGACCTCAGGTCTTCATTTTCTCCTCCCCATGAAAGAGTTTCCAATCCACTGATAATTAGGAAGAACATTAAAGAATTCTTACTGAGAATAAAGAGCTCTTAGTACATAGATTTTTTTTTAAGTGATATTAGCTACATTTAGGTAACTTGCACCCGAGAATCCTCGATGAGCTAACTGAGGAGATGTTTAGTCATTTGATACCTATGTCTAATAAATACTGAATTCCACTGAAATCCCATGACATAGAGAATCTGCTGCATCAGTATCCAAAAAGGCAGGTAGGAAGATCTGAGGCTGTACAGACATTAACCATAGACAATGCAGTAGAGAGATAATACCGTATGTCATTAATAAAGAATGAAAGTGTATTTTAATCACAGTGCTGCTAGAAGGCACAAACCAGAGAGCAGAACTACACCACGGACTGAAAATATTGTTAAGGGCTTTTACAGCCTCTAGAGCTGCATGTAACTACACAAAGCAGGTTGGGTGCAGGACAAATGACAACATGAGACAAGTCAAGAGTATGTCTTTAAATGAGATTGGCCAGAAGGTGAAATATCTGGCAGAATTAAACATTTTTGACACCATTTATTGGAAATGGGTCTCACCAGGGTAATCTGGTTTCCTTCTTTGGAGCAAACACAAAGTAAGCAGTGAAGAAAATGATGCAGTTTTTAGGAGCCATGAACAGCCATCCTAAAGAAAAAGCCCACACTACATGGTATCCGTAAACCCCATGCTCAACAGATTAAACTGACATTACTCACAAGGTAAATGTCAGCCAGGAACCTCAGACAGTAACGCAGGCATGACACTGCAGGCACTCCATTTTCATTAAGAGTTTGTAAAAATTGTAAGTCATTGCTAGTAACAGTCAAAAAAACCCCAAAACCCACAAACTTCAACAGACTGCTGAGAAGGGCTAAGAAGCCCTACAGAGACATCAGGATCATTCAGTAAGATGAGCCCATTGAAAGAGCATATACATCCAGCTCATCTCTCTGCATCATTCTTTCCAAGAGCAAAACCACAACTGAAATCTGCTCTAATGCAGAGGAAGCACAACTGTGTCCTCTTACCCAAAGCCATAGCATTAGAGCGACAGCACACAGCCAGCATGGGTCGGGCCATAATCCCTACCTCCCCATACTCCCAGTGCGACTAAACGAAGCTTATATAGAGCGTCACTGAACTACCATGGGGAAGCTACCACTGCTGTAGTAGGGGAAAAGAACTGGTTGGCATCAAGGACACCAGGTGGGAACTCAGGCATGTTAGTTCAAGCTGTGGCTTTCTGTCTCCTTGTCGGATTTTACACAAATAATTGGTACCCAGTTACTCAAAGGGAGTTTGCCACCTAAATGCGTCTACAGAAATGAAGACCCATCTTGCAGCGACTCAGCAAGCCCCTCTCAAAGCACTACAGAGGGCTAATGACTGCAGTCAGCTCGCAGGCTATGGTAATGGAGAGCTGCAGGTGCCCAAGACAAATATACTCTCTTCTTTCTCTCGTATCAGCTTGTGAAGTCTTGTTTCGCAGCACTCCTTAGTTAAGACGGCAACTACCTTATTATAACATTCACATTGGTCTTTAAATAAAAATTCCAGCACTTTCATGGCCCCTTACTAACTGAGAGATATAAAATTTCAGTGAGGAAAGAGGTTGCGGTTTCAAGGGTCCTCTTAGTTTCTAATCAGAGCATAAAAGAAAGACTTTTTAAAAACATATATTTAAGATATGAGAAACACATTGCCTTTTGTCTTTTTTTTTTTCCCTTTCACTTCTTTTTTACTTTCCTAACAGGCTCCTCCAAACAGCTTCATTTAAAATGGTCTTTCTATAGCACCCAGTGTTTTCTTTGGCAAATTTGGAGAACTAGGTTCTGGGATAAAAGTAAATTGCACCAAAAGACCAAACCAGGATTAGGAGATTTGACAGGACTTCATAAAAATCAGTTGTGCATGGGAAAAGGGGAATTTTTCAATAGGTCATTTTAAACATATAAGCTGTGGAGGAAAGAGTTCTGCTTGGTAGCAAACTCCTCTAACCCTTGCAAAGCCTACAGGGGAGTCTGCAAGGGAGGCAGAGGTTACAGAGCACAAGAACACACACAAACTCTCACATCCTAAAGTTATTTTACACGTGATTACATATAATTTTTCATACAATGCACACATGCACTTGAGCAATGGCATGCACCTAAAGACAGACCTTTGTGTCAATCTGTCTTGCAAGCAGTTTGGGGCTGAGGGAGGCAGAAAGCTCAGAAATTTCTGAGCACTGCAGGAAGAGACAGCACATCTTTCATCACGGTGCACATTTCTAGAGTATGATTTGAGAAGCAAAATGTTCAGAAGATAAAAAAATCCCTTGCTAACAGATATCAACTGCTTTATTTAATAGTTCCCCTATTAGTGATATCAAAGTAAACCTTCTTGCAATGCAGACAGAGTTTGCAAGTAATTGCAAAATATCATGGTATTCTTTAGGAAAAGCTGCCATGTTGCTGTCTCAGTGCCGTGCAATTTCTTCCCTTTCCATTTTCAGCCATGCCTGTAAGATTGAACATCACTAAAATATTTCCAATCTCATCTGCTTTTATTACTAAGTTAACATTAGACCTAGAACTTTCCACTAAGTATAGGGAAACCACACTAATGTTAATCACTTACATGTGATTGTGAACATATTAATAGCAGCCACTCTAAAAGATTTCAGCTGCACTGTGCTGCCAGGGCTAAGCACGACTGGGCTAAAGCATGTGGAGGTGTCAAGCAAAGGCCTGGGTTCAAGACAGAAGCGTAAGAACAGAGCAAAAGAGAAAATGTGAATTTGAATAACTGAACTGAAACAATTCTCAATTACATGTTTTACTTATAGATAGAAAAAACACTCAAACACCATCTGCCAGAAAAAATTAGGGGCTCTTCAGCATTTGTTTTCCCTTAACACTTTTTCATGCGTTTCCAAGTCTGCTGACTTGATTCCTGCCGCACTGCAGCAGGACGCCAGCGGGGCTGATCATCCCCAAGGGTTTGCTTCAGCTCAGGAGTGGCTACTAATGATATCACAGCTTTTTAAGACTCAGCTAGGAGACAAAACTCCAAGTAGACATTTGGAAATATGTGGGCTACCACAAGGTTATTAAACCAAAAAGTCAGGTTTCAGTGAACAAAATAAAAAAGCCTTAGAGGTGTTTTCCTGTATACAAAAATGAGAGACACACAGCAGCTAAGCTCCTCTCCTCTGAGCCACACTAATAGCTAAGTCTATTACTAGGTTTAAGCTTTTGGATATAGATCATTTCCGCAGACACTGATGCATTAAAAAAAAAGAGGTACAGGCTCAGAGAGAGATTACATTACTCGTTCTGTACTGTATTACACAAAAGAAATTAAAAAAAGGCATCACTTTCAACAAGCAGCTTTCCTGTCCAGCAGGAAATGCAACTGCTTCTCTGTTTCACATGTCATAAATGAAGCAATCTTCAGCTTGGTTCCATTAGGCACATAGGCATCACCTGGCAAACACTGGTTTCAGCAGAAGCCCTGGCTAAGGGAAGATGCTCTCATTACAGTAAAGGAAATAAAGGTTAAACAGAAGGACAAGCTTTCCATTATTAAGGTTCCAAAAACAGTGGAAGAGTTTGTCTGTGGAGGCAAAAAAATCTTCATTGTTGTGTTTCTTGTAAGAATATTTTAAATATATGAATGGCTTGAGTGTACTTGATCCTTTCTTAGGGCAGAGAAAAAGACTACCGTGGTGTCTTAAAGTCCTTTCCTGCTCTGTTTTCCCAGTCTAGGTCTGCAAACAAAGGATGCATTCAGACTTCAAGCTAGTACAATAAAATGTTCCAATCTGCATACTGTCAAATAATTTTGACTTCTCTGGAGGGCATGGCAAATGCATTTCAAGGCTTTTATTGCCTCTGATTACTACTGTGAAATACACAGCAAATAATTTCCACTAAGTTCAGAAGACTGCTAATCATATTTTGAGGAGCACAAGAGCAAGGAAGCGTACCACTGCAGGCCTTCAGGTATCAGCGCTGCCTACAACTTACAGGGCAAACCTCACTGCACTTCTTTTTGATTGCTCCAGCCTCACAGTTTGCCTCTCCTCTCTAAGCAAAAGGAAATTACAAGACCAAAATATGGCTTTTTCTTACTGTCTAAAGGAAGAAGAGAAGTAGGCAGGATATTCCCAAGGTTAAACTCACCTGCTGGCTCAGTCCACAAAAATCTGTAAGCCTGCCCATCGTATTTCATCACGTTTGCCTGTGAAGCGTTAGAAGTTTGCTTGATTCCATTTGCCAGCTAGCATGCAGTCCTAGGAGAAAGAAGCAGTGTAGTAGGAAGATGCTCCTGCCCCTGGAGCAAGATCAGACAGTCAAACCTCACAGCCAGAGCAGGTCCATTCCCAAATACACTCCCTGTGGCACCAATCCAGAAAAGACCCAGGGAGCAGCCTCGTTTCTGGAGGAGTACATTCAACTATTGAGCTCTGTGTTGCTTCAGCCTGGCATCCCACATCTGTGCCACACTAACAGTCCATCGATGCTTTTCACACTCTTACTCATTCACCATCTTTCTACCTGGATTGCTATGTAGGCATTCAGACCTGACACAAAAGGATATTTTTGTCTTCTGGTTGACACCAAGGAACAGCACTATGCTGTGATAATAGCATTATTGCAGCCATTTCACAGACCTGAAAAAGGACCTCTGTGCCTTAACACTTGTCTCTTCCAAGTGGACCTGCTAATTCAGTGAGTCTTCTCTTCTACAAAGCTTTGACTCAAACACTGTAAGTTACAGGAAAGCCTCTATGAGTGATGCCTGTACTCTTGAAAACCAATGATTTGTTAATTCAAACATAATTGCCAAAGCTTGGATGCTGTTAGTGCTTCAATAGATTATGTTGAAAACTGTCTGAGACCATGATCAAGACTCCACTAAAAACCTGAAGTTCCTGTGCTGATCGAGTTTGGCTCTGCAACATTTTGCACTCACACACTCACTGTGCTCCCTATGGCTACCTCTGCCACCATGAGGACATTTCAGCTCCCAGGCCCATACAGCCCAGCCATCCTCCAGATCCAGCTCAGGATGAAACCTGGATCTGCACCTTTGCCTGGTGCCAGGGATCCCAGCAGGATGCCAGGGTGTACAAGCCAGACAGGAGCCAGAAAGATGCCAGGGTATAGAAGCCAGACCGAAGCCCAGTACCATTCCCCATTAGCTCCTCAGGGAAGCTATCGGCTGCTACTCAAAGTACATATTTCTCTACCTACCACTTCCTATTCCTCCAAAAGAAAATTGCTCAAACTTTCTAAAACAATTACCCACATAGCTTCCTATGCTTAATGCAGCTCAGTTATAGAAGGACTTTGCCAATGTTGCCAGGAGCACTCCAAAGCACGACCTTGCAGAGAATAAGCTTCCTAACTTTTAAAAGCAATTCAACCAGTTTCAAGCCAATGCTTTGCTGTATTTGCTTTACCAAACAACAAAAATAAGCTAAGATATCAAAATACAGTTTCCTTCTGTCAGGAAAACACACAACCAGGTACAGATTCACCAGCTGAACAGAACTCAGCTCCTGTCACATCGCTCAGAATTTCTTACTCTTTGATCGATACACAAGGGGCATATGGAGTGAAAGGCTCCATCTCTTCCAGGCTTCTGCAGGACAGCAAGAAATATATATGTTCACTACAAACTGAAGCTATTAATGGTTCCTCTGAGATAGCACACCTGTGAAACTTCAAAATAATAAACCCACAAGTTTCACCATGAAGTCTTTACTGTTCATTAAGACTTGCCCTAGAGGGGCATCATCTCCAACCCGAAGTTCCCAGACACAACGAGACTTCTGCAGTCAGCATCTCAGATGGCTCTTAATCCATGTTCTGAAGTTTATCTGTTTAGCTTTAATTGCATTAACATTCACAGCCATACAGGTTTTCAGACTTCTTACAGCCATGCCCAAGAGAACAAAAAGCCCACGGGTACTGCAGGGTCTTTCTGTAGCTTTGGCTACAGAAACAGTCCCCTTAACCCACCTGTGAAGTACTAGCAGATGGCCTAGCATGACATGACCCCAAGCCCTCCTCTACCGAGGGAGGTAACTGGTGAGGAACAACTACTTCTTCAAATCAAAAAAAAATCTCATCCTTCACACAGGTAACAGCGTTTCTTCCTCCCCCCCATCCCTTGCAGTACTGGGACACAGTAACACATCAGGTTTGTGTCAGCAACGTGCCAGCAGTGCCGGTCTGCACTGTCCGACACACACAGCCACCATCAGCAGTTCTCAAACACTATTAGAAATTCAGTTCTTCTGAATAAAAATAGCACACATCAGTCTCTGTGGCGCAATCGGTGAGCGCGTTCGGCTGTTAACCGAAAGGTTGGTGGTTCGAGCCCACCCAGGGACGAGCTCCCTTTTAAAGGCTGACAGGAATCTCATGAAGCCCAACAAGAGCACAAGCCCTGCCCCAGGAAACGAGAACACACACCTCCCCAACTAGGCACCAGTAGATGCTAGGGGCCACCCCACTAGAAAGCAGCTTTGCAGAAGAGGACCTGGGGGTGCGGGTGCACACCAAGTGAACATGAGCCAGCAAGGTGCCCTTGCAGCAAGGGCAGCCAACAGTCTCCTGGGCTGCAGTAGAAGGAGCGCTGCCAGCAGCTCAAGGGAGGTGATCTTTGCACCCTTCCTTCTCAGCACTGGTGAGGCCACACCTGGAGTCTAGTTCTGGGCTCCCCCATACAAGAGAAACATGGACATACTCAAGAGTCCAATGAAGGGCCATGAAAATGATGAAGTGACAGGAGCATCTCTCCCATTGAGGAAAGGCTGGAGCTGTTCAGCCTGAAGAAAAGGCAGTTGAGGGAGGATCTTATTAATGTGCAGAAATACCTGAAGGGAGGGTGCAAAGAGGACAGAGCCAGGCTCTTTTTGGTGGTGCCCAGCAAAAGGACCAGAGGCAATGGGCACAGACTGACACATGGGAGGTTCCACCTGAATATCAGGAAACACTTTTTTTTTTTTTTTTTACTGTAAGGGTGAGTAAGCACTGGAACAGGTTTCCCAAGGAGGTTGTAGAGTCTCCTTCCTTGAAGACATTCAAAAGCTGTCTGGACATAGTCCCAGGCAACCAGCTCTAGAGTCCTGGCTTGAGCAGGAAGGTTGGAGCACACGACCTCAAGAGGCCCCTTCCAACCTCAACCATTCTGTGACTCACAACTGTTCAGGAGAAAAAACTAAGTCAAATCACACTTAGGCAGATGCGATTTCTAACCTCTGGCACCCTGAGTACCCAATTAATCTAGAACTTCAGCTTTAACTTCATACCAAACTCGGGAATTCTCAGTATATAAAGCCCAACTCTTACTTCCATAGGCATCCTTTCTTCTGGACAACACCTGT
This sequence comes from Tringa solitaria, assembly GCA_026413425.1. Taxonomy (NCBI): domain Eukaryota; kingdom Metazoa; phylum Chordata; class Aves; order Charadriiformes; family Scolopacidae; genus Tringa; species Tringa solitaria. The sequence continues at coordinate 16,928,732 of JAOXJM010000012.1, forward strand.
TCAAACACTTTGTATCTTTGTCACACGTACCCTGAATTAAAGTAATTCATTATGTTTGAAGCTGAAGTTCAATGATTATACATCATCTCTAACCAACTTAAATATATGCATTTCTATATTGTCTTAGATATTTAAAGTATATTAATTATAGCAAAAGGTGTTTATTAATTATGATATATTCTGTTTACTATATATAATCTGTTACTATATAGCATATTATACAATATTTATATTATTATGTATATAACATATTATACACTACTAAACTGCCTTCACAGTTAGGGCAGCTGCTACTGCTCTTCCATGAACCCCAGGTTACAGCTTTGCTCCTAATCCTAAATCAATAAGTAGCTCCAGATAGAGCTATGTTAAAGAACAAGATTTATGCTGTCATTGACATCTTGAGAGCCACGCTCCTCAGATCAGAAAGCCTAGCCTGAGAAGCATCAAGAACTGGGAACCAATCGCTCCTGTCAAAAGGATTCAACCAGAAGTCTTGTCCCAGAACCAAGTTCGTCCAGAGATGATCACACATAGACAACACTAGAAAAAGTTTTCTTCCAATCATCATTTGATACTTTTTATTTTAAGCCTCCTTCTGCTTTTTTTGAGCTTCTAAAATAAAGAACTTGAGGTCAAGAGTTCTAGAACTTCACTAGGAATTTTGCTATCATTGTAGTTAAAATGTGCATAGATGCTACAAAAACTAGTAGCATGAGAAAAAAATAATCCTCAGTAGTTAATCACCATGACATTTTAATTCCAATAGATGTTACTCAGGTACAAGGGGAAAACTTCTTACTCTTGCATAAAAACCAGCGATCGAATGTAAAGACGCAGTAGTACAGTTCTTTGTCTGTATAACCCTTCATCAATTTTTAATTAAGGTGACACAGATACCCAAGAGCAAGGTATGTGGAAACCTTACAAAACTTGAAACAGTTTTAATGGACAGCTTCTTCTATTTTTCCTAAAAGCTAATGCTGTTGGAAAGTGACCAGGAAAAACACCTTGTATTTTGCCCTTGAAAGCTCAATGATTCTGAAAACCATGCAATTATTTGTCTGGCAACATGAAAAAGCCTTGCTCATACTGATGTTGCTTCTTGACACCTTCCTGAAGGACAGCACGACACTGAAAACTACTATAGGAGCTTTGAGCAAGACAGCAAATATGGGCTGGATGCAGCACCTCCAACATTTCTATCCATCCTCCAGCAGCTAAACAGCAGTAACTTGTGTGGATCATAACAGAGGCTGCTCAAGTTTGGCAAGTGTTGGGAAAAAAAAAGCATCCAGTTCAGCTGCAAAACACAGAACACTAAACTTTGGGGTATGATTAGAAGGATTATTGTAGTTCACTATATATCCTTCAGGTTACTGGCAAACAAAGCGACTAGAAAATGAAGCGGACAGAGCGGTTCCCACTGCGGTATGTGATGGCAGCAAGACCACCGTTTCCTGAAGTTCTGCCAAGGCTGATGAGACAATCATCAGTATTGTTTGGGGACTTACTGAACTCACGTTTCCATTTTGTTAAGACTCGCTTTGAGCCAGATGTTGATCTCATTAGTCCAGTAGGAGAACAGGAAAAGTGATGCTGTAGTTTGGATAAAAACCCCACTAGCAATAAAAAAAAATAATTAAAAAAAAAAGGCATTTTCAAATATCTACCTGTCCCACCTCCTTTTTTAGAACAGTGGATGAAGAAATCCAAGACAAAACCGTAACAATACTTAGTAGTACTCTCCAGTGTAAGTTCAAGATCCAACTGCTGTGCTATATTCTTCCAGACTACTGTAAAGGCTATAGAAAACCTCTGCCAGTACTTAACTGCCAGTCAGGATTTTTAACATTGAATACAGAGTAAAGACACTGGAAACAACTTCTGTTTTAACTCTCTTTCATGATCATGTAAGGATTTCTCAGTTATCTCCCATGGAAATGGACACATTCTCATTACTTGACGAAGAACAAACAGCTACCCCCATTACCCCTCCAGCTACTCTGGAAAGCTGGAGGATCTCTTGTGCACACTTCTCCGACTGCAGTCCTCAAGATTCCAGAGAGACATCGGCGTAAATCAGCATTAAGCAGAGGTTATGATACAGCTTGTGGTAGTTTCAGATATGCTTGCATTACAGCTACAACAGTGAAAGTGCACTTGAAGATAATGGTGACACAATTCTGACCTGCAGAGAGGAAAAACAACTTGAAAGTCGGGGAACAGTCTTATTTTAAAGATGATAGCCACCCTTCCCCTTTGCTCCACCCCCAGCCCACC
>JAOXJM010000012.1:16938310-16954877 GCA_026413425.1 Tringa solitaria
ACCTGTTCCAGTGTCTCACCACCCTCACAGTAAAGAATTTCTTTCTGGTATCTAAATCTAAAGTCAAAACTGAGTCTGAATATTCAAAAAGTGCTTCAAGTCACAAAAGTGTGGAGGCAGGTTCGCAGAATGGAGGAAGTTTAAGAAAGCTTTCTTCTTGAAAAGAAAGCTTCTTCTTAAAAAAACTTTCTTCACTTGACATGAATTTAGAAGTTCTACTTGTAACTAGAGTAGATGTTGATCACTGTAGCTAAGATCACAAACACTGCCTCTCTCTTTCAGCTGCATCTGCTACAAATAACATTGACCTTAAGCCTGTAAAAGCCATTGTCTGAGGGCTATGAAGTTTTTAAACTAAAAATTCTTTTGAGAGGTAATATTTGAACATAAATTGAACACACAACAGTAATTCTTAACCTATTAATACACTACTAAGTTTTGCCTAAAATGTTTTAGGTTAAGAAGTGTACCCTTTCGAAACCTGTCAAGTACCGACAAGAATGATGTATACAGGGAAGTCTCAGATTAGTGAGGGCTAACTCTTCAGAGGTTAAATAATGAATTACTCCTTTAAAAAAATAATCTAGGAGTGGTCACATTCGCTGTTTTAAAGTCAAATTGATTTAGTACTATTTTATTCCTCTTTTTCTCTACTCCTATCCCAACCAGACCCAAAGTTGGTGCTGCAGAAGCAGCTCGTAGGCAACAGAATCATCCCTTTAACCAGTTGTCCCACAGCTCATTCCACCTTCTGAATGGTTCATTATTAACCGTACACTCCTCCAAATCACCTCCATATGAAATAGAAAAGGATTCTACACAAACTGTATATTATACAGGCCATCACTACTCCTAAAGCAAAGCAATACATTAAGAATTTGGGAGAGACTTACCCATATTGCCAGTTTAGCTTTGTTTCCATCAACTGAAATAGTTTTCACCTTGAAGTCCACACCTAGAGGAGAAAAAGTATTTTAGTTCTTCAAACATACCGCAACTATTTTTGAGAGACCAATTAAAGAGCAAAGAAAAAAAAAACAAATCCAGAAAACAAGCTGTGTTTTGACAGGAGCAGAAAGAGTAAGTTTCATCAGCTATTTATGAACCTTGTTTAAAACTCAAAGTTTTGTTGCTGACAAGCTTTTGCAAAAGCCTAAGGGCCTTTTAAGCCATTGCCTCAAAATATTTTATGAAGTAAGGCAAATACTAAATTTCCTGTATTAAAGCACATATTCCAGGACAAATATTCAAGTTTATAAATCAAACAGATTAACTTCCTATTCATTACTTGTACATGTGTTCTCCTTGAGTATGTCTGTGGTCTTCAGGAACAACATACTTTCAAAATAAAGAAGGAAGCTGTAGTCATGTAGCTATTTGCTGTTTCCCTATCTCAAACTATCTGACCAAGTCCCATCAAGGTGATCATGCCAAAGTAAATCAATATAGACAGAGACTAATCTACTACATGATTGCTGTCCTGTGAGAAATAATGTTAGATGACAGTAATTCCTCTAAAGAACATGTCAAATAAGCTTCAGATGATTCAAACACTCAGTGTATCTCTTACAGGGATTCCAGCAACCTCAAAGAATCGCCAATACCACACTCAGTAACCAAGAAAAAATAGAGACAATGTGCTGTTGACAAGTCGTCTACCTCAACATCTGATAATTCCCTTCCACAACCTTTTTTTTTTTTTTTTCTTTTTAAATACACAGGAACTAGCAGCCTATCACTTACCCAAGGACAAGCTGCACAAAACCCAAGCCAAAGAGGCCAAGATGTTAGTGACTGTGCAAACGTAAAGGATACAGCAACACACATCAGTTTGAAAGGCTGTGTACAGTTATTATCCATTTTGCTGTAATTTAATCCTTAGGTTACCAATAGCAAGTAACTGGAAATATGTTCAATTATTTTGGAGTGACTCTCACTCCCCACCAGACAGCAGCCCTGAAATGAAGTAGTAGCTTGGAAAGTTGATACCTTTATATGAACAACTTTCAAGTGTAACAGCAAACTTCCCTCACTTTGACTTAAAATGGTAGTTATCATACTTGCTACAATAATAAGAATTTCTGTTCTAACCATTCTAACATAAATTGTTTAAGTAGGGCCTCATGTTAAGTGTGCTGCACTTATAGTCCCAATTAACGCAGATTACAAACAAGTTCAAACAGCTGCCAAAACACATTCAACTTACAAAGTCACAAAAGGTATACAAGACGCTTAAGAAACTGCGTACTGCAAGCAGATTTACGACTTCACAGCAACAGAGGTTTAAAAGGTTTATTTAAAAAAAAAAAATTACACACAATTTTTATTCCACTGTTTCACAGCTTCAGCTCTCTACTGTTCCCTGAAGCGTTGAATAATTTTTAGACTACATTCTTCACTGGAAAAAGCTCATATTCTTTATCTAAAGCAAAATTTTGCCAAAGTACATTGACTTTTGCAGTAACTGAAGAGAACTCCATTTTTTGAGGGACTAAAACTCTTAGTCCCTAACTTAGCAGTAGTATAATGCTCCATGCCATGCACAAAGGATAGTACATTATGCTAGAATTATGTTCACAGAAAAGAACAGTCACTATTAACTTCATTTTAAACACCACTTAGAACATTACCTAGTTCATAGAAGACTGCTATGCTAGCAAGTGGATTCAAATTGACCATAGAATGGTTTGGATTAGAAGGCACCTTAAAAATCAAGTTTCAACCCCTTTGCCATGGGCAGGGACACCTCCCACTAGACCAGGTTGATCCTAAAGAACATTCTGTCCTGCCAATTTTACAGCACTCGGCAGCAACTTTTAGACTAACAGAATCTCTTCTTCCACTCTAATTGCGTATTATTTTGCCAAAACTGTAACCATTGCTCAGCCAGAATGTCCAAGAACTCACAGTTTTATCCATTAGTCTGACATCAAAACTCACAACTTCAGATATTGTCTCTCACATACTTAACGTAAAGAAACCAAAATTATGTCATAGTAGTGTCACAAAGGAAAACTTTTTTCCTTGGGACAAACATATTAGCTGTATTTTGAAGCCACAGTATCCTTCTCCCATTCAGTAAACAGATTCAGTATCTTGTGCCCGCACAGTTCTGCAATTTTCATTTAATAGAAACTGCATATACACCTTTGGCAGCTTTGCTGCTGGCTTAAAATTAAAAGATAATGCTTTAAATTCTGCATGAGCAATGCAAGTAAATTAAGAAATTATAACAGTGAATAAACCCCACATGTTATAGACTGATTACTGAGAACTAAAAGTATGAAAATTAATGAATACCACACAAAAATATACCCTTTAAAGTCATCAAGGCATGGCAAATATAATTCTAGAACATCAAGGAGCTCAACACATACAAAAGCCCGTGAACAAAAGCAAATATTTTAAATAACTGGTTTTGATTATCAATCTGCCATAAGAGGACAAGTAGAAAAAATGCAGGGCTCGAGTATCTTGTTAAATTGAATAGGGTACTTATGTTCCCTAAATACTTCAGTGAAATACAGACATGTTTATGGGACAGGTGTCAGATCTGAGCTTACAAGAGTGATGTTTCTACCCTTGACAACAGAAAGCTGACAGTGCTTTTCACAGTGCCCTGGAAGGCAGCACTACTAGACTGTGCTCCTGTGTTGACACCTACCGCCTCAGCCAAATGGACACACTAACATACTACAGACTTACAGTCTGCAAGGAATAGCTCTGTCACCTCCGTGCTGCTCTCGTGTGCAGGCCAGTATGCCATGCTGTATTTACAGGGAGTGCAAAATCAGCCAGATTGTATTATTTGTGTTGTAGGTAACCAACAAGTTGGACAGCTTAGAGCTGGAGGACTCCAAGTACAATTAAGGCAAAAAATTAAGAGACATCAGATCTGTGCAACACATCACTTATGAAATAATGATTGCCCTGAACACTTATCTAGACTCTCTCATACAAAGAGCAAGCAAGTAAAGACAAGCATGAGCACAACAGAAAATACTGGGGTATATATAGTTTGATAAGATCCACGTGATGAAGCCTGGTGATCAAGTTAGCCTTGAGAGAACACAAGGAGGACTGGCGATCTGGTAGTTGAATAAAATATGGTTAATCCAACTGAAGTCAAAATATTTGCTCAAGGCAGCTTATTCTTCTGAGAACACCACAGAATTTACAAAATTCTGAAACGGAAAACCCACACAAAACAATAGTTTAGGATGTTATTAAAATTGCACACTGTAGGATTATGCAAGATACAAAGATAAGGTACATCTCAACAGGTCATTACAAGGTACCAGTTGTGCTGCAGTCAAGGCTTTCAGTCAATCCATCCATTTTGGAACAGCATCATACACTGTAGTCTCAACAGGAAAGCTTTAACACTATTTAAAAACCTCTTCCATCCCCAAACTCTAAACAAAATAGTCTTTAATCAGAGCAAAAAAAAATCCAGATCAAGGTTCACAAAGCGTTTTGGCATTTCACCTTACTGCAAGTACCTGAATTTGGCATCTTCACATAGCAGGAAACAGTTAACTCTAACAATTCACTCCAACTACTTTATCAACACAAACAACAAATCCTGCCCTGAATTTAAAGCTGACAGGTTGCTTCATAGTAATACATTCACTAGAAAAATGGCAATGCTACCACCTCATAATTTTTAAAAAAGGAAAAAAGAAAACATGTAACAACTACTAAGATTCTGTTCCCCTTCCTGTTAATGGCGGGGGGCGGAGAGAAAGAAAAGAATCTGCTATCCCACATGAGTGCTCCACACACCAAGCTATAGGACTTTCACAGCTAGGGTCACAGGAGCTCTACTGCCAGAAGAGCCTAACAGCTAGGGCAACCTAGGCCAGCATTCGCTCAGTCTCTAGAAACTTCCTTTTCCTGCCAAATGATCATATTCATTCCAGATTAGTATATTTGTTTCAAAAACTCAAAACTCTATTTGAAGTAATGCTCATATTGAGTACTCTTTCTCCTCTTCTGCATCAGAAACAGAGCAGGATAGGACCTGCCAGTAACAGGTCCTACTACTGGCAGGGTACGATCTACCAGTAGTAAACCATGAGCTGTTGCTATTTAACAGCCAACATTAGCTACCACACACGCTGTTGTGCAATTTGACAAATTCCAAAGAGAAAGAACTACTTCAGGAAATAATTCCTTAGTTTCTCAAACAGTGCACTGATGTCAGTTTTTGACACTGAAAAAGTTTTATGAACAGCAGAATGAAAAAAAAAAAAACAAAAAACAAAAAACAAAAAACCCACAATTAAGGGAAAAAAAAAAACCCATACCAGAACAGTAAGGCTGCCCACACCAAGACCAAACCAGTCTACTGGTACCCAAAACCTCACAAAAGCTATTCTGTACTGACTCCCTGGCCTGCGTGGTTGACATATCTAGAAAGACACGTGACTTGATGTATACACAGGGCCAAAAGTATTTAGATTAGAATGCAGGATTGCCATCTTCACCACCTGGTCTGTTCCAGTCCTGCCTGCTTCCTTCCATCCTATCCTCCCTCATGAACTGAGGTAGGGCTACTTGCACAAGTTTTTACAAGCAATGCAATGAACAAAACTAGGCCATGTTCCTCCCCTCAGCTGCTCAGTGCTATAAAGGAAACAGTACTCCTGTATCTTATTAACATTAATGAAAAATAGATCAATTTATTGACTTCCAGAGCTGGCTTTGTTTACCAACAGCTGAACTCAAGGCAAAAATTTGATACAAGTCCTTACCCAGAACTTTTCCTATACAGAAAGTAAAAAATGCAATTGAAATGCACTGTATGGAAAAGTCATCTCTATTTTCCCTTACTTATTAATTTGGCATAGAGCTGCATCACATTCTTAGAAGCTTCACTTTGCTTCCTTTGACAACCATCTACATAGTACATCCTGCATTCTGGGTCACTCTCCTCCAGTACAACTGACTTCACTGTTGGTAGGTATCATATCAACATCGCAACGACACATCACTGTTTTTTTCCCAGCGGCTCTAGAGTTTTGGCTCTCTCCCATTTTTCTCAAGAGTCTAGCTGCCAAGGAACTGACCACTATGTAGGAGAAAAAAAGACACACCGTAATTTCCTCCTTATAGAGGAAAAGCCACAGAGAGCCCAGTACACGTGAATATTGTCAGGAGGTGCAAGAACGAACATCCCCTACTAAAGAGAGTCGTAAACTTTCTTAAGACAGCTAACGAATATCATATTACATAGAACACAAGTTCTGGACAGTAATATTATCAAACAATTTGACAGCTATCTTACACAGACAAGTCAGTAGGAAACACAACAGTAGCTCTTACATTTCCATTTTAGCCTTAAATGCTGGCAATCAGTGAACTGCAGGTTGTTCCACTAAAGCTTTTTACTGCCCATACTTATGACTTGCATGTTCATGGTGAAGGGTGGGTTACATTTATACCTGTCACGGATATATTTTTACTTAAAGGGAAAAACCAGAGGCCAGTACACTCAATGCTCTGCACCAATAAGTGCTGCATGCTGAAATTGTGTCCACATCATTCTTTCCTTACAGAGAAGCCGACACATCTGAACTTCACTACTGGTTAGGCAAGTCTGAACAAACTGCAATTTTGTACTGAAGCTGGTATAAATTTTTCTAAGGTAGCATCAGCACATACTTACCAATTGTTGCTGCAAGTTCTGGGTCAAACGTATCATCTGTGAAACGCAGCAGAAGGCTGACAGAGAGCAAAGGAAAATAAGAGTTACTATTATTGCAGCATATCTGTAGCTTGCCAGAAGCCTATAAATTACAAGTCTGAAAGTAACAGCAGGATCACATAGCTAAATAAAAACACATCTCATTTTCCCATAAATTCTCTCCTAAAAAAAAAAAAAAGTGAACATGAAAATAATACAGTAGACATGCTTTGCTAGAAAAGCCCCAGTCTCTTCTCTGCGTCTATTAACAAATATGCCTCTCTGAATACAAAGTACCACAAAAGTTGTCAAATCAGTTGCCTAAACACTCACGTGGTCTGCTTCTCAAAGCATCTTATTCTATTTTTGTTTTCCCAGAATTCAGTACAAAAGTAAGATTTTTGTTTGTTTGTTTCATATTGCCTCATACAGTATTTCTGTAAGCTTAAAATGAAAACTCCAAGTCAGCTTTTCATCCCAGAAATAACTCCTTGAACTGGGCACACACTGCAACAGTATTGACTATACCCATCAGAAATTAAATTTTAAGAGTAGAATCATCTCATCATTGTTTTATGATTTTGATTCTTTTTGCATATAAGGACTTTCACACACACATCATTTCCCCCTATCCTGATGGGTATGTTTGCTACCAATAGAACAGCAGCTACAACTAAGATTTACCAGCACAGCACACCATAGTAGTTGGGTACCAAGAAGTAGTACCCATAATATCACCATACTTAATAAAAAATATGTAAATATTTTCGCAAAAGACAAAGATTCTCAGCATACAGTTATTTAAATCACCAGTCTTATGCATCTGTGGCAAGTGTATATTAACATGTGGCAGACAGCAGTTTGCTGTAACTGACAGCTTCTATTCATTTCCAGGCTAGAGAAACAAAACAAAGTCCTATTTATTTTTCCATCTTCTCTCCCCCATGTTTTTATATTCCTCTCCTCTTTTTGGATGGGAATTTAGCAGTCAACTCCTTTTTAGCATTTGGACACATTCCTGCATTGACAGAAAAGAGACTACTGGATTTCCTTCACTTCAATAAGGCTGGGTGACAAACTCAGAAGTTAACCACGGACAAACTTTTTTTTCCCTATTCCAGAACTCCAAAACCAAATGGCCGCTTTAATTATCAAAGAATAATTAATTTAAAAAAATAATATATAGTAATATATATAATATATAGTATATAGGTTTTTACTGGCACCTTCAGTGCCAGTTGTATCAGGATGCTATTTAAGAGCAGCTATTTTTAGTTACAACCAAAACTAGTTTAACTCAAAACAGACAAAATATGAAACCCTCATAGTGCCACTAGAATAAAAACATCAGTTTACAAATCTTGAGTGCTAAGCCTAGCCAACTCCTACTTTCCCCACCTTCCAGCTGTAGGTATCATCTTCTACAAAGTACAGCACACTCACAGGGTCCAGGTTTAAGACAGTATTTGGTTCAGAAGTCAGGACTCCAACCATTTACTACACCATGCTAATACAAGTTTAACATCTGACCTTACCTGGTCAAGTAGTAGGTAAGTGACACAAATTCAGAAATACTTCAATATTAAGACCCTGTACCTGAATAACTGTAGTATTATCATGTCATAGCTATTTTATTTCCTCTACACAATGTCTCTTCCAACAATGTGAAGAAAAAAGCACATAAGTAGTTATACAAAAACATTGTGCATACTACCTGTTTCAGGAAAGACTCTTCCACATGGCCACATATAAAACAGATGACCTCAACTAAAAGAAATTTGCTCAGATCATGTCTGTCACCAGAGGCCTACTGTATTACATTATGAATTCAACAGCTAACTCAAAAGGAGTGGCTGACAGATTTTAACAATTAAGGTGGGTTTTTTTCTAATTAGCAACTCGTATCTTACTGAGGCTCATGGTAGAATACATAGATTACTGCCATAAAAACACCAAATCACACATGACTGCTGTGGTACATTCCCAGATGCCCTCCCGCATTTATATCCCTCTTCCTTTATTAAGAACTATGGCACTAACAAAAAAAGTTAAAAAATAAAATACTAAAAGACAAAAAAGGTAGCTTAGACAAAAGCCATGATAAGGGTAGGGGGTAAAGGGGAGTGGAGGAAAACAGCCACAAAGTACTTGAGAAAGAGTATAATCAGGCAGCAGAAGAATCAGTGGTAGAACTACTTCACTGCCTACCTTATACGTCTCTGTCGTGCCCCCCCTTACACTCAGTACGGGGTGACTTGTGACTCTACGTGTACATATTACGGACCGGAGCGCTAAGGGGTTGTAGGAGCACACCCATCTTCACACAACACAAGGCCGCACCAGAGACAGGGAGGCCCAGATGCCCCTGGCCAGGCTGGCAGAGCTCTGCTCCCTCAGTTTCCAACTGGGTCACCAGCTCTCCCCTCCCCGCCGCGGGGCCGCCGGCGGGGGGAGGGCTGCGGGAGAGGCCGGCAGCCCCGAGCAGGGCAGCCGCCGCCTGTAGGAGGGCTGACCGAGAAGGAGCGAGGAAGCCCCCCCCCCCGCGGGGCCTAGCCCTCCTCAGGGCAGGCCGCGCCCAGTCCGAGGTGGGGTGGTCCAACGCGGCGCCACTGGGGACAGGGCCGGGCCCGCCCGGTGCCCCGCGTCATGGGCAGGAGAGACCGGGGGGAGGGAGGGGAGGCGGGCGCCCCCTCACCTGGACTTGCCGACGCCGCTCTCGCCGATGATGAGGATCTTGAGGGTAGTCAGCACGTCCTCGTCCATCCCGTCAGCGCGCCCAGCCCGGCCCCGACCCCGGCCCGACCCCAACCGACGCTCCCTGCGCAGGCTGCGGCGACACCGCCTGCGCCTGCGCGCCCCGCCGCCGCCTTGTCACTCGCCGCCTTGTCACTCGCCGCCTTGTCGCTCGCCCCCTCGGCTCGGGCCCCGCGCATGCGCCGCGGGCGCCTCAGGTGGAAGGGGGAGCGGGAGGAAAACACCCCGCCCCTGCGGGCGGCGCATGCGCAGCGAGGCGGGGGCCGCCGCCCGGTGTTCGCGCACGGCGGGGCGGTGCGTGCGTGTGCGCGTGCGTGTGCGTGCGCGTGCGTGTGCGCGTGCGTGCGTGTGCGCGTGCGTGCGTGTGCGCGTGCGTGTGCGTGCGCGTGCGTGTGCGTGCGCGTGCGTGTGCGTGCGTGGCGGGGCGCGGGGCTGAGGCGGGTTCGGCGCTGAGGCGGCGCAACCGGTTGTGCCAAGGGCGAACTCCGGTCCGGGGCGTCCTCGGGGGAGGGGAGCGGTCCGAGGAGGCTGCACTTGGGGTTTTCAGTTCCTGTTGCCGTCGGGAGTCGGGATCGGTGGGGAAGGGAGACAGCTTGAGCCGCAGGGTGGCAGCGAACCAGCTCCCTGTGCTGAGGCAGGGCGGGCAGCCGCCGCTCTGGGTGAAGAACAGCTGGTCAGGAGCCCACCACCAAAAATAAAAAATGACTGCAAGCTCCCCAGCGTCCAGCAGTGTCGGCCAGTTGGCGCTATACACTTCGACCCGCAAAATTCTCCTTCCATTGAGAGCCCTAAGTGTTCTTCTACAACTTGACCCCAGTGAGAAAACCTCTTAACCAATTTGGCTAACCTGCTGTTATGGCTCAAAACCTACCTCAGATCACGTGTAAGCAAGTGCGACTCTTAAAATTAATCAAGCATACGTCTGATGTGGGTGTGAAACCGCCCTTGGCCTGCGCTGTAGTCCTTGGGCCGGCGAGGGAGGCGCTCCTCATCCCCAGGGGCTGACTTGCCAGCGCACGTCGATGGCCATGGGCTCTTCTGTAGCCACAGCAAGGAAAGATCAAGCCATGATCAATGGAAGGTCAGCAGCTTGCACAGGGCAGGTGCCCTGGTGAGACTGGGGCGGATTTTGTCAGAATGGTGGCTGCAGAGGGCACAGTTCTTCTAGCAGAGTCCTGCCTTCACTGGGCAGTCGCCTTCGGCTGAGATACAGGGTCAACGCAGTAACCGTTCTTTGGTGGTTGTGTGGTCAACCTCTCTGGTGCCTTGCTCCTTCCGCTTTCAGGATCTGCTCTTCTGCCTCTTTTACCTCAGAAAACTAACTCCCAGGAGGAGTACAATAACAATGATTATCCTATTAAATTATGGTGCTAGATGCTATAATTAAACGTGCAAATGGCTGGCTGTGTTTATACCAAGACTGTGCCTGTTTATTAGTAATAATCTGAGGTTTGTTGAAGGTGTGACTTAGTTCTCCTGGCTTGGATTGTGCTTTGCAGTCATGCAACAAAGCAGTAGGTCTGTACTCTGTAGTTTTTGAAGTGGATAGGAGCTGTGTGGTCTTAGCATGGAATAGGATGAGAATTTGAATTTAGAAGGTGCACACAAAGTATTCTGTTAAAGATACTGAATCCCTTGAAGCCAGAAAGTATTTGTATACTGGGATTTTATTTTTTTTCTGTTGTAGCCATTGTATCCAACTGTTTGATATGGATATTAGTCCTGATTCAGATTATAATTCTATACCTCACTCAGAATGAAGGGTTGGCAAGGATGGCATTCAGATACTTGACCTTAACGATGAGCATATGCAAGAAAGGTGGCAAAACCTGCCCTAAATGAGCAGTCCCATAGCTCATGCTTATGGATACGGTGCTTTAGACCTTCCTGAGCATGGCCTTTGAGAATAGGTGTTTCTCCGTGTTGTCCTCCTCCAGGTGGAACGATGTAGTCCTCTCGCTCTGAGATTGGATGTGGCTGCTGCAGATGTTTGCTGCCTGTGTATCTACTTTTACTTTGGAAAACCAGGCCGTGTTGTGCATTTTTCATCCCTATTACAGGAGCCAGTGGTAGTGGATAATTAAAGTAGCTCAGAGCTATCTCCTTCAAAATAGGAGTATTATTTATTCACTGAAAGATATACAATATTCAGGGCAAAATATGTACTCATTTTCTTATCGAGCTTTTGTAGGGTTTCTTCAGTGAAGCCATCTCCAGGTTGGGAGGACATCTAGCTTGCTGTAGTTCATGGGTGCCTGAGTATTTTCTTGCATGCTTTTCACTACCCATCAGGAGCCCTCAGTTACTTGTGACAAGTTACCTGATCCCTTTATTTAATAAGGCTGGGGGTTTTTTTTCTTTTTATCGTTTACTATTCCATTGATTCTGACCTCATATGTGGCATGGTCAAGCTGTAACAGCTTGATTAGCCCTCCCTGATAATTAGTCTTCCTAGAACACTGAAGATATTTTGACTGCATTTTTTAATGCTATTCTGTTTCTTCTGAACTCCTTGAATTTCTGGCATAATAGCACCAAGCAGATCAACTTGTCTGCATATAATATTTGTAAATAATTATTTGTGTACTTTCCTCATTCTAAGGGAAGTGCTCTGATGGTAGAAAACTAGCATAACTGGTTCCAAGGCAGCTCCCTGCCATGTATGGAGATGTATGTATAGAGAGATGAAATTTGTACTTCAGAGTTTGCCCTCATGCCTCTACATTCTTGCATGAGGGCTGCCTGGTTCCTGGCCTGAACCAGGGCTCAGAAAAGTAGAAAAATGTTAGCTCCATCTCAGCTAGCGCAAATGTATGTGATCAGTGTTCCTGAGGTTTTGATTACTTCAGAGATGTGATAAAAAAAGGAAAACATCCTAACAACAATAGCTCCAGTAACTAGGTTTTCAGCATCAAAATTTTCTGTCTGCTGTGTTACGTGATTACCTTTCTAAAATATGGGGAATTATTTACAGTCCTTCCCTTAGGGCTGGGATTTATAATGAAAGGGCCACTGCACTTCATGTGTCTTCAGGGGACCCTAGGGGACCAGTTGCATAGCACAGGGCCCCTAGGGAGCCACTGAGAGCAAGTAAAGGCTAGAAGGACCTCCATCCACTTTGTTCCTGCCGAACTAGCTGCAGTGTAACCTTAGCAATGAGATGAGTGTGTCAGTAATGAGTCAGTAACAAGGTGGAATAAACAACAAAGGGCTCCCTCGGTCTCCTTCTGTGTCTGAAAGTAAGACACAGACTTCTGTTCCTTCGGTAAGTTCACTGCCTTAGCTTCCACATCTTAAACATGGGGATAATGGTATTTGGTATAGAAGTCTGCAAGAACAGCAAGGGCTGATATACCAAGCTAAAGGTTTGTGTTTTCCCTGCCAGCACTGCTTAGTTTAGCATGAGCTGTAAAATTCATGATGGGAGGGTGGGTACATAACTGCATGGCTGTCCTCCTGTCCCTCCCTTCACCAGTGCCATCACAAGTAAAACCAGATCTTGAAATGTATAGGTTCTGTTTAGGTTGTTTAAGTACACAAAAGTCTCAGGAGGATGCACATCTCCAGGTGTCAAAGTCCTTAATTCATTGGTACTTTGAAAGATTTTCTCGGTTATGCCAACTTGCACAGTGTCCAGCAGAAGCTGAGAAGCTCAGCGCCTTCAGAGAGAGATTGAGAGCAATCTGCAGGTCTCCTGTTGCAACGACTAATCCTGCTGTCCCATTTCCAGATTGGGAGGTTGACCCATATGTTGTCGTGGCAGTGAGTCAGGAGTTATGATTCACAGCGAAACAAGCATGATGGCTAAGCTCACCAGTCCCTGCTAGCAGAAATGACACACATAAACATGCTCATTCTTTTTTACTTCTTCATACACTAATTTGCAAAGTTTGTAAAAGTGACTATCGGCACGTGTGTCAGATTCAGGGAGGTTCCTTTTCTCTGTGAAATCCTTAAACACAGTCAGCAAATAGTAGCAAGGAGCGAAAGTGCTGCAGCAGTCCCAGAACTCTGGGCAGGATTTCTCTGGAGACCACACTGCAATGTAAATGATCCTGCTGTGGCTGGCCACTCCTTTTCTAAAGAATCCAGCCTATTTTTATGAAGCAACTACATAATAATATTTCTCTCCCCCTCTCCAACAGCAACGAGAGCTGGGCACTCCCATCTGTGGATCCTGTCAGTGCCTGCTCCCTTTCTGTGAACAAGAAGGGGGATTTAAGACTGTAAGCCCGTTAGCTCCAAGCAATTAAAATAGACTGCTTATAGTCAATGTAGTTTTAAAAATTGGATTACACACAGCATTGGAGTTGTAACAGACAGGAGTCAGCTATTTGGGGAAGAACAACAAGAAAAATAGTGTTTTCAGCCACTGAAGAAGCTATGGTTGTATATGAAAGTGATATACCAGTATTTTTCAGAGAAAACCAACATATATTTTGAAGATCATTAACTGAATCTCGCATAACGATAATGAGTAGATTCCTGATTTCATGCTAGAATACTTTGCTTGCTGAAGAGAATAAGAAAAACTTAGTTGCATGCTTTGAAATGTTATTTTGCTAGATATGAGGTGTAACACTCAAGAGACACATCTTCTCTCCTGGAAGAGGGGTAGCCATCTCCTACTTTAATTGAATTTTATTCAGATAAATTTATTTAATCCCAGCTAAAGCAAGCAGTAGTCTTAAAAATGACAATTTATATTCTGCATTGTGGCGTGGACATTTAAACCAAGGACAGCTTTAAGACTGGATGACCTAAATACTCTTTTATAAATGTCTCTAAAGCAATCATTGAAATATGTAAATAATAATGATATAGAAGTAGATTCCTGTTTAGGACTGTCAGAGTCCTTGCAAAACACTACATTTTAAATAAGAAGAAAACAGCTTTAATACTTGAAGTACATCTATCGTGTAGTGCGCATCAACAATGAAAAGTGTACGACAAGAGTTTTCAAAGGGCACAGTAAGAACAACAAAGTTTGGATGTTAGACTTTTCCCACAGCTGCAACTTCATGTGCACTTCACGAATATACTGAACAGTGGGTGTTATGAATTGTTCTTTTTTCATGGCAAGTATACTTGTATCTATTGCAGCACAATATAGAAATGTATTTACCACTGAGATCAGAAGACAGAAAAAAACCCCACAGACTCTTTGACACACCAGGTTGATATGAAGTGTTTCCTCTGGGTCTTAATGAAATAAGAGGTAGTAATACATTTCCAAAGCTTCCGATTTCCACATTGGTTCCTCAGTTTTTCAAAGGCCACGTTAAGATTTGCTTTGGACTTCCTTTGTTGGTGGGAAAGGTAAAGATGCTTTTTATGAATATAGTAAACTTGCTAAAGGAGACACAGTAGGCATGCATCTGTGTGCAGTACCTTTCTCCTTAAATAAAATCTGTATTTCTCACAACCAAAGCAAGTCAGGTTCCTTCTCAGAAAGCAGCTATTCTGAGAGAACTCTTCCCATTTTCAATGAGGGTATATTTTAAATGATCGTTTCAAGGGAAGACAATCAGGAATGGAGTGACTTTCCATTTAATAAAGAACACTCTAATTTCTCCTTCTCCAGTTGCTTTCAGTACTTATGGTTAATGGTAAGGCGGGGAGGGAAGGGATAACCCCTTCCCTGCTGTGCAGCCATCTTTTCCATAATCCCCTCTAGGGATTACATACCTCATCCAGCCTTAGGTCACATGTGCCTGCAGGATTAGCTGTTAGAACGGGATGGAGTGGATTAAGTAACCACTGTCATCAGCATCTTGCCCTTGCACAACGTTGTGTGAAGCAATCCTGATAATCCAGAGGATCTCGTGGGCAAAGGACAGAGACACAGCATCAAGGCAGGGATTGCCAAGTAAGCTAAATAACAGTCTGTATTCAAGCTATAACGATCATTGGAAGAAATGCACGCTGAAATGTAAATTCAAGTGGGGGAAAATCAAGGCCTACTATGGCAACCAGTTTTATCAGGTCAGAGCAAAGTCCATCTGTCACCAGTGATGGTGAGTAGGTTTGCCTAGGCAACAGCATGTGAACAGTTCAAGCATGTCATGATACTTGCCCAGAATAATACTGGAGACTTCAGCAGTTTGTAGCCCTGGGCTTTTTGAGCCCATACTGATGGTGTCTTCATATATAATAGCTGTATTTCTCTTTAATAGCAACATTTATCTCGTCACAGAATCATAGACTAGTTTGGGTGGGAAGGGACTTTTAAAGGTCATCCAGTGCAATGAGCAGGAACATCTTCAACTAGATCAAGTTGCTCAGAGCCCTGTCCAACCTGACCTTGAACGTTTTCAGGGATGGGGCATGTCTCTAGGCAACCTGTGCTGGTGTTTCACCACCCTCATTGTAAAAAAATGTCTTCCTTAATTCTAGTCTAAATCTTCCCTCCTTTTGTTTAAAGCCATTACTCCTTGTCCTATCGCTTTAGGCCCTACTGAAAATTCTGTCCCCAGACTTCTCTTCACAGAAGAGAATTTTTCATCCATGTATTTTGAACCCAAAATAACATATAGAGCCTCCTATGGCAGAGAGTTGCACAGGTTAACTACATATACATCCTTGGTTTTGTTTTGTACTTTCCACCTGCTGCCTTCATTATATTTCCCTTCTCAGATCAGGTGTGACTGTGAGCAACTGTCTATTTGCTTACTCAAAGCCACACATGATTTTGTAGATCTCCATCATATCCTCCCATAGTTCTGTTTGTTTCAGCCAGAGGAATCATGACCTGTTTAATCATTCTTCATATGGAAGCCATTACAATTTGAATTATCCTATTTTCACTTTGCTATACAGTTGCCTTCCTGCTATATCCTTTTTCAGACAAGAAGACTAGAACTAGACAAAGTCCAAAAATATTAGTGCCCCTAAGGCTGAAAATGGGTTTTTTTCTGTTTTGTTCTATGAGTGTTTTCTAATATTTTCTAATAGTCTATTTGTTTTATTGGCCACCAGTTAGCCCTGAGCTGATGTTTTCATGGACCTTTGTATTATAATTTTTTCTGTTTCCTTTCTTTGGCTATTTATTCCTGTCCTTTTACTCCTACATTTTCACTGAATTTCACTGAATTTATGGAGTTGGAAGGGACCATAGAGATCATC
>JAOXJM010000012.1:16954977-16967132 GCA_026413425.1 Tringa solitaria
CAGCTCTCTCAGCCTCTCCTCATAAGGGAGATGCTCCAGTCCATGAATCATCTTTAAATCATTTTAAACAGTATTTATTTGTTTGATATCCTGCCCTCATTCATTCTGCAGTGGTAACAGCCAGGTCAGAGCTCTTCATTACAAATAGACTTTTAGGATATTTTTTAAACAGAATCACAGAATGGAAGGACATAATTTCTTGCATGTTTATTTGTGCCTATTGCCACTTGTCCTGTCACTGGGCAATGCTGAGAAGAGTCTGGCTTCATTTTCTTTACTCACTCCCATCAGGTATTGATACATATTGATAAGATCTACCCTGAGCTTTCTCTTCTCCAGGCTAAACAATCCCAGCTCTCTCAGTTTCTCCTCATGTGACAGTTTCTCCCAGGATTAATTACTTTTCACTTACATATGCTGAATTTTATGTTGACGTTTTGTCTCCCGGTGTCTCAGTAGTACAAGATCCCTGCAACTCTTCTTCAGTCCTCAGCTTCACTCTCATGAACGATTCTGCAGCAGCAGAATCACACTCTGTCACCTTCCGTTATCCTCCTCATTCAGAAAGGTGCATAGTACATCACAAGCCTCAGCACACATCTTCCTTTGCACATGCCATTTGTGAATCCCCACCTGTTAAAACTCTTTTCCTTCGCTTTCAATCTTTTAACCAGTTACTTGTCCATATGGAAATCTTCTCTCTTTTTCCACAGCAGCTTAGTTTTTTTATGATCTTTGATGAAGGCTCTTGTTGAACGCTTATGGAATGCAAAGTAGAGTGCATCAACTGGATATGGCATTGGCTTCTCAAAGAATTCTGATGTGTTTGTGCGGAATTAACTTTACAGAAGCCATTACTGTAGCATGAATGTGGAAAAGGAGACAGTGGAAATGAGATTCTAACTTTCTGATGAATCATAGAAACAATGATGTTGAAAGGGACCTTTGGAGATCATGTAGTCTAACTCCCCTGTTAAAGCAGAGTCAGGTAGAACAGGTTGCCCAGAACCATGTCCAGGCAGTTTTTTAATATCTCCAACGATGGAGATTCCACAACCTCTCTGGGCAATGTATTCCAGTGTTTGACCACCCTCACAGTAGAAAAAAAAAATAAGTGTTTCCCTGTGTTCAAATGGAATTTAATGTGGTTTAGTTTGTGCCCATTGCTTCTTGTCATGTCCCAGGGCACCACAGAGAAGAGCCTGGCTCCTTCTTCTCCACTGCCTCCCATCAGATATTTATACACATTGATAAGATTCCCCTGAGCGTTCTCTTCTCCAGGCTAAACAGTCCCAGGTCTCCTAATCTCTCCTCATATGAAAGATGCTCCAGTCCCTTCATCTGGCCCTTCAGTGAACTGGCTTCATTAAGTGTTCTAATGGACTGGACCCAACAGTCCAGTGTGGCCTCTACCCGAGTAGAGGAGAAGGATCACCTCCCTTGACCTGTTGGCAATGTCTTTGCTAATACAGCCCAGGAAGCTGTTGGCCTTCTTTGCCATGAGGGATGCCTTCTTAATTCTAAAATCTCCCGTATCTTGCTGTTTATCCATGTTGGCCTTTTGGATCTTTCAAAAGTTGCTAGTGACAGGTGGCTTACAGTTACACCGAGCTTCAAGTATGGTGTCTTTAAATAGCTGCATTTTGCCTACACTCTACCCTTTAGCTTAGCCTTTTGTCTTCTTTTAAGTGCTCTCCATTTTTTTATTATTTTTTTTAGGTACTGGATTTTTCTTCTTTTGTCATTTCTGCAAAGTTGTTGAATAGAATTGTTACCATAATGCTTTTTCATAGTTACATTTTGAACCAGATTGTTCCATGTTATTCAAAACAATATCAGGAGTTGTTCTCCCTCTAGTGCTGAGCTACTTGTTTAGTGGAGAAGTTATTTTTGAAATCCAAACCTTCCTTCCTAGCAGCATGTCTAGACATGATATTTTACGTAACTTACCTTGGAGGTAACTGAAGTTTTCATTATTACGTTGAGTTTCCCATCCTCTCAGCCTCTGAGAGACCCACCATGTCGTTGTCCCTGTGATTGCCTTGGTTAGGCAGCCCATTGCACACTCCCAGTCTTACATTGTTGTTTGCCTGTTAAGTAATCGGTTTCCAATCAGGAAAAGCCTTAATACTAATAGTTATAACCATGTGGCTCAAAGGTTGCCCCAATACACAAACCAGCTGATAAGATAGGAACATAAAAATGTATGAGAGGAGCCATGTAGCAGTTCCTTTATGGAATGTGGCAAAGGGAGGCAGTGGAAATGGGCATTGGCAGAGAATGGGCCATCTGTCTCTGGCAATACCTCCAGCAGAGGGAGTACCTTCAAAGTTTGGACATCACTGTGAATACGTGGACATTAAAAAGAAATACAGTGAAAAGAATGTGACGCCCTCCTCTCCTTCAAGAGCGCAGCTTATTTTATCCACCAACATATTCGGCAAAGGACCTTTGTTTCTGTGTCCAACAGAAAAATTATGCCAAGGTTAGTGTAACTGTGCCATCTTTATTCGACTTTCTCTTAAGCACGTTCCTCACTAGGTGGCCATGGCAGCATAATAACAAACATTGTGCATCATTAGATCTTCCCTTATAAAAACTGCAGCACATCAGGGTTTTGGAAGGATTTGCATTAGTGTGGTTGAGTAACTCTTTTGCAATTTCATCACAATTTTCTTGCACTTAGAATATGCTATTATTATGAACCTTCCTATTGAGGCATGCTGATAATCTGTTGCAACTTCCTTTTAAGAAGAGGTGTAGGTAGTCAGTATTTCTTGTTGCCAAGTCTGACATATAATATTATAATGATTTTCTAATATATTTGTACAATCCCTTTCTCCTGCATGTTACCCGTGAACTTTGTAGGAGACTCTTTAACAGCTACTTCACCTCAGTTTAACAACTGAAGTACAGGTCCTTGAGGTGGAAGCCAGAAACTGTAACACTTCAACCTTGAAGACCAATTTAGAAGAGAAAGCAAGGCAAAATACGATCTCCATTTGAAACTGAAGCCAAAATATAGATGGACACAGTCAAAATGTAATGATGCTAATAGTACCCTTATACTGTTGCAAAAATTGCAATAGGAATCTACAGCTCATGTTCATATCTTTTTCCTTCTCATTTGATACGAAACAGTGCCAGTAAATGAGCAAGCCTCCTTAATACTGAGCTGAGGTACTGATTTCCTATTATTTCTGTATTTCCACTGCACAAATGCCTGGAGACCTTCATTAGAACAGGGTCCAACTGTATTCATTTCTGCAAAATCACAGGGCTTCTTAAACTGTTGAAAGAGAAAACTAGCCCAGCTTACGCAGGCAAGAATTTTCCCTATAACACATTGAGTTTTTCTTGGTGGTATCTGTCTCCAAATAGTGATCAGACTTTATGTCCTAGATGGCAACCTTAAGTACAATCTGCTGTCATCTCCTTATGACAATATGTAAGCCAAAACACTTGCAAACAAACCAAAATATTTTCTTCTGGATCAGGAATTTGAATTAGATGACTGAATTTTCCTGGCATGCGAGGATTATTCCTTGTCTTTCACCTAATCCTCCTCTGTTATACAATATATACAGTTACACATAGGTTTTTTGTTTCCCATGGGTTTGAAAAGATTACTTTTCCACTGGGTTTCCTGCATCACTGTAATACTTCCCCTTGATTCTCTGGTTTCGTCTGCTCAACTCTGTGTTTATAGTGTGTCCGGTAACCTGAATGAAGTTACAGTTTTTAGATCTGTCATTTAGTCTTTGGATATACTACTAGAGTCCCCAGGGTCTTGTATTCAACCTGTAAGATCTTTTGTTCCATCATCCATTGTGTCAAAGAGTTTTTCCCACAAGCGTTTCAATTATGAATTGAT
This sequence comes from Tringa solitaria, assembly GCA_026413425.1. Classification (NCBI taxonomy): domain Eukaryota; kingdom Metazoa; phylum Chordata; class Aves; order Charadriiformes; family Scolopacidae; genus Tringa; species Tringa solitaria. The sequence goes on from JAOXJM010000012.1 coordinate 16,958,852, forward strand.
ATTTAGTATTTGCTAAGAACTTTAAAGCCTTTGGTTTCCATTTGTCACTTGAGCTTTCCACCTTAGGTCCTAGAAGCACACTGAGCTTTGGAAGCACATTTGCAGATCTTTTCTTCTACACTTGATCCTTTGATCTTACGTATCCTTTGCATTCATAGTTGTTTTAACAAGATAATACAGGTTTAAATCATCTCCATTACAATTTGAGCTGATGAGGCACAGTATGTTCACCCCCATAAGTGGCAGAAGATTTTGAAGTCCTGCTATCTGAGTCATTTCCTGTTTTCTGGGACCTTTTAATAATCTATGCACCTTCTTCAAACAAAATATTTTTTCAGGGTGCAATACCTGTGTCTCTGTCTTGACTAATATTTGACAATGCATTAATACCTATTGCTATTGCATTTCAGTAAATGTATTATTTGGATTTTCCATGGGCAGTCAGAGGTTCTTGGCTTCTGTTGAGCTTTTGAGTGTTTGGCTGTTATTTTTTTCTGTAATTTCAGGTCCTTAGTGTTATTCAACCATTAGTAGATAATACAGTGGTGCATTTTCCTCTTTGCTACTGAATATAAAGAGTTACAATCACTTCACATTTTGGCTTTATTTCAACTCCTCTTAAGATCATTGAAATTAATCTCTTCTTGACTGAAATGTCAGCACAGCAAAATTCATATAAAGTTTTTTACTTGCAGATCATATCTGAGGTTTATGGTCTGTTTCAATACATTTATGTGCAACTCTACTTAGTGAAATTAGAAAAATTCTTCACATAGAAATTATTAGGTTTTTTCCAACAGGGAAAAAAATGCTTGAATGCTGGAACCTAGCAACTTTTTCTAGAGCTATCGAATTGTGAGCTTTTGTTATTTTGAATCTGTATATGTTGTATATAAATGCACACACTGAGCACGAGAGGATGTAAAGTGTTAGTAGTCCAGTACCAGACCTCTTGTTTTCATTCCCTACCCACTTATACAAGGTTTGGTCCTGCTCCTGCGGAACTACTAATAAATCTCAGAGTGACTTCTGTATAAGCACAACTAAGTCATAATGGTTTCCTCTCATATATCATGTACCCTGTTTCCTTCACACTCTGCAGTGATTGCTTGCATGTAATTCCTGGTTTTTAAAGTCTTCTGTTGGTTTTCTTTTTTTTTTTTTTTTAATTTGGTCTCAGCTGTGGTTTCTTGGTGCATCACCTTATGTTGCTTAGTGTTTTAAGACTCTCTCAACCAGCAGTTGCAAGCATATATTTTCAGTAAGTTTTTGTTCATTTAATCTGATTCAGTGTGTTTTGTCAAATGTATAAGATGCAATGTGATAAACAAGGAAGTATTTTTACAGAATGTTTTGCTATTGAGACTGTGCTCCTGGCTTGTATAGGCAGAAATGACCTGCAGTTTCTCTTTATTTTCAAAAACAGCTGGAGATTAATTTATTAATTGTAACCAACAGTCACCATCTTGAGCTATTTGAGAGACTGTAGTATTTCCCTGTACTTCTCTAGGAAGGATGATGTCATTTATCAGAAAATGTTGGCTTCTTAGTACAAAGGAACATGAATGAAGGAAAGAATTAGAGTAGAGGTGTTCTCAGGGAAGTCTTGGCAGAACCTAGCTGGAGGGATCTTGGAAATGGTGAGAGCTGTGGCCTGAAGTCAGGATACATGGGTGACAGTGGAGAACAATTTGCAGAGGGGAGATAATGCCGAGAAGGCTGGTTAGGAAACCAGAGGAGGCTTTTCAACCAAATAGAAGGGTCTGAACAGATCAGAAACTCCCTCTGCCTTGAAGTCTAAGCAACAGTCTAATTTCTTAATTTTCTTCTAATTTTCTTAAATACATGTGCAAGTCAACAGCTCTTAAAATTGCTTAGAGCCTCTTATTATTTTACCCTTTCTGTTTAAAATAAATAATCTCTCCCGGAGCATGGCTACAGGATGTTTCATGAGATACGACTTCCTATACAAACAACAGCTATACCACTCTGGTTGAGTACACACAGGGAAGGCTCTGTTACATAGCAGCTAGATCACACCATGGGGAGTTGGTGGCCAGGGTTCAGTTTTGATGCAGTGGGCTGAATAACCTATAAAAATGACATTACATATTTATGTTATTGTTACCCTCCTTTCTTTATCTGTAAATTTGGAACAAGAAAATAAGCTCCTTTACAGAACATTTCTAGTGATGGAAAGCATCATGAAAGAGCTAGACTTTGCTATAGAGCCATACTGTGAGGGAGAAATAGTGTGAAACTTTAGCTCCGTATGCTGGATTGTGTCTTACAAACACTACAAAAGCAAAGAAAGTTGATATTAGAAAACTTCCTTTTGACACCATAAGCTTTCAGCTCGCATGGCACGTTGGCAGGTGGCTACTACCTGACATGTGAAAGGCACCTCCCATATTACAGACATAAGTAATACTGGCTACTTCTTCATAGCTTCCTTTTATTCTAAAGTTGCATTGTCTGCTAAGATCATTCTAGTCAAACTCAATTAGATCCTACCTCTTCCTCAATACAGGCTGACAGCATGGCCCTGCTGTGTTGCCCGTGACATCTGAGGAACAGCAAAAGGAGATTGTACATCATCTCCATGCTTTGGGAGCAGACAGCGTGGTGGCATGCTCCGCCAGATCTTATTTCTACTAGGGAGAAGAGGGCAGCCCAGATCTGCCAGCCATTCCCTCACTAACTCCATGGAGTTGCAATACATTAGCTGCACAAGCTAATGTAGCCCTGAGACTGTACTAGCAACTTAGAAAAGCTTTGGTTTTTTCCCCCACACCTCCCATGGAAAGGTCCTTACACCAGTTTGAATAATCAGGCTTAGTGCAGGTTCCAGGATTTACCCTTTCAAGAAATAAAATTGGAGGAGTTTTTCTTCCTTGCCTAAAAATGTGCTAAATTACGATGTGTGGCTGTCAGTAAAAAATATCCTATCAATTCAAGTAGTATAAACAAAACGAGCTTCATCCTGTTGTGTGATTTAGATATTTATATGTATCACGAAAGGAGCAGGTAAGCTCTGCCTAGATGTTACAGGGAACTGCAGGCTTTAAACAGTTATAGACTCTTAAGCAAAAACTGAAGCATGGCTTAATTATTAACTTGTACAAGAGACTGAATAGGTCCAGGGCAAAAGTTGAGATTATAACCATCTATATTATGGGAAGCATGTCATGTTATTATTCTCTCACCTCTCAAAATGAAGGCTTCCTTCCTAATCCATTATTCTTCAGCTGAGCTTTTCAGGAGAAAAATGTACTTGCCAATATAATAAATGAGGTACACTATTCAAGTGCTACAGCATGAAGAAAAGAGTTTGTGCAGCTCCTAAAACCTTGTTTTGGCTAAAGCTAAGGGGTGATTTTATTAGCTGCCCAAACAGTCTTAATATATCCTCCACAGCACAGGCACTCGGCGAGCCCTCCATAGGCTGCAAGGAGCCTCTCCTAAACCATACTGCTGCCGAAAGCGGGGACTTTATTCCCACTCTCAGCTACACTCTACTCCCATGGCTGCCTGGGAGCTACATAATTCCAGGGCCACAGTGGGAAAGCTCTGATTCCTGATTGAAAACAAACCTTGCAGAAAGCGGGTTTCTGTCGCATCAGCAAGTCGGTCTCACTCCGCCAAGGCTGCGCTGTACGGGCAGAGCTGGAGCAGGCGAAGCGGCAGGAGCACGTATCCAAAGGGGGTGAGAGGGTCCCCCCACTCTCAGTGGCAGCACAGCCTCAGGTCCGCTTGAGCCATTCCTGCAGTCCTCACTCAGTATGAATTTAGACCATCGCAGGTTATGCAGGCAACAGGAAATTGGTAAGCTTTATGTCAATAGGAAAACACCTTTATTTCCGCAGCAGTCTAATATCAGAGTAGCTCGGACTTCTCTGTCTTAATTATGTAAATGAAGCAGAAAAAAACCCCACTTTTATCTCTACCAATATTTTTCCATTTTTAGTTTTGCTCTATTTCTGGGGAAAATTGTGCAAATATTTATATTAGTAATTAACACTGAGGTCTATCTTGATTCATAAATAGAATCTGTAAGTCAGAATCTCTGTCTTGTGACAGAGCGTAGCCATCTGCTTGGAGTACTGGTGTTTTAGATTCTGCAGACAAGTGATAAAAACAGCCTCTTTTAATGGGAGAGATTAGTTCAACCACACAAAGGTAATTTCAGCCTAGGGATTCCACCCACCAAAACTACGGAAACAGGATACAAAATTGCAAACATTACATCATCAAAATTATATCGCCTAATAATACCCTTGCGTACACGAAACAGGAACCAGCAGCTTTGGGCAGAGGATGACATCTCCTCTGGACATCACATACCCTGCTGGGCTCATTGCAGCATCCTGGGAGTTCATAGCAAGCAGATCATATATCCACAGGTGATATAATCTTCCTTTGTTTTTAAATTACTTCAGGGGTATATACAACTCCAAGCTTGTTGTCTAGTTTAATTTTTCTTGGCTGGTGGTGTGGAGAGTGATACAATCTAAGTTTGTTTAAGGAAAGAAAGAAAAGTTTTTATGAAAATCGTTCAAAGACTGATAAAATCTGAACACTTGTTAAGAACACAGATACTTCTCACCTCTGTGTATTAGATAATTAACTACTGTTTTACTAACAGGTGTCAGAGGAAGAATTTCACATTAACTATTTAAATATTTCATGTTTAGCAGGCATGCAGAATTCAAAAACTCTGAACTAATAAGACTCCATAAAGGATTCCAGATTATTTTCTGCTGCATGAGAACTCAAAAAGTGTTCAAAGTATAGACTCTGCTTAAACTTTTGGAACTCTTGAGGGGTAAAATGAGGAATGAATAACAAGTAAAGTAAAAACTGTTGTCTTCTGGTAGTGTGATGTTTTATTTAGTGTTCCTACAGCTTTTGGACTTTGCACTTTCCTTCCAGAGCTGGTTCAACATGCATATTGATCGAGCCACAGAATACACCTTTGATTGGCCTAGATATATTATAATTGTGTGTGTCTGAATAATGACAGAAAAGTACATTCACTGAGATAAGACATAGGTCTGTATATAAATTCTGTAATATTCTGATTAAGCAATCAAGGGCTGGATGAACTGCCTTCTGTAGTTCCTCTAGTTTCATTGTAGATGAAATCAAATACAAAATATCTCAGTAAAAATATATGGGCTTTTCCTCCTAATTCTGTAAAATCTATGCTACTTCCTTTTTTCCAAGGTATTACAATGTGGGGGTTTCTACCCTATCTTTTAAAAGTGTGAGTGCCTAGTCCTAGCTCAGTAAACCTTTCACTGTATAACCAGTACCATCCTTACTTTTTTTTCCTTTGCCCTTTACCGTTGCACGCCTGAAATCCGGCTGCTTGGCACATCACCTTCCATCACAGCGAGTGGTAGGTATGCATGTGTTGGTGAAGAAACCTGACCATGTACCATGTGTGTACTCAGCGTTCAGTCTAGTGAAAACCAGAACATGATAGGTTCATAAATTGTTTCCTATGATCGAAACTGATCTCTCTAAAGTCTACTCTTTGCAATGGTTTTATAATTGCTGTCTGGAAGCTTCTTTCCTGTTTGCTTCCTCCTCAGCCCTGGCATGAGCCCCATCCCCTGACAAGTGTCCTCCTAGCAGAAAAACATTGAAGAGTCTTTCACTTTTTGCTCTCAACTTCATGCTGAGCACAGAAGGTTGAAGGAGGCTGCTGAGGGGAAATTATCCCCGATTGTGTCCTGTCCCTGCAGTGCTCCCACTGGGAAATATCAACGGCTCTGCTGTGCATCATGACACACTGCTGCAAATATTGAAATGCAGCTATGTGCGTCTAATCCTGTGTGATTTAGCCCATCTTCTGTCGCTTTTGTCTGCAAATCAAGCTAGACTTGCAGACTCGGCATGCTCATAGTGTAAGTATAGGCAACCTCTGAACTCAGGTGCCAGAACCTGTGCCTAATTTCACACTGGCAGAAGCCTAGAGTCATTTTACTGAAGCTAGAGTTACTAAACAGCAGCAAAGAGGCTGCTAGGGCAGCCACAGGGCCTGTCTGCTCATGTGTGGAGGGTACAGTTATTTTCACTACACTGGGGCTTACCAGACAACCTGTAATACCTGAGTCCAGATGGCTAATTGTCCCCTACTTCAATCTCAGCCTGTATTTCCATAGATCAACATTTTTCTCCATATTAAGCATTCAGCCCTATGGGCAAAAATTCCAGAAGTTCTTTCTGCGTGTGCTGGGCCCTCTGCCTTATGGAAATTCGTGATGCATTATGAAATTACTAGCGGAAACCATCCAAAATCAACAGGAATGACAGGTGAAACTCACAATTTGCCTTGTTTTACTGCTCTCTTATGATCTCTCCTTACTTTCATGATTAGCACTGTTATTGATCTCTTGCTGGCTAGCATAGGGAAAACACTATTGGAGCTGGCAGTTTCTAGCAATATATCTGACAGTCTGCCAGAAGCTTTGCAATAGAACAAATGTACCAGGCTTTGGGTTTGTAGCGTGTTTTTCAGTGGTACTAGCCTGTATCCCATCAATGGTGCTAACAGTAGGAAAACAGTAACAATAATACTAGGAAAGAGCACGTTGACTAGACACTAGCACAGGAATCATTTTTAGGTCACTTGCTTCTTCTGCAATCCTGCTTTTGAGGTCCTCAGCTGGTAGCAAAGGGCTCTGCTGCCCACCTGGTAGCAGCAGCATTGCTGCCTGCAGAACACCCTGATGACAGTGAAGCCCTGGAGCCCAGCAGCAGTGGGTGCAGAGCTCACCTTTGCAGCACCCACTGGGTGGGCCCCCTCACTGCTCCCATAAATCTGGTTACCAGCTGAAACTTCGCCACCAAGTTCTTCCTATAATACAAAGCTAACAAATTTGAGGAGTGTGCACTGACTTTCACCCCAGGTTTTCCTTCCCACCATCCTTCTGGTAACTCAAAAAGTGAAATGCCAAAGCTTAAACCCTCTTGTAGGATTGGAAGTTCAAAGGTCCATTCCCAGAAGTCTCTGTCTCTAAACTCCATAATCTGCGTGGGAAGGAGCTGCTCACACCAACTACACTCTGTGCGGGCTGTAAAGCAAGTGCCAGAATGCAGCAAGGTGCTGTCAGAGCATGTTTGCAGGCAAGGCTGTTTGCCCCCTCATGACTCCCAGGACCTAACTCAGTATCTCCCATTTCTTTCCTGCATTCACTTGGGCCACAGAGGAAGTCTTTGCTGGGTCAGCTGTGAGATCAGGATGAGGTTTTTACACTCAGTTCCGTGTCCTTCTCTGTTGAGAAGCAGGACACTAGTCCAACTCTTAAGAAAGATGAAATTACGTCTCATTATCACAATCCTCAATTTATCTTCAGTATAAGGTAATATTATTGAAATTTATGCACTGAAGAGGAATATATGTGCCATTTTGTGTCATCAAATGCAAACTGAGAGAGAGTGACACGTGGCTGCATGATTGAAAACTTTTGCTTTCTTACAGCAGTGGTGTCTTAAACAGCTTGTTGCCCCACAACCGCTCCTGGTTCCACTTCCCCAGCTACATTTTGGTGGTAAGAGTTTGTTATGGCTGACAGAAAGAAAGGAGGAGAGGTCTGTGGAAAGACTGCATTTTCACAACACTTGATACCTCCCTTATAGATTTTCAACATTGGAAAGGCTATTTAGTGGCCCAAACCTGCCCAAAATGGCAACATCCAGGTAGCATACACACACCAAAAAAAAAAAAGAGTTTTAGCCATAAACACCAATCATATATTGTAATATTTAACATCATATACGATCAGCATAGCTCTTAGGAGCTTATAAATAGAAAAGTCCAGCAGCAGCGTAGACACCCTTTTACCACAGTAACAGGAAAACTGTTAAAAGATGTGTGCTCCAGGAGGGTCTGCAGACCATTTGCCCCACTGTGTGATACAAGAACAGTACTCACCAGAGGAGGCTTCTCCATCAGGGTGGCCAGGTGAGGGGTTAGTGTTGATTTCTGTTCCTCTGCTGGAGACTAGGTATCAAAGGCATTATGGTATAGAAGGAGGTCCTGCTTTTATCAGTCAGTCCAGTGCCCTTGATAGCTTTGATAGCTCACTGATGTCATGTAGGATGAGGGTGACTCTGCAAATTGTCCAGCCTGTTCCAAGACAAACAGGTAGCTTCAAAGATCTGGTTTTGTCCTTGGCCTTCTCATAGCATGACAGCACCTTCATGAGATATTCTTCACATGGCACAGATTTGTGTACCAGGTGTGATTATTCTTTAGCTCTTCTTTTCACAA
>JAOXJM010000012.1:16967232-16983848 GCA_026413425.1 Tringa solitaria
CATGGCACAGATTTGTGTACCAGGTGTGATTATTCTTTAGCTCTTCTTTTCACAAAGACATCCTGAATATCCACTTTTTCCAGAAGGCACAATGTGCCAGGCCTCTGCATCGCTGTCGGTAGAGATAAGGGGCACGGCAGTCCGTAACGGTGTTTACTGTGAGGTTAGAGTGTGCTCTAATATGACCCTAAGAGCACGACACTGCAAACAGACTGATCCTACCCATGCACCAGCATTTAAGTAGGAAGCTGTTATCCTGTCAACCTCACCTCAGTGCAGTCTCGGGCACAAAGGGTGAACATACAGGGCAGTCTTTCTGCAATACTGGCAGAGCCAAGCAGCAGCTGGAAATGCATCTCCTGAGCCAGGAAAGCTGCCATGGCCTTAATGTGCTTTGAAAGAGCAACATTAAACACCTACTCCCTTGCCAGCTCATGGCACCATAGCACTCTTGGGTCATTTCAACACAGCAAAACTAAGCTGAGTAAACCCTCTGCCACCCATGTAGGAGAGCTGAGAAGGTTGACTTTTGGGGTACGGCCTGTAGAAGCAGTAAAAAAAATGCATCTATGGAAAGGTATAACGGATTTACTGATGATCAACCTTTTTTGATGTAGTAAAAATTTGCATGAGTTCTTATATTGTAGCAGGCACTAGTCAAGCCCTAACTCTCACAGATTGTTGCAGACTTTGTAGTCAGCTTGTAGAAATATCCAGCTCTGTACCCTTGGTTTTCCTCAGGCAACGTATGGAATTACAACAAAGAGAACATCACTGATAAAATATAAGCCATGATCAACATCCAACTATGTAAATGTTTGCAGATAGAAATATATTAATCTGCAGCAGTAAAACATTGATTTCTACTGCTTAATATATTTTTTTAATAGGAATAAAAGCAGGATTGATACAAAGAGAAAAATTATACTTATTTCTTTGGAAGTAACATGAAAGTTAAATCTGGCTTTCCTAGGCTTTTTTTTTTTTTTTTAAAAAAAAAAAAAAAGACTCCAACATTTTTATCCTTTAAGTAGATCTTGATATTAAACCACAGAAGACAGAGAGATCAAGACATTATTACTTGAAAGATCTGGGCACCAGATCAGAATTCATCCTGTCAGTACAGTCAATTAATCCAGTGCCATAAAAGCTATTTCTTTCTAGTGACTTTAAAGGATGACTAGCACAAATACAGGCATCCACACCATAGATGTTAAATCAACTGCATCCCCACTGCACTCACTGTTTGGCCAACTAGGGCCAAGAACAGCCGCGGGGCATGAAGTGCACCGACCCACCACCTCTGCCAGCAATTCCCAACCTGAGGCTGTGACCCACAGTGGGGCTGCAGCAGCCTTTGAGTGGAGTCCCAAGCCTGACAGAAATGCAGTTGTTACTGCTGATATTTTGTGATTCTGAACCTGACAGATGTGGAGCTGCAGGTGGAAAAGCTGAGTACAGCGGATCCAGTCCCAAAATAGCTGGTTACCCTGATCAAACACACATGCTTCAATTAGAATAGAAATTTTGTGGCTATCTTAGGAAACGCAGGACCCACATTAGATTTCATTGTTGTCCACTTTGTTTCTGAATGCTTTTGTGGTCATATGTTAAATGGAAAGAAGAAAACAGTGGCAGCAAGATGTTGAAGGGAGTTGCTGTATGAAGTAAAATGTCTCTTCTCTAAAATACTAACACATAGAAAGGGGAGGGAGGCATTTGAAAGCACCCAGGATACACTGTACATAGAATAATGGGACATAAATGGAAAAACGAAAAGCTAAAGCTATTAAATTATGTTTTGTCTGTCCTTGATGTTGAAAATTGTTATTATTCAGCAGAGTCCAGTCCGTATTTGTTTTGTTTTAACGTCTGGAATACTTTGCATTTCACCCTAATAATCCACTCTGTTCTAAATGTTTATACAGCATGATTTACTACAATATGGATGTGTAATTATAGCGATGATTAGACAAAACATCTTTGACAAGAAAGGAAAACAGTAGTTAATAATGTTTTCCATCTGTTTGGTAAAACCTCACTTAAAAAGAAAGAGCCCCTTAGCACATAGCAGGGTCCAAGGCAACACCTATGTGAGTACATGACAGCAGTATAAATGCCTAATGAATTCATTCTGATCATTGCTCACACATTTTTGAAAGCACTACCATCTGTTTTATAGATAAATATTACAGTAATTAATGTCAGCACATGTTTATATTATATCATTTCCAGAGTCTTACTTTAGAGTTAAGACCTTTTTCTTTTCAGGGAGAAAAATGGCGTATTTTAAGCTATTGGCAGGAAATGCAATGTTATTAGGATAAAATGAGTGAATTTCAGTAATGGCTCACTTCTTTATTGGAAAACTTTAGAGCATTTAATGCTTCTGTTCTTCATTAAAGGCCAAATACTGGGTCAGTGCCTACTCATGGAAAGCCCAAAAGAAACTTAAGCACTGCCGAATGAGGTAAAACTATAGCAGAAAATACTATGAAACCTCTGAGCTCCTGAAATTGGTATTTTAAGTCCCTGTGGCATGCTCCTCATGATGACTGGGCATTGAGGGGTTTCTAATGCCTGGCACTGAGGACTCTGGCTCTGGATTGGCAAATGATCCAGGTTTAAGTTAAATGCACAGGTTATCTGTAGTAGAGTCACATTTCTAGGGCTCTATCACTTCTTGCTGTTTATGAGGCCCTGGCATTGTTGGCTTTGTCACTAACAATGCATTTGCCTCATGTGCATCGCAAGAAAGTAAAATATGTTCAAAAAATTTTGCTGCTTCCCCATCCAAAATGCTAGAAAGGTGTCCACAGCAGTGCAAGCCAAAAAAATTAATCTGATTCTCATTTAAGACTTCTGCTTATAGGATGTGCCAGTCAAAGCCTTGGTGAAAAATCCACCAAAGTCAATTTAAAGACTTCTGTTGTCTTCTTTGGGCTTCAAATGAGGATTTATCTCTACTTGTGCTCCAAGAAAAATATGTTCCAGATGCACAAAAATGTGGATGACAGTCCTGAAACATAACTGCTTTCATTGTGTTCATTATATCAATAACTTTCTCTCACAGTGAAATTTAGTCACAGTTGAACTTTTCTTGTTCTGTTGCCAATACTCTGTGCACCTGTACAAGGACCTGCTATTGAAAAATCTTTGCCTAATGACTGACAGTGGTGAAATTTGTTTCTGATACAGTTTCAGTTACATCTCTTGCTCCCTTTCTGGATTCCATGCTGCCAGTTCCATCTTTCACTTGACTATTGATATTTCACTTTAGTATGGTTTATTAGTATCTTATATTTGGTTACTTTTATATTATTTTAATTTTAATTTTATTTTTTTAGCAAAAGCTGCAGCAGATGCTGCAGTTGCTGAATCTAGCTGAGATTTAAGCATCTCTGGAGAGACTTAAATCTTCTAACACTACTCAGTACACTCTGAGCCGCCAATAGATTTTCCTGGACGTCTTCCACCATGGATTCCGCTTAAGCAAGGTTCCTAAGTATCCATCTAAGTTTCCAACCAAGTAATTGCTGCTAAGATGTCTTGCAAAGAAAGCTACTCCATGCTTATTTCCATTAGAAATAAAGAAATAACTGGAAAGGACAAAAGAATTGGAGACTAAAAGGGGAATAAGAAATAAATAGAAGCCCTATCCACTCGTTTCCCCTGAATGTCAGTTACCTGCTAGCTAAAACTTCACTAATTGCTGGGTGCTTGGAAGAGCTTTCTGTGGGACTACGTTCCCCTGGAGGACAGTGTCCATTTCATTAAGTTCATTAAGATATGGTTGAAATAAGCAGAACTCGATGCACTCAATGGGAAAATACCCACAAGCATCCAGTCTTCTCTTCATGAAAAATCAAAAAAGTTACTATAATTTGAAAAAACAAACAAACAAACAAAAAAAAAAACCCAGAAAACTGGCAGCACTTTGCCAAAGGCCACTGAACTAGCATGTTACTCTCAGCCCTCTCCCATCCAGTAAGTAAAAAAAAACCCAGCTACCAGCTTTCTGTTACACTCTTTTTCTTCATTTCCATAGTGGTGATAGTGACTTTGGAAGAATAAACTCCGAAAGGACTGGAAAGCCAATCTAAGGTTAGGAGGGGCTTTGCTGTAGAGGTACAAAGAAATAAAAAAAATATTTTGAAGATCAGTTTGTAGTGGGACTGGATTCTGTGACCTAGGAATAACCTTCTTTTATTAGTCCTATATTCCCATGGAAAAAGACCAAACCACAAACCTCACACTCATACCTAGAGCTGACCTATTTTATCCTCTGAGGAAAGGGGAGGGAAAATGTCAGTGTTTCAGAAAATCTACTTGTATCACAGCTGTGTCTCCTGCAAAGTTCTGCTCAAGGTTTAAAGTGCTGTCAGCCATGAAAGACATTCAGCTCTGGAGTCACAGAGCAAGCTTTACAGTCCACATACATTCACGTACCCCTTCTGGTCTTCTTCCTTCAGAGGATGTTGAAGGATGAAATATTAAATGTTATACAGCAGCCTCGAGAGTTAGGGACTCCCACCCCAAGAGGGAGAGCAGTAGCTCCTTAACAATGAAGGATTTTGAACATGAGCTTAGAGTCGGAAGTAGAGAAGGGTATCATATATCATTGAAACAGGTGAGGGATGTGGGTAGGCGGAAAGCAATGACATTGATGGCTTTTGGCCAAAGTATTGGTTTTGACACTACAAAAGTAGTATAAGCTTTCTGATGACCACAAGCAGCGAGGGCCTCCGTTTTACGTCTTATCTAAAATAAGGTGAGTGCCTTCCTCAGAACAGGCCTTCTCAGCATAGGCCGGGGATGCTCATTCGGTCTGTTCTGATGGTAGAGCGCAATGTATCAAATCACCCCTGCCATTTCCTAAGCTTGTTCTCTAGAGGTTTTCTAGTCACGACGTTAACTCAGATTAATGCTACCTATTGAAAGGGCTACTCAGAGACTGCATGCAAGGTTCCTTGGTTACAAAGGAGGTTTATCTATTCCCTTGCTGATACCAAACAATGTGCATGCAAAATGTATTACAGTGATCAGTAAAAATTAATGGCCATGTTTTGCGAACAATGTGTGCAAATGGAACAACTGTTACAACCTTTGGTGCTCCTATGTTACACACATAAACAGGTTAGCTTTTCTGACTGTATGATTTTGAGCATCCCTAATACGTGAAAAACAGAAGAGAAAAAGCAGACAAAACAGTGATGTACTCAAAATGTACAGAATAAAGGGTTATTTCTATAAGTGTATACAACCATATTAGTCAGGAAAGCATAGTCTGGAGTAGAAAATCCAACATTACACTTAGAAATCCAGGAGAGCTACCAATTGTTTTACCTGCTTGCTTCTATTTCAACATTCTACTACTCTCTCTTGAATAAAATAAAAAGAGCTGGGGTTTGACTCCTAACTCAAAACTCCTACTTAACAGAAAATTCTTAACTGTGAAAAACACCAAATTCAGTGCAAGGGAGATGTCTTCTTGTTATTTCATTTCTCAAGTTAAAGAACGACAAGGAGAATGATCCAGCAATTTCAAGGTTAGCATTACCAGCTCTTCCTGTATGACAGCTGCTCTCGGTTATTTTCTGAATAGGGTATGACTGTGTGCTCTTTACTGGTGTATTTCTGTATAAATCTATTGATATAGTTTAACAGGACACTGGAAAAATAAGTAGGACAGATGACAGCGGCTGAAGACTGCAAATCTAACACGATTGATAGAAAGGGTATTAACTTAGATGTTTTACCTTTAAACAACTGCTGAACTCACTGGAATAAGGTTTTTTGTGAACACAGCGGAAAGAGATCAGCAAATTTGTGAACACAGCAAATTAAAAAGATGTATGCTGTAAGCAGGTGAGAGACTGTTAAAAGCAAGGCAGGCACGCAGAGCCAGAAGAGCAGGGCAGTTTGGAGCAGGGGAACAGCCCACAGTCGTTAGGAAACTGAAGTCTGCTTCAGGTCAGGATGGCAGGTACACACATATGGGATACAAACTCTGCTACTTAAAATCCTTTTATCTTTGGTGTTATTATGCTGCTATTGTTAATACAAAACAATGCTTCAATTAAAGAAAGCAGCCCACTCCCTCTATTCCTCACAGTTCCTGCATGACTGACCAGGAGAACTGAAACCAAAGGCGGTGTACACTAAGACAAGAGTGGGAGAAGTACAGAAATCCCTCCCCAATATACAGCGGGGACCCCTCCCCGGTGTACCTGAGCCCAAGCCATCTGATGGTTCACACTGTGTAGATGTTGGCAGGGTGGTCTGGAGCAAACCAGAGGGTTCTCCAGGCAGGGAAAGGCAGGCACAGAGTAGGGAATGCTTCAACTTTAATCTGATAGCTCGAGTTCCAACTCCGACATCTTAAACATACTTACCAAGGGATGGCTAAAGACACCAAGAAGGCAATGGAGTTGTTTCTGATCTTACACATATTGCATTTATTCCTCACAAAATACAGTATGTGCCTGACTAAATTCATGCTGTCCCTAGCTCAGCTGTCACAGGCCTACCATCTGTTGTAAAAGTAGGTAAACTCATGCAATCTTGTTACTCTTAACTTCCCTAATGCAAGAGGATATTCAGTCCTCAGCAAGCCCTAGTAGCCTTGTAGTATTGTAACTGGACCAAATGGCATGTGCAACAGCTCTCTCACAACCTACACATGTGTTTTTGTCAGCAGTTTGATACAAAGGATAAGAAAGCCAACAAACAAACAAAAAAAAAGCCTTCTTCAGAGCAGGCATGGAACAGGCATGTCCTAAAGACTGGAACAAGCATTTCTGGAGCCTCAGAAGGATGGATAGTAAATCATTTAAGCCATCAAGGGAAGAGCTGAGCCAACTAAATCAGTCTGGCTGGTAATACTCATACTAGCAAGCAGCCAAGAAACTATAGAAGATTGTGATTAACCACTTGATGAGTAATTTTGCATCCTTCATTGTAAAAACACATTTTTGAAATGGGGCTTTTCAAAGCTTGTTTTTTCTGGTAAATTAATTTTAGACTGTATCCCCTAAATTTTCATATATTTTCACACTGTTCCTTCTCCATCAGTGGAGATATCTCACCAGCAGAACACACATTCTTTTAATTCTCAGAGCGTCCAAAAGATTTAGATTGCCAATATTAGCAGTTGATGTATTTTTTTCCTCTTATACATTTTCCACCGGTTTTCATAAAAGCAGTTGTATTCTTCTACTCAGATCCTTTTATTCTGCTGAGAGGGCGAGACTTAAGATTAAAAGGCTTAGTGTATTTTCATTTTCTGCAAATGACTTCTTTAAAAAGACTTGACTTTGACACATGACTTTAAACTGCATGGAGGCATTCAAGTAATTTGTAGGAATTATAATCAAAGATATACATGAGCTTCAAGATGAAAACGTGCATTATAAATATGCAGTCTTGGTTCAATGGTGTTCTGAGCATCCAGAAATAGCAGGGAGAGCTTTGTACCCTGTGAGTTATGCCAACACCATGTACCTGTTCTGACCTCAGACAAAGCATACAATACCCTATTCAAAAAGTGACTAATATTATTTAAAATAAAAATACAGCTTTTGAACAGATTAAGAGTATTAATGCTATCATTTTTTAACTAAGTGGTTGTTTTGTTTGATTTTCCATTATTTTTACAGGACTTCTTCCAATAAATCACTAGAAATAAAAAAGAGGCACACTAGAAACCATACTACTATGCATCTATTTTGCTACTGTGTAGCAAATAGGTATAATCCATCATCTCCAGTACCCCTTTCAATAGTATCTGTCATATTTCAAATAATTTAATAGTCCAAGTGACAGTCTAATTCTTTCCTTTGATAGTCAAGATGTTTTTAAAAGTAAGGGTTTTTTCCCTAGTAGCACTTTCTGGATTCTCTACTAAAATAGTCTTTAGATGCAAAATGCCTTCCCTTTTTTGGCCAACTTGAGGAATGTTGGAAAGATCTGGAAAAGACATTTTCATTTTTCAGGTCTCTCCCAAAAATCTTCACAATCTTCCTGTCATTTCTATTCCTTTTCCAATCCATCTGATACTGGATCCTCATCAAATGCCTGAAAATATTTAGGTTAAATGTTTTGTCAATGGCAACCTCAAGACAGTAGATTGTGGGCTGATTCTTCTTTCCCCTTCTGTCAGGATCCATTAATGGAAAAAGAGAGTATTTTTGCTAGCAATGGGCCATGTATGGCTTATTTGACAGAGCTGGGTGCCATCATCCTCAGTGGAAAGAGCATGGAACGATCTGAGCATATGACTGCATGTTTTGAGTAGTGTCAGGACTCCTGTATTGCAAAGTCTCCCTGCTAGTTTGTACAAATAACACAAACCCCATTGCTTAGTACAATGAAAAGAAACAGAGAAAAGCAAAAATAATTTAGTAATGGAGTATAATTTCCTCACTCAACACCACACTTTGTGTCATCACTTCAGCTCTCTCCTAGATTATGCCGGTAAATTGACCTACTTGAAGCTGCCTGAACAGGTCTACGCCAAGGAGAGAAACTGGCCCTGAATCTGTTGGTTTTAGTTTCTTTTCATAGTGTAGGAGGGTTTAATCAAGTGTGTTTGTAATTGTGCTAACAATGCCATTGCTTTGAAATATTATATGCAGCTAACTTTCATGGTTCAACACTGAAACCCAGGGGACATATAATGCTAAATACTTGTCATTCTCTAAAGCAAAAGCAGACAAATTCAGGACAGTATGTGCTTCCCATCTGTGCCTTGGAGTACAGTTGTTTTTCTCTATCAGTCATCAGCTTTCCTATGCCTGATAATCCAATCCATTTTGCTGTTCTTCACTTAGGAATGGTGATGATTGCAGCAAGCAAGAATTCAGTAAAAAAGCAAGAGATTCACATTTGCTGCTGTGGCACTTTACGTAGCTTGCCTTTATCTCTGTAGTGCTGCTGCCTAACGGGGATTTCACGTGGCAGCTCTTTCTAAATACTGTACTGGAAAAATCTTACACATCTTATTTGTCAAGACCATTTCCTTTCTGCAGCTGCATGGCATTGGTGATCCAACTGCAGCATTAATTGTTGATACAGCAGCACAGTGTATTGTATTTATATAATATCTGTTCAGTCCAAGAATCCAGATGCTTCTTACAAAGAGGCACCGAAAGGAAAGCACTGGGACTTGGTTTTGAAGTTACATAAGTGGTCTGACAAAGCTTCACTGAATAAATAGCCCCTTTCAAGAAGGATGAGCTTGTAGTGCTTCTTGTATCAGAAAAAAAAAGCATTCAAGAGGGCAAGAAGTTCAGCAGCACCCGAAAGAAACATCTGAAAAGAAAAACAGGAATGGAAAATACTGCTGGTTGCCATGTGGAATAGTATTACTATGAAGACTGTCACTTTTTCACCTCTCACTTGTAAGCTAGCAGCTTTAGATTTAATCTTCGATTTTCCATTTTGAATTCTGTGCTTTCGGTAAAAAAGAAAAAAAAATACCTCTTCCCTCAAAACAAAACTTTATGCTATAGGAACTCAGGGTCCTCATAACTCCTCCACAGTTATTATAATATTCTTCTAATATTTGTGTACTATCATCCATTCGTTCATGTCATCATCAACCAGGCTATTAACTATTACACTTTACACATTGCCTGAGCAAGAGCTTCACAACAGGATCTGTACAAGGTTTTATACCACCCTCAGCGAGCAAAAAATTGCTGACCTTCTAACCAGTCATAGCAAGGAGGTCCCCAGAGTCTGGTCATTTCCCAAAACCACCCTCAATATCGTAGGTGCCTGTGATACAGCCCTTGAAACGGCTGCTTCAGCTTTCAGTGCCGCAGGTCTCCTGAGAGGCAGAGAAATGTTTTCCCAACACCGTCAGCACCGATTGTTTCCCTCAGCTTCCTCCACGTTCAGCTTAGCGAACATCCTCCCCTCTGCCCTCTGCCCCCCAGCACCTCTTGGCTAGCGGTATGTTGGAGGAATTTGGAGGTGTAAATTCAGAATGTCCCCCAGAGCCAGCCTGAGCCTGGCTCTGCCTCCCGGGGTCACTGCTGGGAGGTTGGTGCCATCTCCTGTGCTTCTTCGATATTGCAGGTCTGCTCTGGAAGGTCCCTGCTGGAAAGAAGGGCTGTGATTTCTCTCGGCGGTCGGGCAGGGTTCCAGGCGATTGCTATTAGAAATAGCCATCCATCTTTTGAATCAATAAATTTCACCGTTAAAGGACACTACATCCAGGACACCACTGAGCCACCCACAGACTTTTTGGAACAGATGAGTGTTCAAAGGCCTGGTTTGAAACCTGGTTTCCCATTTATTATGCCGGCATCACCAGCACCAATATTAAAAATTGTTCTTGAAAATTTTGCCTTCTGACATTAATGTCTTTGTTTCAACCTTCGAGTTTTCAATAACAAGCACTAGAAAACTTTTATATTGTAAAAATTTAAATTCTCAGACATCATTTACAATTCAAGAAACTCAAGCCCTTAAGAAAAAAAAATGTGGTATTTGTGACAAAAGCATGAAAAATGACTACCTGAAGTTCAAAACTAGTGGCAGTTATTACATGTGTCATGTAGATATTGAGGCACGTACTTGCACATTCAAAAATCAGTATCAGATTGGGGAAGTTCTACCTTAATGAGAACATATTTTAAGTGCCTAAAGGAAACACAAGATCTAAAACACTATCCACCTCATGCTCTTTCCCTCCCTGTTCTCCAACTGGCTTCCATTTTCAGAACTAAATACGAGAAAAATACAAACATTCCAATAAGGACACCTCCCTGTTGTCACTCCTTCTTTTCCAGCACTGGAAAGAGAGACAACAGATCCCAGTCCATTCTGTTCCACCTCCTCCCAAGTGATCCTGCTGCTGTCATCATTAATGGCTACTCAAAAAGCACGTGATGGACTACTTGGAGATGTCTGAAGCAGAGGGAGGTTCCAATTTTCAGAATTTCAAACCTTTGGGTGACACTGATAATTCCCTGAAAACTGCAATATTGCAATGAAAAAGCAACTTAGGCTTTCCAACCTTTAACTTTGGTGAGTTTAATCCCAAGAGGTTGCTCTACAATTCAGCTAACTGGAAGATGGTAGGGAAAGGTGAGAAAGAAAAATCCTTTGAGTTTGAGAGGAGGCATGAACCATAAGGGAGAGACAAGAAATTATGAGAAGAGGAGCTGAGGAAGATTGGTTACAACAGAAAAAGGGCATGCAGGTAATCTGAGAAGAAACAATCATCTAACGTCATCTTCCACAAAGACAGGTTTTTAAATGAAAAGAAATACATGCTTTTCAACTAGCACTTTTCTCTAAGTGCTACCAAACAACAGACAACCAGCTTCTCCTGTATGAGGACTGGGATAACTTTTCCTCAAACAGCTAAAAGGAAGCCCAGAAAATTTGCCATTGATCATTTCTTAATGTTTAGTCACTTTAGGATAGTCCGTAATCATTATTTGAGGAGATACTTTATATGTGAGTTTTGTTGCAGCTTCTGCACAGGTATTTAGAGGCCAAGATTGGCACATTTTAATAATTAAAATAAAAATATATAAAAAATTAATGTCACCAAGTAAGTGTTATGGACAGAGGGAGTAAATTTGTCTCATAGGGACTTAGCAAAGAGCTTTAATCTTGTTGCAGAAGCTGATGGTTGTTTCTGCAGAGAGCTGAAAGATGGTTTTACAAATAAACTTGTGGCAGCCCCACAGACAAGTGCTCCAGGAAATAGCAGGATATTCTAAAGAGATTTAGGGGTCTGGTGTCAGACTTTGGGACTTCACAGAATTGTCTCAGACACTGATGGAATCTGGAAACTTTTCTGAAAAGAACGCTGCAAAAAGCAACTGACTCACAAATTTGAGCCTTTGCATGGGGCCCGGTGTTGATGGGCTGTATCGACGTAGCCCTGTACCCTGCCAGGTGCCGCACTGCACCCCGAGCAAGCTACACTCCTCACCCAGGGGTTGCTCATCCATATGCAGTGTGAATGTACAGCAGTGGACAGCTCTGATTATAGGAAAGCTTTACACCTCCAAGAAATGCATTCTTGCCGTGTGCATTTAGTGCCATTGCCTACTAGACTTTTCCCCTGTTCCCCAATACCAAACACGCCCCATTCTAGATTCTAGGAATTTCCCGTCTTTCTGTTGCTTCTCTCCAACCATCCTCTCTGCCTCCTGTCTCCTTGCAAACTGGCATTGTTTCCCTGACCTTGGAATAACTTTGGACTTTTTTGAAGGCGAGTGGAGATGACAAAGACTTCGTCGTGGGGGGGTGAAGCCAGGGTAAGGAGCAGTGGACTTGCTGGATGAAGGGAAGGAGGTCATTCACAGAGCCAGCCAGGAGGAGCAGAGAAGCACCCACCACAGGCAGCGCTGGCACCATTCAGCCTCCTATTCATTCCTCTTGGAACAGGGACATTTCTGTTTGGGTTTGAGAAGTTTTCTTTACTGTAACTGCCAAGGTGACTTTAGCCTCAAGCAGGTCAGGTAGTTTAAGTCAAAAATTCACAAACAGCGAAGGAGG
Source organism: Tringa solitaria (assembly GCA_026413425.1). NCBI lineage: Eukaryota > Metazoa > Chordata > Aves > Charadriiformes > Scolopacidae > Tringa > Tringa solitaria. The sequence continues at coordinate 16,979,758 of JAOXJM010000012.1, forward strand.
GAAAATGATACAGGGAGATGAAGTGGGAACCGGCAGTTCTCTGCTTCCAGATCCTGGTGCTTTGCTAAATCATAAAGTATGTATAAGGCGGCATGTGTTTTTCTGTAACTCTGCTGTTGAAGACAACAGCCAAAGGAACCTCCATATTAATCATGACAATAAATTATTTATGTTTTCATGGGCGTTAAAGTGAAGGGTCACCTTTCCATTTTCCTGTCTTCCCTGTGCCTTCATTGTATGCTACTGCTGATTAATCTTACCAGCACATAGACTTGAAAGCGATTCCCCCATCAGAGATGAATATTTAGCTTATTTGCTTGCTTCTTTTCTACCAGATACCCTAACGAGCAGACATATCAAAAACGCATTTCTGTGTGCGCTCACAATGGCAATTTATAAGGGCTAACTTTATAGGTGCAAGTCATATATCTGTTCACATGGTGTTCCAGGAGCAAACACGGGAATATCTGCTACTGTAAATGCATATGTAGACATATGTGATGAGTATGATGATTTTTAAATTCTGGACTGAGGAAGCTGGTCCCTCAGACTTCTCTCTCTTTCCTTTGGAGCCCACGAGAGTAAAACTACTCCTGGTAGTTAGTAAATATTATTTGCAGCATTTCTCCAGGACTTTTGCTGTCTTTAAGGAGGCTTATATGTGGGACACCACACTTTTTGACTAAGAGTTGGATTGTCTTTGTTTCTGTGTAGAAGAATGAGCAGTCAATGGGCTGAGATATGACAGCTCTCTGTGTACAGAAGTAGCTAGCAGAAAGCACAATACCTTACTTGATGTGTCCTCACAGGCACTTTGTAAGCATCACCAATTCGACTTCTATAATTATTTTCTGATGAATTGTTATGGCAAGAAGCCAAGCATTGCCGTGACCTCTGCTCAAACTGTGAATTCTCCCTGCCCTCAGGAAGCACTCATGTGGATTTGGGCCAAGTTCTGTGATGGGATTTGTGCCTGAAGTTAAATAAGCCATTTTCTATTTTAATCACAGGCCACAGCAAGCTGTTTATGGATTCTGTCGTCCAACCGTGCTGCTGCGGCTTAGGCCTTGAAGTGCTTCATTGCGACTGCTGACAAGAGATACATTGCAAAATCCTCAGATGATCAGTCCACAGGAGTGTTTCCTCAGCACACACATTGGAACTGAATTGACTACATCTGGTCTAATTCACGCTTCCAGCAATTCTGGTACAAAGCTACGTGAGGACAAAATTAAGAGGCTTGACTTAATTTAAGGAGATTTTTTTTTTTAAAGTAACTTTAATTAAGTCAAGATAGGAAATTCTTACTCCTAAGTGAGTGTTTGCACATAAACTTACACTGAAGTATGTGCAGCTGTGAAGAAAAACAGATTTGGTTACTCTTAGAAAATAGCTCAAGACACTTTCAGAAGCCCACTTCTTGCATCTTTGCTAAAAATCCCCCTGCACCTTGCTCTCCTAGTGTAGAAGCAGGTTGTGGGGACTTCAGGTGCCTGGGAGGAGACATTTGAAGACAGGGGAGCCGAGCCCTTTCTCCAGCTGCCGGGAGCATGAAGACACACTGTTCTCAGCATCCCCCACCACCCAGCTGAACCTCTCCATGTTGGCCCTGGAGCTGCCACAGGCACTGGCTTTGTGGTGGCATCCACCCACGGAGCAGCAGTCATGGACCCAGTTTGCCTTATCTCAGCTACCACCTGGAGCTCCTGCACCAAATCAGCTGGGATGCCTGTGGGAAACATTTCCTGAGAGACACTGTCCTGCCAGTCGACTGGATTATCTAAGAAATACCTCCTTAGTTGGCAGGAAAGTGCATACATTTCATCAGCTTAATGCGATCAGAATCTGTCAGCTCTGGGAGATTTGCTCTGTAAATAAATGACTTAGGCACCAGGAATTAAGAGGGGGAAAGCCAGAAGTCATGGTCCCAAAACATTTGCTCCTCTCACTGTAAATCTCACAGAGGATGAAATGTTTCTGTGTGGGAGAGATGGATATGTGTGTATTTCTAACATTACTCTTGCAGCTTGACTACTGCTATGCATGCAAGGAAACTCAACAGCAGTAAAAGAAGGATGAACTGAAAGTTTTGCATGGATGTCTCCTTGTCTCTTGCTCTTTGGCATGTAGAAGTACAGACAGACACCGAGTCAGGCTGAGTGAGGCAAGGCATAAATGCTTTTGTCAGTACAAACTTACATCTCAAAGTCAATTCTGGCTTAGGGGCCCAAGTCACTTTGGCATGACTGAAAACATTACTCAAAGATTTACCACTGTGTTTGGAAAGCTGAGGGTTGGGAAGCTTTTGAGCAGTATTGGCACAATGCTTCATACAGCAGAGCCCTCAGCTGTGATGCGGTCCCTTAGCAATATGGCAGGATTAGTACTGACAATAACAAGAAGCAGAAAGAACACACAGCCCAGAGGCTTATGTGCTGAAAATTTTAAGTAGCAAGTGGTTACAAGTGTTGCTTACAAAGTCATTGCAAAGCCTGGAGGGTGAGACAAAATGGTTGTTTCCTCTCTGTGCTGGACCTGCAAGCAGCAGCAGCCTGCAGGAGATAGCAGCATATTTGTTCCTTGTTTGAATTGATGTGGAAAGTCTTCTGACTGCTGTTTAAGCTGGCAGTGGTTTAGGTCCTGTACTTTAAAGTAGAAGCATCAGAGCCACTTAATGTACATCTAAGGTCATGATGCACTCCTCTTCTATCTGAAACTAGGACTCCCATCTTCACCATACACGATTTCCAAGTATTTCCATGTCCATCAGAAAGTAGGATATTTAGAATTTTTCCATGCATATCTTCTGTTTTGTTTTTGTGAGCCAGCTGCAGGGAACAGAACCAGCGTTCTCTTTTTCTCATGTAATGCCAAAGGCAGTGTTGTTGCTCTGCTTTTTTAGAAAAAAATAAAATTCTAAAAATTTCACTTTGCCTTTAGGGAAAAGAAGACATGTCCTCTCCCACCTCATACTTTTTTTTTTTTTTTTATCCACAGTACAGTGAAAAGAATTTGATTTCTGTTGCTTTTGCTCGTTGTGCAGTAAGTGTATTTGAAACGTCGGGATGAACATCTGGTTTTGGTGCTCACCACTCTGCCAAGTCGGGAAGCTTTGAATATTTTGCCAAACCATTTACCCAGCCCTGAATTTATAACTAATATCAGGAAAATCACTAGGGGGAAAATGTAAGCAACTGTGGACTGTGTAACAGCCAAGGTCAATTCTTAAAGGATAATTTTTACTGTATTAATTTTATCAATGTGGTTCACAGACAGCTGCCTCTGGTTCACAGCGGTATATTCATATCAATGAGCAGCTTTCAAAATATGTAACCCAAATACTTTCATAATGAATGTACGTTAGTGAAATAATTTTGGGAAATAAAAATGGATTTTGGAACTGAGTCATCAGCAAGCAATAGATACGAAACAAAACAACTTGCCTCAATGTGTTAAGAAACCAGATATAGAGCTTCAAAGCCTCAGAAGAGCCACATAAATAAAGAACAAAACTATGCCATGAAAATAGACAGAATTAACAGCAAAGAGGCAAGTACAAAGAAGCAGCGCAATGCATTAGGAAAAGTTTTCCTTACACCAAGTGTAATTAAGTGCTGAAGCAGGTTACTTAAGGGTGCTGTGGAACCGGCACATTGTTGGAATTTTTCAAGGATCATGCTAAACAAGTATCTGCCAAGAGAGTTTTCAGGAGAGTAGGTCCTCCTTTGGATTATCTCCTAGGGCTTTTTTAAAATTTTCTTCAATATGGTAAACAGAAGAAAAAAATCCTGGAACAAATCTCTCCTACCTTCCCACGCACTGTCCAGAGCTAACTGTGCTTTTACTTAGAGGTTTTATAGCTGCTTCTCCTGTCTGCCCCCGTCAGCCGCTAGGCTTGGGTTTGCTTCCCCGCTCTTGACGTTTCTGCCTCCAGCCAGCCTTTCCAGGGTTTACTTTTCATCTGGCTCCTCTGCTCACGACAGTTACCTCAAACCTGAGCCATCACATAAACTGCTGCCAAGGCTGCGGTGGGAAATAAACATCGGACTGTGAATTAGAAACAGAAAATGAGGTTTAAGGTGGGGGGGGGG
>JAOXJM010000012.1:17017447-17039833 GCA_026413425.1 Tringa solitaria
GCATTGGAACAGGCTGCCAAGGGAAGTGGTTGAGTCACCATCCCTGGAGGTATTTTAAAGACGCATAGGCATGGTGCTGAGAGACATGGTTTAGCGGTGTTGATAGCTGGACTCAATCTTAAACGTCCCTTCCAACCTAGACAGTTCTATGATTAAATGTTTCAATGTCTGTATTTGTGCTTTTATTATGGCAAATGATACAGCCATTTCTGCACTGGTGAAGCTGCCAAAGGAGCAGATGATGCATTTACACTGGCCAACACCAGAGGAAAGCATCTTATAAATACTAAAGAGAGGGAAGGGGTGTTGTGCTCCTGGAAAAAGAATGGAAATCCACTTCTGAGGGAAGCAGGGCAAGCAGCCTACTTAGTGAGTACTCTCACCCTCTTTTTTGACCGTGTTTTAGAAGCAAAAATAGCTCTCCTTGCTTCTAGGAAACATATCTGAGCACATCAAGAGAGCACACAGATACCAGTGGCGTGATTGCTCTATTTTCACAGCCAATTTAAAGGATCGATTTAAAAAAATCATTGTGACATTTCAGCTCACGACACAGTAGTAGCCAGCCAGAAAAAGCAGACCACATCTTTCACTACAAGTTTCCATTTTCTTTTCATTAAGCTTAGATGGCAGAATTCTGGCATAAGTCAGCCTTGAGAGTGCAGGAAATTCAAAATCAAGCCCTAGTCTGAAGTTCTTATTTTATGTGCCAGCATGGTTATGATGGGCTATTTAGAAATCAAACAGTCCATCAAAGCACCTCACTCTTCCCTGTTGTCAACAACATGAGGCTGGGTACTGAAAGGGAACCCAGGTTATTCCCACTGTCTGACTGACATTGTGGTCTCCTACCTGTCCAGTGATTTCATGAGGAGCAATTTCAGCTCCTAGATGCACCTGAGAAGACCAGAGGTCACACCCAGTGCCTAAATAGGCCAAGTTTCTTTGAAACCCCAAAGAAACTGCAATGCACACAACCATCTAGGAGCAATGGCAAACCCTTGAGTAACACCTCTGCTGGGAAGTTGGCCAGAAAGCAGAGACACCTTTTACACTCGATGGGTAATCTCTAACAGTCTTCTTTCATGACCCAATGAGATATCACTCTTTTCTGAGACCGTGCTCATTTCTTTGCATAAAGCAAGAAGCTTTTGAATGAAAAAGATAAGACCTTAAGGACTTACCTCCCAAAGCAGATCATTCAATAGCAATTTTAGTGACTTCAAAAGTGAAAAGTTTTTTTGCTGGAAAATTTTCCATCCAAGTCCCACTACTGAAGCAGTAATTGAAAAAAGGTCAGAATTTCTAGGAAGAACATTCCCTACAAATCTAATTAGAGAGAGTGCAATTTTGCCATCATTCTTAAATTTATTTACAAGTTTAAATGCTTTATACACCTCAATTTACATTGTAGGGAACTTGGTATTACATTTTATAACAATTTACAGTGAATAAAAAGAAAACCAATAAGCATAATTAAAATTAACCTTTATTACTCCAAAACAAGATGCCAAGTATGCAGTATATATCTGTTTCTGTTGGCATATTTCTAAAATACATGTACAACTGTAACTAGTCAGCCTAGACATTTGGTATACCGGTTTACAGCATTTGGAAGTTCTCCCACACTGCACTGGGATGTCACTATAGTAAGCTGACAAAAATAGGCAAATAGAAAATTATCCTGGTTTTGAAAGAAAAAAATATGCATGTGCTTTTACTAAAAAACTAGGTTATAATCAAGCATTACACTCAGAAAATTCTAAAATACTATGTTACCTTCTAGTTTTAAGCTACCAATTTCCATTCACATTTATTGGCACCAGCCCAACTATTTTGATGTCCAAGTATGGTAACCTTCAACATTAATACACTAATAAAGGCCCTCTCTGCAACAGAAGTTTATAGTCTCAAAAGTCTGCAGAAAGATTATGATCAAGATGTGGTATTCCTAAAAACCAGTTCCATGAGATCAGAAGAACACTGGCATATAATTGCTAGCAATCACTTCCATTTGATTCTGTTTTTTCTGCTTTTGTTTTCAAAAATGTTTTCATTATCTTAGAATTTCCAGAGGTTTCCGTAAGGCCTGAAAGAAAAAGGTTTTATTTCCCTATTTCTACTGTAGAACAGAACTGGGAATGTTATTTGAAACAACACATGCTTCAAACATTTTCTGAATTCCTCTTCAGTGAGCAGTATTACCATCTTTGAAGAAATTACCTGTTGGATTATCAAACGCCATACATAGTATTAGTAGAAACTAGTTCTGTAGAATCTCCAGCAGTGTAAAAGCACTGTCAAAGCACTGTTATCCAGCTACTGCAGTAATGAAAAAAAAATTATCTAAGAACCTTGTCAGCAGCACATCAGAGGTCACAGGTATTTCTTATTCCTGCCACGTTTCTGCCCAAAACATGGTCCAAAGAGGCTTAGACGTACTAAGCCTGTTGTTTTTGCATTAAAGTTTCTCTCCCAGCCATACATGTGTGTATTTTAACCCCAAGAACACTGAAAAGGCAATCGCTAATGTTTTTTTCTAACATGGAGCTCCCACAAGTTCCTTGAACAGAGATGCACTGTGTAGCCGCTTCATTCTTAGAGATGTTTTCTTACATTTTTAAATAAGAAGTCTTGTTTAAAAGTGGTCTCTAGTCTCAAACAGAGTATGAGTGTGAGTTAGAATACATACTACTGTTTTGCAAATCAATCTGTCACTACCCATAAAACATTCCATAGCACGTGTTGTGGGGTATCACTTCAAACGCACATGCAGCAGGATGACCCAGGAAGCTATGCCAAAACACACCAGGATGTCTGCATATTTTTCTTCTCAGCTTCAACACATTTGACTAAACCAAAATGCTGAATTCAACCCTGAGATTTATCCTTCTGAATAACTTCTTGTGTGAATAGCATAGGGAGCAGAGGATGAGGAACTTGCTTTATTTTGTGTGTCTTACTCTGATGAGACACAACAAATAGAGGAGTAACAGAAGCCCACAAGAGACAGGATTAATATTAAAGTGTCACTAATGCCGTACACACATCAGGAAGGGAAAAAAAGGCTATGCTGCGTAAGACTACTGCATTGCTAGATGTACATTCTTCAAATGATCAGTTGCTGTAACCCAGAAGTTATCATCTTACTTCTAGCTTTTTTCCCTCTAGAACAATTTGGATTTCTTTGGCATCCAAAGTCTCATATTTCAATAAAGCTTCTGCTAAATTCTTGTGTTCTTTTGCATGAGTCTTCAGGATGTTCTTTGCTCGCTCATATGAGTCCTAATATTAAAAAAAAAAGTGGAAGATTTTAATACTTTGAAACAAAACAACAGCCAAGATTCCACTTAAATGTTTCAGGTAAATACAGCTTGAAACAAACAGTGAAAGTTGTGCCTTACATTTCATAGCTGGCACAGCTCCTGTCTCACAAAGATTTAAAGTCTAGCTGGCATAATTAATAAACAAACAAACAACAAACCACCAACCTTTTTGCCACCTTTGCATTTTGCAAAGTAGTACTAAAATTAAGATCTGGAGACAAACCTTCGGATTTTTACATACAACTTAAGAGTCTTACTATATTTGAAAAGTTGCTGATTAAATTAATATTTGATCTTACATTATAAGCATTCAAGAAATGTTCCTCAAAGACTGAAGTTTTTAAAAACTTATAAAAATCCCAAAGTTTTATGCACTTTTAGAGAGCTGACCAGTTGTTCTGAGTAGATGCACGTTGCCAGCATTACCAGCTTCAACTTTCAGTTGTACGTAGATAGCTCTTACGTGACCAACTCAGTTCAAAAACAGCTACAGCAAAAGTGTTAACCATTTAAACATTAGGATATAAATAATTCTCCTGCCTGTACCAAATGAGTTCAGATTACCAGAACAGTGATCTGGAAGTTCTGCGATTACTGAATGTTACAAGTTTCCTTAAGCATCTGATACTGATCACTGTGAGGAACAGGACACTGAAAAGGCAACTCTTGGATCTGATACAGCCACCCTGGGATTCTGTACAAAATGATTTAGCTGCAAGTTATGAAACATGGGACTAACACAAAACATTCACATCCGTTCTAGAACAATTTATAGCATGCTTTTTCTCCTATGAATTGAAGAGGCAAAATACAAATCCTGACCTAACACCACCAACTTGTTTCTCACTACTTGCACATGACAATCACCAAAAAGTTGTAATATGCAGAGACTCCAAGTTGCAGCTGCATTAAATACTTGAGAATACTTGCACCCACCTGTGTATTTTCACCGGTATACGTTACCAAACTGAATGATCAAGTAAGCTGATGCTCAACTCATCTCAAAATAAATGTATCAGAGCAGAGGGGGAGAGAATCTTACCCGTAGAAGTGTTCTTACTTCCTGTTCAATCGCTGACTGGGTTTCAGGGCTAACTTTCCCTGTGTCAGTATAGGTCATGACGCCAAGCTAAACAACAAAAATATATCTTTTTCTTGCCACTGTTGCAATAATATACATAAAACACAGTAAAAGCTTCATCACCTATTGCTTCTACATGCAAACAAATAAAAACACAAATCAAATGCTTGCTGAAGTGCTTGCAACAGAAGCAAAACTACATCAACAATGTAGTCACTGCAGAGTTCTATTTCAACAGGTCACAGTACTGTTTCCTGATTAAGTATTTTCTTATAAAAAAAACCAAACCAAAATTCCTAGACTACTAACACTTGATGGGGCAATAAAGATCACTAAAGAAGTTTCTAAGTCTAGAATACTAAATGTTGCCACCCCTTCTCCCCCAACACCAAGATAATCCTCACTTCCAAAATGTTAGGTTTTATTATAAACGTTTTCTGCAGACATTAGTAACTTAAGGTAATTTTAAGGTGAATATCTTGCAAGATAATTTTTAAACTGTCAAATATATAGGTTTTTTCACTTGAGTTTATTATAGCAAGGCCAGTCATAAGGATTACCTTCTTTTTTTGCCAGAACTACATAGCCTCTGTGATCACTGACAGCCAAATAGGCATGCAGTTACAGAACAGAACATTTTATTTGTGCCATATAAATACTTAAGGATTGATGATACTACCTTCTCGCTCATTCCAAATCTAGTCACCATCAGTTTTGCAATTTTAGTAGCATTGTCAAAATCACTGGAAGCACCTAGGTAGCAAAAAGATTTACATTGGTTATTGAAATCAAGTTAAACATGCCAGTCCACGGGCTCCAATCAAAAGCTCTTTTAACTACCAGCCAGCTGACCTGTTGTGATGTGATCACTTCCAAATATAAGCTCTTCCGCTACTCTTCCTCCCATACAGACATCCATCTGTGCAAGCAACTGGGATCTGGTTTCACTCCATCTGTCATTTTCTGGGAGCAAAGATACCTGTAAGATATGGAACTGTGGTCAGGTAACAATAAACAGAAGAAATACTGAAGTAACCTGAAATATATTCCTGATTATATTTTTCTTGCTTTTATGCAATAATTTGAAAGCTCTGGGTCTCCTCCTAATCTACACACTCACCATGTTTGCTTGGAGGCGCTTCCCTCCAGGCTGAACTTGCCTCCCTACAGGCCATGAGAACAACATAAAGTTAAGCAGCTTACACCTACCACCAGAAGAAACAGAACAATCTCCTTATTCCCTATACCTGAACTGAGCACAAATCAACTTGTCTAAAGGATTCACGTCAATGATTTTCTTTAACCGAACGCATTAACTCAGGTAGAGTTCAACAGAAACAGACATAACAGAAATACTTTTCTGTTCAAATGTTTGGCAGCTGAAGGCATAATAGAAAAAAACAGGGTAGAAGTATGCTAGAAACAAGGTAGGTAACCGATTAGGTGTAGAAAGAGCCACACGGGATAAAGAACTTGATAAAGGATGCTTGTGTTAAAAGGACAGTTGAGCAGCGTTTCTACTTTACAGTCCTTTAGACGTTCTTCAAAAAGTTTCACTGTTGGGTGCTACTTTAACTGCAGCAGAATCATACTAACTTTTATCTCCATGTATACATGGACTATTACACTAGCAAATGCTGCTTTACTTCAAAATGAAGACAGACACCTTTCTATCACATGGAAAAGACAGCCAGTGATTATTCCAAGAGATTGAGTATTTTAACACATTACAATATGCATTAACATAACTACAACAAATAGCATTCTTGGCAAATTCCTCAGCAACACTAAACCAATATAAGTCTGGAAATACTCACGTGTCCAAGTGTTGTTCCTCGTGTCATGATTGTAGCTTTGTTGATCGGCATCGCATCCTTAGTGTAATATGCAATGATGGCATGTCCAGATTCATGGTAAGCAGTGATGGTTTTGTTCTTCTCATCAATTTCTACACTTCTACGCTCAGGTCCTTAAATGGAGGAACATTAATTTTTTTTTGTACAGCTGACTACCAGAATCCACACATTACACATACTCAAACAAGAGCACGAAGTAGCTGAAGAAAAGCATGCAAGCAAAACTAACTAACACTCATTGAGGGCAAAATGTTTACAAATAGTATTTTAATGTCTAGAGCGGACCTCAATATACTCTACAAATTGCTTTTAAAGGAATAGATATAATATGCGGTCCGAGTATCTGAGAAAATTCCATTTCTTCTCGCAAGTATAAACAGATCACATTTTTAGTGTATATGTCTCAGATGTTTAAGTTTTGTGTTATCATGAGACAAGTTAGTTAAACAGAAGTTCAGCTTTCTGGTCACTTACTCTCTTCTTTCCTCTAGGGAAAGGGTAAGACATCAAGCCTCTGTCTTCCTCTATGCTCAAATGCAACATGCAGTGCTTCCAATTAAAAAAAAGCATCATGTCTTAAAGAACGTATTCCATTCTAGATTTTACATACTACTCTCTGATCGCAGAAGGTTCTATTCAGAATAAACTAACAGAACTTACTTGTTTAAAACAGACCCCCAAAACAACAGCATAAAAACTTCTCTTTCTCTGTAGAAGTCTTAATCACGAAAAAAATCAAGAAATCTTAATAAAAAAGTACCCCTTGTGTACTGTAAGATATGTATGTCTTCTGTATAAAATCCTACCCATTAGAATTTTGTCCTTGGAGAATTCTAGTTCTTTCATGGTTACCATATCTTTTCCATCGACAGCTGCCTTTAAGGCAGCTTGATTTACAAGATTCTCAAGTTCTGCTCCAGAAAATCCTACTGTGCCTCGTGCAATTATTTCTGGATCAACAGCTGTGGGGAAAAACAAACTTGTCATTAGGGTCCATATTGCTTCTGAAAAAGCTTGTATTATGAAGAAATACCAAGAAATAATCACATTATAAGCAAGTATCACGTTCTATTCAAAATAATGCATTAAAGAGAACGTTTTCGGTTTTAAAAGAAATAATGCCTAATTCCTAAGACACTGAACTGCTGGGGACTAGAAAGAAACACTGCCGTCACAAAACTATCGTAAGACTACATACTAGACAATTTTTGTGTTCTTTACAGAGACACATGGTAAACCACAATTGCTGATGGAATAAAGGACTATTACATGAGTGGACTGATCCAGTATAAAAATTGTTACATAAAAAGATATTGCAGTAAAGTATTTACTTACATGGATCATACTTTATTTTATTAAGGTACCACTTCAGAATTTCTGTACGACCTCTTACATCAGGCTTCGGAACAGTAACTTGCATATCAAAGCGACCAGGGCGTATTAAAGCACTAAGGGAAAAGACAATTTAATATATTGACTTAAAAAACACTGCAGTAAACTGTTACTAACATATATAAGGAACAAAAATCCATCTGATATTTCTAAAGACATCTACGCAGACTATGTCTATTCCAAAGAATTCAGTTTTCTTATCTGTTTGTAAAAAGACAGATGAAAGATGTTTAGTTACCAACCCATTTTAAAGGTTTTTTTTTTGCATTTGAAAATTTTGCATTGCAAACAGGGGATGCAGCTAGTTCAATTTAAGTGAAAAGACGTCCAGAAATTTTAGATGCTTAGAAGGATGTTACTTATTTCTCTATATTTAACTCAACAACCTTCTAAATGCCAAAAACTGGTCAATAAACATCCTTTTTAAGAAAGTAAAAACCCAGCTATAACACTCAGTACTTGAAGCTACAACACTTTATACTTATCACAAGCAGCTTTGGGTTTTTGTTTGTTTTTTAATACGTGCACTGTAGAAATGATCAACACATTATACTCACTTATCTAATGCTTCAGGGAAGTTTGTTGCACCAATAATAACAACACCTTCATTAGGTTTAAACCTGTATAGAAAAAAAAGGGTGAGAAAGTTAGCAATTTTCTTTTGGAGACAGGATTTGCACCTTTTTTTTTTTTTGTCAATAACTACTTGTTTCAGATGAGCTCAACTGGCCAGTCAAAAACACAGTCAAACCACAACATGTGATACAAGAATGAACCTTAAACCCAGCCACTGGTTAAAAACATGCCCTGATTCTCAGAGTTGAACTTCTTTCTGTAGATATACAGCCAGTCTAAATAAAAATGGAGAAGTTAGTAATTGCTGCTATTGTATTACTACCACTCAGAAGCTTCTATGTTCTTTACAGTGAGGCTACTGTTGGCAGTACTAGAAATTGGTCAGAAGAGCATCTTAAATTGATATCCTTAAAAGCATTGCCAAAAAAAAAAATTATGAAAAACATCAAAGCTGTCAAGGAAGAAAAATTCACCCAAGTATTCAAAACACCAGTCAGTCAAGTGCCTTCTATACCCTCAGAATGCATATATTTACCCATCCATTTCAGCAAGAAGTTGATTAATGGTCTGTCTTGAATAGGGATGCATTGGAGATTCAATTCGCTTCCCACCAACAGAGTCTAACTCATCAATAAATATAACGCATGGTGCATTTGCTTTTGCTTCCCCTGACAAAAGAAAAATAACAGGACATTTCAACTACACAAAAGAACAGGCAGTGTATCATGTAATTTAGGGCTCTACCATTTCTATTACTCTTGGATTATAAAGCGTTCTATTAAACATCACCAGAATTGTCTTTATTTTAGTCTAAAAAAATGAAATGTATTTTTGAAATGAAGCGACACAAAAAGAAGCAAGGTTCTTCATCTCTGTATCAACTTATTCTTATCACGCTACAAGAAATAATTAGTAAAACAGATTAAGGAATTAATTGTATTTTGTATCAATTCCCTACAGAAGTTTATTTCATAGACTTAGGTAGAAAACATTGATCTATTAGATAAAAATAATATGAAATGTGATGTGTCTAATCACTAACATTTTAATAGAACCTGTTTGTTACTTTACAACGAAGACCTCACCCTCAAGTTTACAGGTATTAATCCTATAAAATAAAAATGCAGACATAAGCTTTAAGACCATCAACTGGTACATGTGGACCAGGATGCAACTCATCTCACCCAGCTGTAACATTCCCAATCTGTAACATTGGCAGTAATCTAAACTTCTATAGTCAACAGAAAGAAATGCATGTTTTAAGGTATGCTACATGTAACATTTTACATCCCTTCCATGTGAAGCAAGTCACATCTCTTCTACAAATGCAAGCTACTTTCTATATTGCATATGCCTGGCACTATCATTCTTCCATTTAAAGACACAAGTTGAATTTCCCTCTCCCTCATAATATTTATCTGTATACTTAAAGTAGAAAGCCTCTTGTGTGAAAGTTATCAACCTAAACGTTAACTTTTAAAGTTTCATTATAATGTTGTTTATTCTGGGCATATTGATGGGCATGAGGAAGGAAATCTCAGCTTGGTGATATTTCATTTTATGGGATCACTGTGATCCCATAAAGCTGTAATTCGGAGAAAGAAAAAAGTCAATATAAAAATATGCAGGAAGTAATTGAGAAGGCTAACACTATTTTTTATCTTAAGTTTACAATTTAATTAAAATTTACAATAATTTACAGAATCACAGTAAGGAAATTACAATTTAAAATATTCTATTTAGTTTACAAGACATTACATTTCTAATTAAATTACTTCTATTCTCTCTAGGAGTGTTGTAACATCAGCTATTATTTTTGCTACAACTTCGTCTGACAACAACATTCTCATTAATGGATACTCCCAATTCGGAGATTTACCTACACAATTAAAGTTTTATTTATTAGCCTCGTGCACTACTACTTCCCAGTAACCAGAACTGTACCTAATCAAACCTTGTAAACAACACTGAATACCTAGTCTTGCATATTAACACAGACATTTAACTTACTGAACAGGCTTCGGATGCGACTAGCTCCTACGCCAACAAACATCTCATCAAACTCAGATCCAGATGCGTAATAAAACGGAACATCAGCTTCACCAGCTACAGCCCGTGCAAGAAGAGTTTTGCCAGTACCAGGTGGTCCAACTAACAGAATACCTAAAAAGATAAACATAAAAAAAACCCCAAACAACAAAACCACCAAATTCACCCAGTCTTATTATACCAGTGCTGTTTCTTCCATGCATTAGAAGAAATACTTTCCATTTGGCTGCAAAAAGCCATGAATATCCCATTTCAGATACTGCTTATTACTTGCTGTCTGAGGAAGCTTCCTCTAACAGATTGAGATTCACTCTGATCCATATTGAAACAACAACAAAGACTTGTAAGACTATCAAATAAAAACAGAAGCCTGAAGTATTGTACAAAATTACTGCGAAGTTTAGCAGCTGAATATCTAACAGTGTCGTCTTTGAACTGACATTTTCCTAGCTGTTTCCCAGTGGAACTTTTTTTTTTTAAATTAAATCACTCCAAGTAACTGACTTCAAAGAGTATAGGGCATTAACAGGAAACAGATTTATCAGGTTTATGTATTTCAGATTTGCTTGGCCTTCTACTATGATCAAGCTTAATCATCCTTTTAAATGAAAACATTTGTTTCTGTACTGTCTAAAGCAGTCAGCGAGCACTAGAAGTCCCGACAGCAGAAATAAAGGCCTTCTAACAATTCAGCCTTTCAAGATAAAGGACTACTGTATATTCGTTTACTAACTGAAGAAGGCACAGTAGGTTTTGTCTAACCCCAACATACAGGGTTTTCTTGGATATTTTTCATTATCATGGATTCGTAGACTGGTTTGGTTTTGATGGGATCTTCAAAGGTCACCTAGTCCAACCCCCTGCACTGAGCAGGGACATCTTCAACTAGATCAGGTTACTCAGAACTCCATCTAACCCGACCTTGAATGTTTCCAGGGATGGGGCACCTACCACCTCTCTGGGCAACCTGTTCCACTGTTTCACCGCCCGCATTATTAAAAAATTTCTTCCTTCTATCTAGTCTGAATCTACCCTCTTTTAGTTTAAGCCTATTACACCCCTTGTCCTATCGCAACAGGCCCCGCTAAAAAGTTTGTCCCCATCTTTCTTATAAGCCCCCTTTCAGTACTGAAAGGCTGCAATAAGGTCTAAACTTACATTACGTATCTTTCCTAGATGAGAAAAGATACAAGAGAGTTAAGAATTTTTGCCACAGGAAGATATTAACTTTTTTTTTTAAAGTTAACATCATAGAGACAGTTGTAGGAGGGGGAAAAATATATACCTAAAAACCTCTGGGCTACATAAAGTTCTACTCAAAGAGGCATTAACACCACTTATGCATAACTTTATCAATAAATTTATTTATTTTTTTTACACTGTGTTCAGTGACAAATTAGAAGAATTTTTGTAGTTCAGTACATCATCTCTAAAAGGTTCACTTGGGACTTCAAAGAAATATTGATCCTTCACCCTGTAAGGAATGCTGCTAACCATGAGAAACACAGGTTTGATTTTTGAAAGGCTTTTTGCCTGGAATCTACAGCCTGCTGCTTTGCACTGTCACAGCTTATTACCCCTCGTGTTCCTACTGAACTCCTACCACATCAAACATATATCCAGGCATCTTTGCTGCTTCTGAGTTTCTCGGATACCTCCAATTCTCTATGAGGGCAGGCAGAAATGACCAATTTCTACATATGGGGAACTGAAGGTAAGAGAGGAAACACAAAAGAACTACTTTAACCTCTGCTCCCCCACCCCCAAGTACTTCATTTAAGATTATCCTTTAATAAAGAAGCTTTCACAACTCTCTTTGAAGATTCATCTGTGCCTCAAATATTTTAAACAAACAGGGAAATCCACTACCTATGTCTAACATTATTTCATTATTTTTCCCAAATACAAACTAAATACAACAGTAGTGTTTAGGCCCATTTTAGTGAAATACTTTTTTAATGGAAAAAATATTTACAAGCTAGGCTGTAAATTAGTTATTCAGTATAGAACAAAGCTACAAAGACAGCAATGGCTACACATGATTTTCACTTCTGCTGAGCAATGATTCTTACCTTTGGGAAGTTTGCCTCCTAATACGGTAAATTTATGTGGATTTTTCAGGAATTCCACAACTTCTTGCAATTCCTGTTTAGCTTCTTCAACCTACACATTAAGAACACACCACAAAATATAACTAAGCATTTATAAAATTTTCCATCTTTTTTTAAAGTGAATTGTATTAGAGACTTAGACAAGTCTAAGTTCCCAATTTTGTATTGATCAAAAACACACAACAGAAAGAGAAGATTTTGTGTGGATACCATGTCTCCATAAGTTTAATTCAACCTATTTCCTGGAACAGTTCATTGGAATTTGTAAACAGTGAAGTTAATAATACTGAAGGAATAACCAAACAGGTCAAGACTAGATCTGACCTACAAGACAAATACAAAATCAAAAATTCTACATTGTGATATTAGTCTAATTAGTTAGATTAATTTATCTATTTGCCCAAGGGGAAGGAGAGTAGGAGGTCCTCATTTTGCCACTGACAGCAAAGAATAACTGAATAGAAAAAAAAAAAAAGCTATCCCATCATCAGCAACATGCTTGCTTCTTTCTGGGAATCTCTGTATCTCCAGTCCTCATATCAGCTATTCGAAAGAGGTGGTACCAAGAGAGAAATGATCAAATGGCATTACCATCTTCTTGTATTGGTCAACTTCTACCAAAAAAGAATAGATTCACAGGGTACTTATGGCCTGCCTTTTGCTATTCTAGCCTGTAAAAATGTGATTCAACAAGTCAAGAGTGCACTTTTATAAGGTACTAAATGCCACAAAGGTATAAAATAGAACAAGGGTAGTTAAAACCCTCCTTGGAGTGGTCAATACATTTAAGACTTTGGTTCATATAGAGAAATTTCTTGAAGAGAGTTAAGACATTCTTCAGGCTCACAATGATTAGTTAAGCAGGAATTCATACACATTTCACTTTTGAACTTACCCCTTTAACATGCTCAAAGGTGACGTTTTTCAACTGGATTGGATCAACTGCTGCATCAAAGATACTCGATGTTCGAAAGCGTACTAATAGCAAACAGCAGATGATGAACAACAAATTTACATATGAAGTCATTTCATTCCAAGACTGAACTTTGTACTTGAATGCATACCATTACGCCACTAACTTTACATCTGCCCTTTTAAAAGGCATGTTTCCATTTACAAGTGTCCAGCAAGAATAAAATTCGTTAGAAAAAATATTTAAGATATTTGCAGTAAATTCAGTGATGTGCTTTTTAGTCATTTGAAGTACAGAAAGCCCTGCATCCAAAATCGGGTACACAAAGCCAGAAGTTGTTCTTCAGAGTTTCTGTGCACACCCTTTCTTGAGGCCCAGGTGACAACTTAGCATGAAACTGAAATTTTGCATTTACATTAACTCAGACTTTGATCATTCTGCTATTTCCAACAGATTTCTCGAAATGACAATTTGGCCATGCAGGTACCTAGCTGCTATTAACTAGCCTGTGATTACAAATAAAAATCAAACCATTTTGCCTACTGCTGACCTAGAAAATGCATTATCTAAATTCAGAGACAAATACATAATTAGTGAACAATCTGACTACTTCTCTGCTTGGTTCCATGTAATTTTTTCACCAGAAGAATTAAAACAATTATACTAACAGGCAACTTTTGTGTCTCTATAGACATTTTGTCACACTATTGTCTGAAAGGCTGTAGCCAAAAGCAGGAAATACTTCTTCTCTTTCATTAATACATTGAAATATTATCCTAAAACAATCATACTGTCAAAACACATTTAATTTGTGCTAAACTTGAAGGAAGAAACAACACAAGTGAAACAGTGGGGAAAAAAGAAGTTAACTAACCAGCATCAGAAAAGGAGCCTTTTCCAGGTAAAAATGATGAATATATGGCAAGATAAAAACAAAGAACAAAGAGAAAGAAAGAAAGCAAACGTGATCTTCTTAAGGAATCTGTAAAAGAAAACAAAAAAAAGATTTAAAATAGCCTGAAATAAACTAATTTCTGAATGCAAAGACAAGATACACAAACTAAAACAACTTACCGAGTGTTTTTTGCAGGAATACCTGTGCTTTCAAAAAGCCTTCTGCAAAGCCAGTTTTAAAAGCATCCTGATGTGCCTCTGGGATGTTTTTTGTTTTCATTAGTGTATCTAAGTTTTCAACATCAATTCTTCGCTTTCTCAGGATAAAGCCCTAAAATATTTTCCACAGCAGCATTAGTATACATTAAGTTTTGATACACAGTTAACTTACTACCTGGCTAGCATGGGTGAGGCATAAAAAAAAATAAAATTAAAAAAGCATATCATTCAGGTGCTATAGGCTTAGTTAGATGACACAGGGCAGTAGCTTGAGTATGGAATAACAATGGCTCCAAGCAGGGGCACCCTGATTTTTGCTGAACGGGTCAGGTTCAGAGCCCTCCTGGACTCCAGTCCCAAACAGAAAATGCAGTCTAAGGCAGATTTGTACAGAGCTAGCTTTGTACACTGCATTCAGTGGCAGTTATTAGCTTAAGCTTTTTGCTTCATAAAATCAACTGAAATTATTACCTAATGTGAAATACCTTCCTAAATATAGTTTTGATACAGCTTGATCTTTTGATAGAGCATGATGCACCTCATACACCCTATCAAATTTAAGAGCAGCAACTGCATGGAGCTAGCTTTGGTTTATCTTCATCCATGGTATACCTAGTCCACAGATGAAATAAACCACAAATGCCTAGAAGAAGGGGAGAGTTCAAAGCTAATTTACACACACAGTAAATCAAATACTTTAATTAGTCTGACTTTTGTACAATCAATTAGAAGCAAATAGTACCTAGGTTAACTCGGTTTTGTTAAGTGCTTGGCTACTCCAAGCCTAGTTAGTTATCTGCAGAATTAAAAGAATATAAGTGAGTTTGTAACCCTTAAAAACACCAAGTTTAATTCTTTTTTATCTTAAAAATATATTAGCAGCAAGTAAGTCCATTCTTAAAGCATCAATCACACACTGAACTGCTTAAAAAAAATACACATTCTTGTATGTTAAACTAGCTGTATTTCTGTTGCAAACAAATACTTAATTTGAGTCTAAGCTATTTTTAACAAAACCACAAAAACAGAATACAAAGTATTTTATTCTAGAGTTTAAAACTCTGAAACTAGCATCCTAAAAATTTTAAAAATCTTTATATTGATGATATATGAAGCAAATCTGTGTATTAGTAAGAAAAACAGTACGTTTTCATTAGCTTAAGTTTTGAATTAAGAATTTTTTTCATAATAGTGAAACAAAACACCCATGGTAAATTGTTAAGGTTCATTCAAGAGAAATAGATGGTCTGAATAAGCCCCAACTTCATAATGCTAATCATATTTACCTTTAAAAGTGAAGAAAGAGAACTTCTTGTTTCTGGGAATTGTTCAGATGTTGACTGCAGACGTCTTGCTCTTGATCTCAAAGTCTTAAAGGACCGTGACTGTATGTAAACTTAAAATAGTAATAAAAAACTATCCATTAATACCACTAAAAAAAAAGGCCTAAGAGATTTCAAAAACTATTACATGAAAAAGACTATCATATGACTGAATATAATCTTCCCAAAACATTCACAGTAGACAGTGAAGAGAACTGCACACAGCAACCCGCTTAAGATGACAGACCAAAAAAGTAAAAACCAGAATACTGTATGAAAGAGACTTCTAATAGTAATAAACTGGATAAATAAGCCAATAGATTTCAGTACTGTAAATGGCTAGTTACGTGATCATGAACCACATTTGTGATCTAAACTTGCAAGCACACAGCTTACTGTTTTGCAAGGTACTTTCCCCATAAAACTTTTTGTTAAAATAATCAGGAGTAGCTGTTGTGAATGACAGGTAATTGGCCAAGTCCCATCAACCCCTCAGGGAACAGAAGAGACATACAGCCCAATTAAATCCAGGCAGGCTGATAAACATGAAACATTTAGAAGCTAATCCAGGAGGATGGGAATGAAAGTTCCTGCTCTAAGGTAAGCTTTGTCTAAAAGCTCAGCTGACAAGGTGCCCTGAAGAGATCTGGAATGGCTTAGGTGTGCTATTAACTTTGATACTAACAGAAGAAATGAGACCATTTAAACCCAGTGACCTTATAGCACCATATGTCATCTTCTACCACATCAGAAACCCAGGGATATTTATATCACATAAATCAGAAAAGTCACTACTATGTTTTAAAATAATCACCAGTACCAGTTAATTATATAGCTTTAATTAAGCCTTCTGTTATCACAGAATAGCACCAGATAAAAGGAACTTCTGGAGGTGATCTAGCCAAACCGATCAGGTAGCTCTGGACCTCCTCCAGCTCAGTTTTGAAAGTCTCCAAGTCTCAAACTGGAGGAGAGTAGATATAGATTACATATCAGGAAGAAATTTTTAACTCAGAGTGCTGAGACAGTTGCCCAGAGAAGTTGTGGAGGCCCCAATTCCTGGAGGGGTTCAAGGCCAGGCTGGATGGGGCTTCGAGCAACCTGGTCTGGTGGGATGTGTCCCTTCCCATGGCAGGGAGATTGGAACTGAATGATCTTTAAGGTCCCTTCCAACCTAAACCGTTCTATGATTAAGATAACACAACCTCTCCAGACAATCCATTTCAGAACATAGCCAGTCTCACTGAAAAAATTTTCCAACAGGAATTTCTTTTGATTTTACTTGTCTGTTGTTGCCTCTTCTGTAAGGTGTGCAAAAGAAGGGTAACTAATATGATTCCAAAAGCAATTAGATCACTCTTTGCCTTCTCTTCTGCTACCTTTAAAACCCCTGATCCTTCAGCTTCCCCCACACATTAAATGCTTGAAAATCTGCACTCCGCCTTGTGGCCCATCACTGGGCTATCTCCATTTAGTCAGCATCTCTCTCTCAACAACGGGACACAAAACCAGACACAGTATCCCAGTGCAGCATCACAAGACCTGAATAGAGGACAATACCTAAACTCCCTAAGCTCCTGATTATGTTCTTCCTAATGCAACCCATCGTACATCCAGGAGTAGTTTAAACCAGATACCAAACACCTTAGAAAGTTCATTGGGATGAGTATCAGATTCAATATATTTACTGATTCAAATGTAGTCAGCTCATCTATCACCTTTTAAGACTACAATCCACAAATACTGACATCTTTGAACAAGATTCTACAGTTACACCATGTTTGCTAACTTAATTCTGGAAACATACTACTCAAATGCAAAAATTACTACAATTTCAAGTGTTAGTATCAATGTAAAGTTCCTCCTGGAAGTTTACCAGTATTTTCTGATTTACATCTCTAAAGCAAAAATAAAAATACTTTTCCAGAATAAAAAGATACTATAGAGATTAAAACCAGAGTAGTTAATTGTTTTATACCTGGCCAACAGCGAACATCTGAACAGAAACTTTGGAGGGGATTAGGATGCTGTCTGTACAAACAAGATGAGCGTAAAACACTGAAAACATCCACAAAGCCTGTAAAAAGATACAATAAAGTGTAAATACACCCTATATTAAATGGCAACTAAACATTACTTTGCACATAGCTTGTTTTTTCTTTCTTAAATATTAATTCTATTTTGCTATGGTCATTCAGCAATCTGTAATTAAACAAATTAACCACTACCAGTACACAGATAATGAACTTATTTGCATTAGCCTGTGTCGGGCACTTTGCAGTATACCAAGATTTCTTCTAATTAGAATTTCAAAAAAAACATTAGTACCCACAATCTTGCACATGAAGCTGTATCTGGGAGGGAAAACTGCACATCTGTACAGATATGAATAAATGTATCTAGACTGGACAGGGACCCAAAGACTTTCATGAAGCTGAAGGACCACCATTCAAACAATCATTCCGTTTCAAAGGCTTCAGACAACAGATTGCTCATGGGCATTTTAAAACAGACTGTATAACATGATGAAAACATTTTAAATACTAAGTCTCTGTAATCGTACAGACTTTGTGCAATACAGAAACAAAAATAAAAAGCATCACAGTGAAAAAGTTATTAGCAGATACTACTTCAAGTACAGTATAGACTGCAAGACAAGAGGACTGTCATTTATCTGTTTAATTACCAAAAGCTCAAAGAGCTCATCCTCATTTACTGGGTAAGAATTACTTAAGAAACATCAGAGACCTGCAGAGGGAGGAGGGAAAAAACTAAGGCCAAGCCTACGTGTGCTCTCTTCCATAATAATTCAGAAGCAAATGTAATCACAAAAAGGGTGGGGTTTTTTTGTTTATTTTACATATTCTGAGGAAGCTATTATATCCATTAGATACATCTAGGAAAGCAAAAAAGAACTCTCAACGTTCCTATTAATTTTTTCTAAATTTATACAATTGTAATAACAGCTGACAAGCTAACAACTGAAATACTGAGCAACTATGGAAAGGAGAAAAAAAAAGATTAAATATTAATTCTACAATGTTGAATATTCCACAATCTTCTACAATACCGCATACTGGATAATCTAATACAACATAATTATGAACACATTAGTTTAAAAAAACATAAATACTCTTCTCACTTTATGCACAACATACACATATCAATAGTCATCGACAGCATGCAGTGTTACCTACACCAAAAGTATTTCTTGAAGATTTAGGATCTCCCTTGTCTCTGGCAGTTTTCCACCTATAACTTTGCGTTTTCAGCTGCCACTGAAACAACCAGTCTGGTGAGCATTCATGTTCATCTATCAAAGCTTTGAAGCATTTGCAACTTCTCTCTTCACATTCATGAAACTGCCTCTGGGCTAATTTTTTTTATATCCCCCATCACAATTCAATTTAATACTTTTTCTCTAATAGTAGCCCTGAGATACTATTCTTAGCTCTTTCTCTCAACTGCAATACTATATAGGCAGCATCTCAAATGTCAGTGATGTGCTTCTTTTTCCAACACATTCTTGAGCATCTACAATGCCCTTGCTTCCTGCATTTTAGACTAATCCCAACAAAACATCTTTAACTGTAAGGAACCACTCCTTTTATATTTCAGCAATGAAATACCCTACATGGACTGTTAACAGTTTGCCACCCTGAACTCCTTTCTGATTAATGGCCTCATGTAATGTTGCTTCAAGCAAAAAAAGGATTAACTTAATGCAAATTGGAAATGTTCATGACTATGTTACATTTGTAGATTAGCAAAATCTAATTTCTTCTGTTTGGTGAGACAAACTGGTGAAAAAAATTGTATTTTCATTCAGGCTCATTCTTAAGAGACAATGAACTTGCACTACAGCTGAGTTCAGACAAATTTAATAGCAGCCAAGTTCAAACCCAAATTCGAAGAAAACCCAAAATCTGGGTTGAATTTTCTAAATTCCCAAGATTCAAAAGCACCACTCCAGTGGCAATTCGTATACAACTAAAAATACATTAATATTCTTTTTATTAAAGATTTTTTTTTAAAGCTATGAGTTACCTACAGCACAAGAGATTAAACTAAAGAATGACTGTACTCACCTTTACAACCTAAGTCTTACAAATTCTCATAAGCACTACTCTGAAACATACCATACTTATTTTCGAAGAAGGACTCAGCAGAGATGTACGATGTATGCCACTGCGAAGAGACTTTGTTTTCTGCCCAGTAGCCAGGAAGCAACCTGTTCACCAATTCTTTGAAGTGGTTAGCTTTCAAATCAGACAGTCCCAGATCTCTTAAATTAAGTCCAGACTGCAAAACAGAAATAAATATTCACAATTTACTTAAGATTACCTTAAGGAAAAACAAAATAAATCAGGAATTTTGGTACAATACAGCACATATATTTCACAGTTCAGACTGAAATAAATTTCTAAATGAAGAATGAATGAAAGGACATGATTAAAGAAAAAATATTTGCTACTGTCAATGCAGAATAACTTTTCCATTTGCACACATTGATATTTTCATTGTCACAGTACACTTATGACAAGTATATTTTCTTCAAATCAGTCTTTTTAACACCCTCCTGCTCCCTGACTGAAGCAGGTGCAGAGGAAAATGCAGTTTTTCAACACTTTCTACTCTTCGTGATAGAGCAAACAGAGAGTATGAGGGGGAAGGATGGACGGCAATATCCACCTGTGATATTTCACCCAAATGAGCAAACAGCAAAATTCCCCTTGGGATTTCTTAAATAAACAAAGTTCTAAAAGCTAGGGTAGATTGCTTCTGGTCCACTTATATTCAAAATAAGTACAAACACATTTTTAAACGTCATCTTTTACACATGGTTTAAAGGAGTAGATCAAGCCCTCCTACTTCAGCTTAATAATAGTCTGGAAAATTTCTGAAATAGGGAAGGGGGAGAAAGAGGTTAAAAGAAACAAATTTTTAATAGTAGTATTTTCTGTGACCCTTCAGAAGGCATCACTACTTCCAAATACTGTTTTAACTTCACAGCAAAGAGGCTTCACATTTCAAATAATGATTTCTGCCATTCTAATAGTTCAGCTTTATTCAATATTAGAACTGCATGTACTACGTCAGAATTTGTTGATCTAAAATTTGAGCTTAACCTTTATTAAGTTTATTTAGGTTTATTATAGCCTAATCAACTTGCTTTAAGAAATTTAAAAATAATTGATCGAGACTGTTTAATTACTTTTATACTTTTATCATGCTAGGAGGAAGCAAACGCGTATGATGAACGTATGAGAGAAAATATTAAATGGGAAAAACCCTCTGTGTTTGGAGGATTCTCTTGTTGACTACAAAGACAAATGCAGAACTGACTTAATAATCCAGGTCTCCCACTGAAATCAATTTTTACCACCAGAAGCAAATACAGAATCACCAAAAAAAACCCCAACCAACAACACAGGGACAATTAGTACAATCCATGCTGATTTCCACAATTCTGCAGTTAGTGACAGTCTTTGTGTTTTTCGTCTCAAACAATTTCTTAATTATAAAATTTGTTGGAAGAAATGAGTTGAAAGAAGTGGCAACATATGATACTACTTTGCACTTTCTGTATTTTGATTTTCAATCTGAAGAACAAATAAATACCTAATGATAACAAAAGGTACTTAACACAGAAATATGAGAAAACATGCAAATATGCTGTTTATTTTCTCAAAACCCCTCACTGTATTTGAAGCTACAGCCTGTTTTTTCACAAGATATAATGAAACAAACTTTGCTAGAACTCAGAGCAAGAAGAGAGTTATGGATTTATTAACAGAAAAGCTATTGCTGCTTTGAAGCAAGGAATATTAAGTTAAAAGTGAAAAGAAATCCCCTCCTCATTTCCAAATTACTGAGACAAGCAGTAGCTTTCTTTCTTATTAATGAAACATTGTATTTTCATAGAATCCTTACTGCCAAAGCACCAACAGACTGAAGTTCTCTTAAAAAGTTACATTCTATGTGTTAACATTCTGTTTCATTTTGTCACATTACATTATTTTATAAAACAAGTCAAATATTCACTTAAAAAGATACTGTTTGCATTCATTTCATTTAGAAACAAGTTACCACTTTTTCCAAAGCTTTTCAGTACCTCACTCTTCTGAGGATCATGCTCCGGGGAGGCGTCTCTCTGGACAGGCTGTACGGATGCTGTGCTGGCGGTAGTAGTGGAGCTTTTTGGTGAATGAAAGGCATTAATAAGGTGACTCAGAGGAACAGTAGCCTGGAAAAAAAAAATAAATCAGGAAATTATTTAAACTTGTTTAAACTATTTAAACATAGCTCCATTCCAAACCTTGACTTATAATTGCATATCTTGTACACTGCCTTTTAACTGAGGACTTCATAATAAATCACATGAAGTTAGGTTCTTCAACACCACAGTGTTAGATAAAAGTTTAAGTGTGGGGAGTGAGGAATTGTGGAGATGCAGTGCCGGGCGAGAGCTCGGCAGGTGTTCTTGCAGCGATGGGAAGGAGGCCTTGAGAACACTAAACTATGTCCCTGTATGGTAATATGAAATACATAGCAAGCTAACAAATTGATAACAATATACCAAAACAAGTAGCAATGACTAATTAGCTTAGGCAGGATAAACATTTAAATGTAGCCAATTGTATCGC
>JAOXJM010000012.1:17043644-17073987 GCA_026413425.1 Tringa solitaria
GGGGTTCAAGGCCAGGCTGGATGGGGCTTTGAGCAACCTGGTCTGGTGGGAGGTGGCAGGGGGGTGGAATTAGATGATCTTTAAGGTCCTTTCCAACTCTGACCATTCTGTGATTCTATGAACATGTGTTATTTAGGTCGTATCCCTTACAATCACTACTTGAGATGCCTTCCTGAAGTACTGAAAATATTTTGCAGGGAGTTAGAGTATGCCACCTGTAGAAAGAAACTTTTACAAATTAAAATATGTATCAATAACCTAAACACTGTTATTCATATTCAGATAAAACATAATCTAAATGAAGACATTATGGGCACATGCTTGTACATCAGGCAGAATTTCATCTTTGATAGTCATCCCTTTTCATTCATCCCTCTTGCTGTTTTTCCATGTGATCTCCAATTATTTGGGGCTTTTATTGTAGTTCCCTTTTTTTTACCTGACCACTGTTCTTCCTTTCCTCTCTGGAAGTGCCACCCCATACCAACTTCCACGGATTTGGAAGCCAGCCACAGCGCAGCCACAGTGCTGCCTTCCCCCGTACTCTCATGATCACAGTCAAGTGGCTTAGATAGCTGATTTGGCAGAAACCTCACCCAACAACCACATAAAAACCCAACAAATCCTAAAAGGTGATGACTATTTAGCTGGATCCACGCTGGGAAGCAGTTTCCCACACAGTTGTAGAAGAGCTTGTGCTGCCTGGAGGGAAGGCTTGGGTCTCCTCTTGGCTGGGCTCAGGCTGCAGCGGGACATGGGCTGCCCCACGGTGGAGTTCCACAATTGGCATAACCCAATGTGGGCATGTGATACCACCAGAAGGAGCCATCTCTCCTGCTCTCTCGGCTGGGCTCCTCTGCTGAAATCGCCTTCAAGAAGACACAGCTCAACTAATGCTGCAGTTGAATCACAAATACAACCAATGATAAATTGTATTTAATACCATTGTAGAAAGCTAATTTAAAACATTACGTTTTCTACATTTGCTCATCAAAACTCATCTATTGCTGGGGTGTGTGGGACAGCAGCCCTCCTTCCCAAGTAGGCCTCCTGTGCAGTATCAGATGGTAAGTTGTATCTTAAATCAAAACAAGGGCCTGATGAGACTGATCTGGCACGTTAGTAGAGACCCATAGTTCTGCACTAACCTCTAAAGAGAAGCTGGCTCTTTGCTGATGTAGAGACTGTGACAGAACAGTTAAGATTGGTGATAATGAATTATGAATGGCAATATATATGTGAAAACAACATAAAAACAGTAAGGCCAGGCTTAAAAGAGGGACCAAGAGAGCAACTGGGAGCAGTAAAACTGGTAAACACAGAGGACTGTGCTGTGCAAACAGATCAGGTGGCCTGGCCTCTGATAAGGCTGTCACGGGTGATTTGTCAGCAGGCTGTGATCCGGGAACAGGAGGATGGGCACGGGGTCATGGCATGCTGTAAATGCCACCCCTCTCCCTGCTGTCACAACAGGAAGGCAGAATGTAGGTACCCAAAATAAGGAAACAAAGAAAACTGGGAGCCCCCCTGCCTAGGATTAATGGAGGCTGAAGTAATCAGGAATTGGAAGGAAGCGACAGATTGCGTTATTCTAGCTCCTGATGATAAAAAATCTGCCCAGAAAGCAGTTTATCATCACCAGTCCTGGGGACACCAAGAGACAGTAAGGGCTCAGCAGCAACAGTAAGGACTGGGTAGGTGGTGTACTCCTGCACCCAAGGCATCACAGCTATGCCATGTGGAGGCACAACTCTTGGAACTCATGAGCATGCCAAGTGTGAGGAAATGTCAGTGAAGCACATGAGAAAATGAATATGTGGGACCAAAATCAGTTCTTTCTAAATAAGTATTACCTTTCAGTTCTCTAATGTCTCACATTGAGTTCTGTTCAATTTGTATGCCTTCAAGCATCCCACGGAAATGAGAGGACAGTCTCCCTGCTCCTAGCAAGTAACAACCTACTGCAGCAGTAGAAACCTTGATGACAATTTGAGGAGTTATTAGTTAGACCAAAACTTTGACAGTTTGTGATAATGAATGTTCTAAAAAAAACCCACAAACAACCAAAAACCACCACAACACACAAACCACCACGGAATGACCACTGTAGGGTTTTTTAAATTGCTATATACAATCAAGAGAATAAGGACATTTTTAAGAAGTCCTTCTGGTGAAGCTGGGTAGGCTGCAATGAGGCAAAGTGGTTCAGCCAGAGATAGCGACAAGAGCCCATCACAAATACCGTCACTAGAGCAACGCTCACAAACCTCGACGGTAACATTTCCACCAACTTTATTCAGCTTGTCTCTGCCAATAATAAAACATATAACTCCTTCCGGCTGTGAGCAAAACTGCGGCCACGCCTCACCAGACAGCACGGGAGTGAGACCGCAGGGCGGGCATCAGGGCACCTGCCACCAGACAAAGGCCTGCGCAGTGATGGCGTCTCTAACGGCGGCGGGCGCCCTCCATAGCGGGCTCATGAAGGGCCCCGCCGTTGCTCGGCAGCGGGAGGGAAGGAAGGAGCTGCCCGCCGCCGGCAAGACGGGGCTGCGACCAGCCACTCACCGCCTCAGAGCCCCGGCCGCCATGACAGACGCCGCCCCAACGGCCGCCGCTCGCGGGGTCTCGCGAGAGCCCCGCCCTCCCGTCGCGCGCCCGCCCGTTGGCCGGTGAGGCGGCAGGGGCGGGGCGGGCGCCGCTTCGAACCGAGCGCGGGGCGGCGGGGCCGGGGCGCGAGATGGGGACGATGGAGCCGGCGGCTGAGGGCCGGCCGGAGGAGGAGTGGGGCGAGCAGGGCACCGCCGCCCCAACTGCCGGCCCCCGGCGCATCGAGGTTCCTCGGCCCCCCTCCATCGAGGAGTTCACCATCGTGAAGCCTATCAGCCGCGGCGCCTTCGGGAAGGTGTACCTGGGCCGTAAGGCGGGCAGGCTCTACGCTGTGAAGGTGAGGGGCCGTGAGGGGAGGCAGGGCCGCGGCCCTCAGGGCCTCCTCCCTGCTGGGGGTCGCGGCGCTGCCGCCCTCCGCTTTGGTTTAACCCCGTGTGGGAAAGGGAACCCCCCCGCGTAGGCCGGGCTCGGTGGGCCCCTGGGTTGCACTTGAGGTTTTGGGGGGGCTGCCGCCCTCCTGACAGGAACCTGGGGTACACGTTGTCCCCACGGCTGCGTTTAGCTTCCTCTTGGCCTTCCTGTTTGCCTGGAGGCTTTGGTCAGGAGGCACCCGGGTAGCGGCAACTGCTTTTAGAAGCGCCTGAAACGTTGCGGGAACTGCGCCAAAGGCCTTCCAAAGCGTCGGTGCGCGATTCGCTTCGTGCCTGTAAATACTTGTTATAATTGAATCCCTTCAGCTGTCGTGCCACTGGGAGGGCGTTTTTGCATTTGTTCGTGAATTAATAGTCTGTCTCTTAGATGTATACAGAGCGAACTATAAAAAGGATTTTTGCTGAGTGTACTTTTTTTTGTTAAAAAAACAAGCTGCGCTTTCAATGTTGATACACAAAGACTAAAAACTAGGCTTGTCGGTAGTCAAAACATCACTGGTGGTTTGTGCAAGCTTGACTTTGCAATTAAAAGGATTATAAACAGCTGTGTAGTACATAGGAAAAAGGAAATGTGAAAAGTCATGCAAAAGTGACATTGCTGTTCAGAGCTGTATGCTGTTTACATGATTTTATTATAAGCATTTTGAGATAAAAGTTTTTGTGCAAATACTCTATTGCAGTGAAATTTATGGATTGTTAACAGCTACAGCACTTAAAATTTACTAAATATTTGTGCAGTTAAGGCCAACACTTATTAAAAGTGTTCTAAACATTCTGTGTATATCTTAGATTTTTTTTTTATATCAACTTTGATAATAGTAATGATAGCTATAGAGACTAATATTCTACAGTTTAAGTGCTGCAAATGAAGTGGTTCAATTGTGTTACTTTAGTATCTTACATAAGATTATTGGAAGTATTGTGACCAAAAAGCTTTTATGTAAATCCTTCATCCTGATTGTGATGAGACTTATTTAAACTGCTGGATTTAATATATGCAAAATAAGTTTACAGTTAAGGTTGACATTTATATAGAAGGTATCAAATGATGATTCTGTCTTGCTTTTTTTATATGTTAGCAAGTTCTGTTATTGAATGGTGTTGGTAGCTGTAGACTCAACTTTTTACCATTGTGTTGCATAAAGAATGGATTAATTTAAACTTGTTTTAATATCACCATACATATATGGACAAAAAGGAGTTGAACGTGGGCGAGCTTCCAATGCTTATGCAATACTTGTCTAAACACATATTAGCTATGCTACTATACATCTTCTGTTCAAGATTTATATTGAGTGGGCATCAACAGATAGTGGAGTAATTCAATACAGGAATTGGAGCCTAATTCACAGTTAAGCTTTTTATTTCTTCATTGTGAGTTGCATGCCTTTGAGACTTCTTCCCAAGAACACTGATATTTGTTGGGTGACTTGATTGTAAATTTTAAGTTAAGCAAAAATTAACTTGTTTTCTCTGCAAAGTTAAGAATTAGATGCTGGAGTACTTGCAGTCTTGCACTTGAGGACATGAAGATAGGACAGCTTACCACTGCACTCTATTTTCAATCCACAAGCCAAATATTTTAGCCTCCAAAGAGATTGAAAGACTTGGTCAGCAAGTGTCTATCTAAACATTAAACACTCTATCCTGATTCTGAGTTGTGTACTGTGGATAAGAGGATTAACTTGGGGCAGCTTAACTTCGGATATATCCTAAACACTGATTTTTCCAGTGTGTGCAGTTGCAGTAAATATTGGTAGTGTGATTTCCATTCAGGACTGAATTAGGAGGAGAGCAATGAAAAAAGGTTTTAAACCTGTGGTTTAAAATTTTGTCTGTGTATGAAGTTATAGCTTTGTTTTACATGCATGCATTTTTGAAGTATAGAGATAAATGAATTGACTGAAGAACTGTGGGTTGAGCAAAAAAAGTAATGTTTATCTACTTGATTTTGTTTTTTCAGGTGATGAAAAAAGCAGACATGATCAACAAAAACATGGTTCACCAGGTCCAGGCAGAGAGGGATGCATTGGCTCTCAGTAAAAGTCCTTTCATTGTGCACTTATACTACTCGCTTCAGTCGGCTAATAACATCTACTTAGTGAGTAAATAAATGGCTGTGGTGTTTTATGATAGCATTGAAAATGGAGTGTGGAACTATATTCATGCCTGAAAGTGTATTTTTATGGCAGTGAGTGGGTATTTCTTAGCCACTTTTACTTTCTTCTTTCTCAGAATGGTTGAGCAATTGAAGTAGTTGAACTCTTCCCCTGGTATCTTTGATATCTTTCCACCTGTGTTCCTTTTTATTACAGCAGAATCTTTTCTAACAGCTAATCTATTTTAGGAATATGTAAGCCTTCTGGAAAACAAAACAAGAAACCATTCTGTTCAAGCAGAATCCAAGTGACTGAGAGATGTCACTTTGCTCACTTACAAGGAAATCTGTTTTACTTGTTTTCTGTGCTCAAAATTCATTATGGTAGTTGGCCTAGGTGATAAGAAGGTAACTGAGTGGTAAGACTTAAGTGCTAGCCCATTGGGAACACGGTAAGACTTGAATATGGTTTTATATACTGCCTCCATGTGAAAGTAGTATGGATTTATACTGTCTACAAAGGATCTAACGATATTTGTCTGTTTTGCTGTAAGTGCACACAGTGAACAGCTTGATTAAATTCTGAGACAAGGTTGCTATGCACTCTTACAATGGATTTTGAGTATAAATGAAGGCTTCTTTTTCTAAAATTGTGGTTAACTGCTGCTTGGAGTAGAGGAGTTCAGGGTGAAGGATTTGTAAAGGAGATGCTAGTCATATATATGGAATAGTATTGTATATTTGAATCTTAGTACTGGTGAGACTTCTTGACCAAAAACCCTTAAATTAATTCTTGTCACTCAAGAGTGAGTTTGTGAAACTCTGCTGACTTGTCATTTTTTTTTCTTGAATATAATGTAGGCCATGATAATGTGTGGGTTTGCATATATTTTTGGATGTGTGTGGGTTTTTTTAAACATTCTGTTTCATGTTAGTGCATAGTAACTCTTACTGTATACATTTCTGGAAATTTGCACTCATTTCACTTGGGTGTGAATTTAATATTGTATATAAACATGTGCAAAATGAAATCATTGAGATACTTTAATCAGTACAGAACAGGTATCAGTGGCCTTTGGCTTCGAGCCTGGAATTTCACAGAAGTGCTTTGAATTTATTTTCTATAATATAGAAATCTTTCAGAAGTTAATTAAAAAGCTGAATACAGTAGTTATTTGAGAGCTGACTACAGAAACTAGTCTAGGCAAATAATCTAACATAAGTAAATGGTATATTAAAAGAAAATGTTTGATGTCATCTGAAGCTCTAATTATTTTAACCAAGTAAAAGGCGTTGTGTGGGAAATGAAGTTTGCATAAGGAAGCTTCTATCAGCTTCTGCTCTTTGAAATGATAGGGGTGAAAGCTATCCTATATTTTATTTCCAAATTTGTAATGTGTTTTAAATTGTTAAATTTAAAACCCTCAAATGGCAGGTGATGGAGTACCTTATTGGTGGAGATGTCAAGTCTCTTCTTCATATTTATGGATATTTTGATGAAGAAATGGCTGTTAAGTACATTTCTGAAGCAGCATTGGCTCTTGACTACCTTCACAGGCATGGGATAATCCACAGGTAAAATCTACTTTTTTTTTTACTTACAAATAAATATTTGGTAGTTAGGTTTTTTAATTTTTTGTTCAAACATATAACCAGTCATTTCATAGTAACAGCTATCTCATTTGCTGGAGCTTCTGGATGCTCTTTTTGCATGTGTATACTGTAGCAATGTCAAGAAAAAATACCTAAAATGGAATCTGTCCATATATATTAAGCAGACAAATAGACACTGCTTTCCCCTGCCTGCTCTCACCCATTATGGTGGTGTATTAGCAGTTGTGCTGCCTTCTAGGTCTTCTCTCCCAGTGGCTTTTAAATAATGACTGTTAGTTCAGGAACTGTCTGGGTACTGCAAGCCTGGACCGACAGTACAAAGGGGCATTGACTATTCTAATGCTCTCCCTGTAGTGAGAGTTCACTGCTACATTCAGTAGTGCTACGGAGAACAAATGAGAGAACTTGTACTAGAGGTTTGCTTTATCGTGTACTGTCATGAGTAGGAGCTACATATTAGTCAATGTGATGGTAGTACTTATCAAGAGCACTTGTTAAGCCTGCTGAAACATAAAATGTGCAACTCTTGTGACAGGTATGGTGGTTTTACAAGGTCTGAGACATTTTACAGTATTTAGTGCTAGATATGTTTAATTGTTTTGGTGTATTCCTCCAACTGGAATCTTCTGCTGGCTAAGAGATGTTACTGAGAAACAGCTATAATCCATGTTTTCTATTTAATGTTTCTGATTAGATAACTTTTTTCTTATTGCTCAGTTGTCTTTTTGCTGACTTCAACTATATTCATGTCTTCAGGGATCTGAAGCCAGACAACATGCTAATTTCTAATCAGGGCCATATAAAATTGACAGACTTTGGGCTTTCCAGAGTTACTCTGAACAGAGGTAAGAGTTGTTTGTATCTTTTTGGTTGTATTGGAATGTATTTTTGTGTCACATACCCATATTCTTGAACGTTCTACATACCCGTAGAGGGCAGCTTTCGATCAAATAAGCCCAAATGTTGCAATAATACCCAATTTCTTATAGGTAAGTACTGATAAGGTACACGCTAATAAAGGGTCTGCTTTATACATTGCACTTCAGAAGCTAAAATATTTATTTTTTGGGACAAGGATGTATGAAATATGATCTAGAGCCATGGATCTCAAAGTTTTCTATGACGTCCACTAAGAGAACTCAAAAGGTGAATGAGTAACTCAGGCTTTTTCTTGGTATACCTCTGGCTATTTCTGCCCTTCAGTTCATGTTTTTCTGTCCTTGTAGATACTAATTTCTGATTTGAACCTGGACTGTGCAGACATTAATGTGAGAGACAGGGGGAGGTGGTGAGTCCCTAACAGAAGATTATAAATCAGTACTTTAGCATGTGAACATACTGTTTTCAAGTAGCAGAAAATATACCTGAATAGTCAAATGACTGTCTGGCACAAGCAATAAGCTGCAGGTCTTAAGGTGAATAGCCAGTTCCTGAACTAGTTTGTGCCTCCAACCCTTTAACCGTAGCAGCCAAAATAATGCTGCACAACATCAGTTCAGTTTTTTGAGACAGCTGCTGGTGGGTACTTCCTTTTTATATAGCTAAAGGAATTTATAAAATCAGAGCTGTCTGTGGAGTTCCTGATTCATGGTTTTTCAGAGTATAGAGGAATGTCCAAGTATGCTGTATTTTCTATAATATACTGTTTGAATTGATAGGTTCCAGTGGGACAGATGATTGTGTCTAGTTGAACATATGTAAGCTATAAGCCTGCTTACATCTAGTGAGCAAAACATGGCATCTAAAGCTAAATTCTCAGCCATGAAAAATTTGTCTGTAGCTTTTTTTTTTGAGATGTCTTTGGGAGGAAAGGTAGGTTTTGAATCAAACTTAGCATCTCCACCCACAGGCCATAGGCTGGAATTGCTACCTCAAAATTAAAGCTGGTATCAAGTTAGAAAATGTAGCACTTAAAATATAGTGTGCTAGAAAAGAAATTGGACTCTTACTTTCTGTATTTATAAACTGAAATTTTATGATGGACATACAGGAAGAAACAGCTTCAGTTGAATAAGAATGTATGGGTATGTCTTCACGTAGGTTTGGTAGCTTCTTTTGTATATTTGTTCAGTATGTAACTAAATAATATTTTTTTTCCCTCTTGATAAATTTGAGTTTTATTTCAGTTTACGTAAGTATGTAATCTTGCTTACTGAATAGCAAAAGAAAAACCTGACCTGCTTCATATTTTGTCTGTTTGTAGAGATAAATATGATAGATATCCTTACTACACCATCAATGGCAAAGCCAAAACAAGACTACTCACGTACTCCAGGACAATTGTTGTCCCTCATTAGTTCACTGGGGTTTGTAAGTAATTTTTGCTGTCTTTGAAGTACTTCATTATTTTAGTTTACTTACTATCTTAAATGGGGAGTGATAAGGCTATCATTGCTACCAGCTGGTAGAATGACTCGTATGTTTCCAGTACCTTGAATTTCTGAAGTGGTTACCTTTGAATATATTTCAAATGGCTGACTATCACTTGTCCTTCAAAAAACTTGGTAAATAGGCATGGCTAAGGTCCAATGCAAACATAATAAAGAATGTGTGAAGTCATGTTTTCAATCCTGGATGCTTTTTTCAGGCTCTATTAACTTAACTATGCTTCTTCCTGCTTGATAGTATACTCCTGTTGGAATGAAAATGCCAGAGCGCAATTCAAGTCAATCATCTGACAGTCTGCATGGACTGGCTTCTCCCTTACCTATGGCCCAAAAGGAAAATACCCCTCTTTCAGCTAAATTATTCAAAACATGTGAGTATACCAAACCTTGTACTAAGTAATACCCTGGCTGTAAGGCTGAGGTCTTTTAATTTTATGTGAGTAGCTGGACCCACTTGATAAAAGGTGTGCTTTCCTCAGTGTCTTGCTGTCTACCATTCCTCCAGTACTTAAGGTCTGACACTTTTTCATCTATGCTATTTAATCATCTTTTAACTTACTTTTTTTCAACTGCTCAATGGCTGATTTCAAGATCACCCTTTAAGGCTTTACAGAAAGTGCCAGTTTTTGGCATACTTCCATTGAAAATTATTTAATATAGCAATGTGTGCTTTCATTTAAATTGTCTTATCTTGCTGCTTTTTTATTTCTAACCTGAAATGAGAAAAAAGGTTATTGTGTTGCTAATGTTCATATTGCTTTTAAATTCTTTAAGTTCTCTAGTTAAAAAAAATGAGTGAATTGACTATATAGAAAAGATGACAAGAGAAATTATGATGTCATGCATAGCTTTCCATAACTTCCTTCAATGTGAAAGCTTGATAGTGTGAAGCTGGTTGATGTATGTTGCCTATATGTATCAACATTTTGTTTTTCTCTCAAGATCTTGATACTTCTCAATTAACTCCTGTGATGCCAGCAAGAAGTTTAACTCCTACTGTACTTCAGTCAAGAAAAAGGTTTGGTACCTCCAGTGCCAGTAGTCAGTTGAACACATACTTGTCCAGTATGGAATCAGAATGCTGCAGCAGCCCCAGGTGGGAGAAAGATGTAGAGGTCAGGACTGTTTCATCTTCCTGCTGTAAATTAAAATTGGCTTGTACTTGTACATGCGCTGTTGCAGGTCTCCTCTACTTACTTCCCCCCAGTTATTTCAAGCGTAGAGAAGCTTTCCTACAGGAGAGGGAGCTGAGGTTGTAATCCTTGCTGAGTAGGCTCAAACTAGTATTGTTTTTTCTTCAAACAAATAGTAGTCCTGGGCAACATAGCAGGAAAAGCAAATGCATTTAGCCTGCAGCACCGAATGAAAGAGAAGGCCTGTACTGAACAGCACTGATTTAGCCCTATTCTTCACCAGGTGGGCAATGCTGGGAGCACTGGCTCTTTGGAATCTGACTTTGTCCCTATAGTTTTATTAGCTCAACATATGGACAAAAGAATTTCTTTAAAAGACAGAACTTGGCTGGGGGGGAGGGAAATAATAAAATACACTTCAAACTTCTACTAGCTATTAAAAATTGCAAATGTTTAAGGTTTATGTTTCTGAAGAGTTTTGTATAAACTAACCTCACACCAGCAATTATATCTGATACAAAATACTTTCTCCTGTTTTAAACTGTTAATGAAATTCTGTACAAATACAGACCTAAAAGAAAATGCTTCTGTGCCACAATTCCTATTTGGATCTCACACAAAACCTTATGTTTAAAATAACTTGTAATTATTTATCTTCCCATTACCCAAAGACTTGGTTTTAGTATTGGGTTACCAAGGTAGTAGTAATATCAGATT
This sequence comes from Tringa solitaria, assembly GCA_026413425.1. Lineage (NCBI taxonomy): Eukaryota > Metazoa > Chordata > Aves > Charadriiformes > Scolopacidae > Tringa > Tringa solitaria. The sequence goes on from JAOXJM010000012.1 coordinate 17,054,635, forward strand.
TTCCTTTTGGCATCTCTGAAGTATAATATGCCACAGGGTAGTATGATGAGGTTCTTTGGTTTGGGGTTTCTTGGAAATGGAGAACTGTTGTAGCTTAACTTCTTAACATAAAATCACAAATGCAACTTTAATCACTGTATTTCTTCTTGCTTAAGGATTTTAAAGTACTGCATTTTCTATTGTATTCTAGCAAGCTTATTTTTATGTTATTTAAGTCAAATTATCCCTAATTTAGTTTTGATTTTTTTAAAGTATTATGTCAGGTTTGTCACCACTAGTGGTTATAAAGAATAAATAATGCTTGACAATGTGTGGGTTTTTTATAGAAATAGAAACAAGGTATTTTAAAGGACACGTTTCTATAATGCTGTGACCCTATTTCTCTTGATACTCAAAACTTAATGTGCTCATTTGCAGCAAAGTGAAGAGGAACTATGTTCTACAACAGGCAAACCAAGTAACAGTGGGTCAGCTCTCCTTTCGAATGTAGAATTGCTGAATAGCAAAGGTATTGAAGTTTTAAAGAGAAAAGAACTGGAGTCTGCCATTTCTCCCATCAGCAGCAATGATTCTGGCAGCAGGCAGAAGTTGGAAAGTGAACATCCTGATATAACAGATACTCCTGCGACCACACTGGATGTGAAAGGTTTAGTCAGAAAATGCCTTTCAGAAAATAAGATCTGGGAAGAAGAACTCTTCATAAATAAAAGAGATACAATTAATGAAACAGCAGAAGCCTCCAATCAACAACACTCATCTTCAAGGCAGAATGAACCTGTCAGGCCTATCAAAGAGGAGGAAATTTTTGAAAAGCCAGGTGTAAAAAGAAGCTTTGAATTAGTTGACACTAGTCCTTGTCAGGAACTTAACTATGTTAAAAAAACCAATGCTGAATATAAACGTGGCTGTCAGATCTCAGAATTTCCAGTAAACAAAAGGACAGGTTTGACAACAGAAATTCAGTCTTTAATGCTTTGTGATGATGGATGCCTAGGTGACACTTGTAAAAGCAAGGAAGAAGTTAAGAATTCTATTGGTAACCAGCAAACAGCAGAAAAATCACTTACTCCAATTATAGCCAAAAATCTTATGTGTTATCTGGATGCAGACTCTGAAAAGGATGATAAAAAGGAGTATATGAACTCAAGTTTTGTGGGCACTGATGATGAAAAACCTTTAGGAATCCTCAGTGCAGATTCTGACTTATCGTTTCCTGAGATGTCTGCTACAGAAAGCCATTTAGAAAAGCAGCTTTTAGACTTGGACAAAAGTGTTAAAGACCTCTCCTTTGAGGAGCCAAAATCAGAAGGCATGTTAATGACATCACCAGAGTCCCGAGATGCCTCACAAAATGGAGGGGAAACACATACTGCCCAGGACAACACACCATTGCATCATGAAAAGGATAATGACCAAAATCACATGAAAGAAACTGATCTTGACACAGTATCTTCTCCTTCAGAAAAGATGATGGAAGCGCTGAATCTATTTAAAAAAAATGCTGTTGTTTTTCGGAGTTATAATAGTCCAATTAATGTATCCAACGTATCTGAGCCATGTAGCATGGCTTCCTTAGATATAATGGATCTTTCACCTGCTTGTAGTGGCTCTTACCCAACAGCTATTACTCCATTACAGAAAGGAAGACCTTATAGGGTCTATCAGGTATGGAAGGAGACATTAGTGATCTGAAATTATTTCAGTTGTTAATTTAGGGAAAACTGAAGTAGTTTGAGGTAATCTGTCAAAGTGATCTTTGTTGACAGGCTTTATTATTGCACTTGTATGGCCAAAATTATAATTTCTGTAAGAGCTTAGCAATAGCTGAATGTCCACTGGTTTGCTTCTGGCTCAACATGCATTGTCTGACCACCTCTCTGGGAAGTCCTTGGCTCTTACAGTGAACTGGTTCATCCAGCTATTTAGGCTCTAGTTTTAGGATTTAAAGCTTTCTGGCAAAACTGGCAGCGTGTTGAATGATTTGGTGTTACCAGAAGGGGGACATTTAAAAATGTTATGTTTGGGGAAAGCCTTTGAACTGCTAGCTTCTGCTTCATCTGCATAAAATTTTAATTGGCTATGAAATTTACCTTGTGTTCAGATGAAATGGAGCCAGAGTAGTATGAACTTCATCCCCTGAGAAATAAATGACTGATGGCATTATATGTTTTGTAACTTAGATATGAACAGGAGTATGCCTTTCTTGTATACTTTTGTGATTCTTTTTAAAGTCACTTCATTATGACCTGATTATCTGTTCTCTATTTTAATAGTAGATTCTATAGCCTTTATAGCATAGTGATAGTGACTTGATCTCTGCTGTGCTGAAGATGAAGTTGGAAACAAAATTATGCAAGATATATGGGAATTAAGGGTATATTGCAAAATAAAGAACGTGAGTGTCTGCAAGATAATGTAGTAGTATTTCCAGGTCAAAATAGAAAATATTATGTTTCATTGCAGTCAGCCTTGGCTATAAGAATTTATTGATCTCTTTGCAAGCCTGCATATTGTATCTTCAAATAATGTCCCAAATTACTTTCAGAAGGTTTGTGTAGCATCACTAAGTCTAACCTGAGCAGAACTTTATCTGCAGACATTATGCAACCCATAGGATACAGGTTAAATAATAAAGGGCTTATTTAATATATTTTTTAGTACATCTGGTGTGCAATATATGAGAAATCCAGGATTCTCCTTTTTATTTTACAGGTATTTGACATACATGCTTAATTATTCACTGGTTAATATTAAGAACTCGGTGCTAAAATTGAAGGCCATTTTGACATTGTTTAGTAGGTTATCTCCAGATTTGAATTTGAAAGGAGTTTTAAGATTGATTGGGTTGGATTTTTGGGGACATTACTTGTGGATCTGACACTAGAGGAAGAACTTAGGGAAAAGTGTCTTTAAAGAGTAGGCATAGATTAACTGTTTACATTTCAATATGGTTGATATAAAGAAATGGAAGCATGTTTCACACATACTTTTTAATGGAACGTGCATTTTGTGACATGTTCTTGACTTAAGTATCTACTGTTACACCCATTACTAAAACTGGAGATGAGAGTTTCTCTGCTGGTTTTGACATTTGAAATCCTTGTTGCATCTCTTAAGACACCTCGTCAGGGAGATGCTGGCACACCGTATAGGACTCCAAAGAGTGTAAGAAGAGGAGCTGCCCCAGTAGAAGGTGAACGCATCCTAGGAACCCCAGACTACCTGGCACCTGAGCTGCTTTTGACAAAGCCTCATGGTAAGACAAACCAACCATGGAGTTTGTAAATACTTGAAAGGTGACATATTTACACTTCTAAATGTCTCCAGAGCTCTAAACCCTTTAAGGAATACAATATGATTTCTTTCAAAATATGTAGTGCTTGGCTTTTGCCAACATAGATGGCTGTGTTTGCTTCAGCTGCTCCTTTTGTTTCTCCCTCCTCCCTTGTCTCGTGACCAGAGGTTTTGACTGTCTAGCATGGTCTTGCCTGCTGCTAATCTAATACTTTGGAACCTGTGCTTAGGCAGCCCAAGACTTGTGTGTGCCTTAGGAATTACAACTTGGTCATCCTGAGCGTCCCTAAAGATTTTGAGGGAGGCAGAAGGGGGGGAGATATTCTAGGAATCATTGGAGGCTTAATTCTTTCATACTAAATTTCACTCCTTTCATGTATTCCATGTTTGTTTATAATGAAGTGTTATGTGCATCCAGACAAATTCATGAAGTTGCATTAAAGTCAGTTCTTGAGTTGACCGACCTTATCAAACACTTAAGATTTCTGGCAGGATCTTCCATTTAAGTGGACAGTAGTAGCCAGCAGATAATTTTTTTTTTCAAAATGCTGGAAGAAAATATGATAGCACAACTTGGAAGTGCCTGAATTTCTTTGGCTCAGATCCTGAGAGCCACTGAGATCAACAAAAAGTCTGAAATATTTTCCAGCTAACTTGTAAGAACCATTGACAAGAAAGAAGTTCAGTGTATCCCTCATACATTTGTTGCATTTATAATTACATTTTATTTTCATCTCAAAGTATATTTTGTAGAGCTAATAGTCTTAGAAAAATTATATGAGATCTTAATTGAGAAATAGTGGTTACGAATCTGTGGAACAGTAAAATTCTGTCTGCAGCCAATATACATTAACTAAAACTGCATGAAGATATTTAATAATTTAACTAACTAAAATTACTAAACATATGTGGCTGTTGTTTTGCACTTCCATTTAGGAATCCTGGTTATTTGGCAGGCATTAAAAATGGATAATAGTTTGGAAATGTAATCAATGCTACTTAGATGATGTCAACCTTGGTTGCAAAGTGACTTCCATGCAATTATCGAGTGTTTTCAGGACTTCAGTGATAACTTGCAAAGAGCCTGGGATTTATGTCAGGAAATGTCAAATCTCTATTACCTTCAGTGAAGCCAGGGTTTTCTGACTTTGGAATCCAAAACTTTCCCTTACTAATTATTTCTGTTGTTGTTAACTTACTTGGAAAAGTAGTTGTAATTGTAAACTATATGTTAGAAACAAATAAGATAGTTTGTAACTTAGATTTAATGTTGCCACCTTTCTTTATTGTTGAGTTACTACCTCAAGAAAAATTTGCATTCCTGTGCCATCAGAGAATCACACTTAATATTTGATGTTTGTATTTGTTATGGCTTTTTGCAATAATTGTAATGTTCTTGCTTCATTGTGTTTTTATATGCAGGGACTCTGATCTCTGGTGAGTTTGCTGTATACTGTGTAGAAATGGAGTGTTCAGCATAACTGTAACCAGTCAAAGTATAACTAGATCACAATTTCCAAGAAAATTGTTAGGGTGAACAATGTTTCTATATAGAAAGATGTGTCCAATATGCACTCCACGCAGCATCACTGTGACTAGGTTGTCAAAATTTGCATGCGTAAGCCTATACTTCAGGAATAAAGTCAGCATTCTTAAAGAAATTGTGTGATGGGAAATAAATCAGAGATACTTTTTATTATTGTGTTCTTTCACTTTGTGGTGAGTCTGAACTATTCTGCGTATGGGTGAAGAAGGGTCAGATGCTCAAGACCTGATATTTCTGTTTCTTGCTTCAAATAGTGATAGGCATGATTTAGCAGGGATATGGTGGGAGTTAATCTAATCTGCAGTTAAACTTTGGGTGTGAAAAATTTCTGCTGAAACTGAAAAGTGCTGCTTGTGTTACTACATTCTTCAGAGCTGTGATCTTATTAGACTTTGGCTGAAGCTGGGAATATTTTAGCTGAATATCCAAGTATCTCTAACAACAGTGAATGTGATCTCACTGCTATGATATGCTTAGCTTGGTGGGGCACTCTTACTGCTGTTAAAAGTTGCTAAAAGTTAATTAGATTACTAATTAAACATTTCAGTATTCAGCATTTCTAAACTCAGTCAATAGTCCTTTTGAAATAGCTGAAAATATCTGTTTTCTTAGCTTTGAGGTATCTTAAATTTTTTTATATGCCAAAAAAAAATTACACATATTCTATCTTGAAATTTTTTTTTCAGCAAGTGTGGCGTCTGTTCTTTATACAGTGGAGTGGGCATGGCTTAAAGATGCAGAAAGCTTAGAATGCATGCAGTGGTGTCTGGGATTGCTTTGCCTGCTTGTTTAAGTGGGTTAATAAGATGAGTTTGGAAAAAAAAAAACCCAAAACAAAACAAAAAACACCCTTGAACATGGAAAACCAAATTATTTAATAGCAAAGGAGAGATGGCTAATAATACACATTGCCCTAATCAACTTTTAGTGTAATGGAAAGTAATTCCAGCTTCTTGTGTGCCAGCTCATGTCTGCAACCTGTCTTTCAATATTTTGATCTAAATTTAGACAAATGTAAACTAAGTTCAGACTCCAAGTTTGAATTCTTGGAGTTTTCTCAAAGAACCAAGAGAAAGACACAACATGAATGTTATAACATAGAGCATTCATCTAGGCTCTAGAGTAGTTGTTAAAGACAACTGTTTCTTATAACAAAACAATCTCTTGGAGAAGTTGGCTCCTGGATTCTCTGTGATGGGACTTATAAGTAGATTGTTCTTAAGAGTCTCCTTGCTTTTATACCCCAGTACTATCTATAATGAATAGAGGAGCAGACTGGATTTAAAAAGCCCTTTAATATATTTTTAATCTTCTGTTTGATTATTAAGTACAACTTATTTTGTGTTTTCTTTCACATCCAAGAAATTTTTCAGGATTTAAACACTCTTCAGCTTCTGCCATGGCTAATCTTCAAATCTCTGCAAATATCATTAAACCTTTGTTAGTGTAATGACCTGGATTTCTCTTATCAGGTTCTGCTGTAGACTGGTGGGCCCTTGGAGTTTGTCTGTTTGAGTTTCTAACTGGAATTCCACCTTTTAATGATGAAACACCAGCACAAGTCTTCCAAAATATTTTGAAAAGAGGTAATCTGCTTCAGTACTCAGGGAAAGTATGTATTTCCAACGCTTGTTTTATGGTTTGAGTTACTGACTTATCTGTGTCGTTGTCTGTAGATATTCCTTGGCCTGAGGGTGAAGAAAAGCTCTCTGATAATGCCCAAAATGCCATAGATATTCTTCTGACAATTGACAGTACTAAGAGAGCTGGACTGAAGGGTTAGTATTGAAATTATCTTGTGTTCTTTGTAACTAATTAAAAATCTCAAAGTGGTGATGCCCTCCTCCTGAAACTTAGACTAATAAACTTTAATGTCTATTTAGGTTTCATGTATAGTGTCTGAACACTTAACAAGTTGTGGTATTTGTATTTCTTGTGGGTTTTGCCCTTTTGAAGTAGGAAATTTTGGGGGGGTGGAATGTTTTGGGTTTTTTAATTGAATTTTTGTTTTGCTTTAATGCAATTTTGCTTCGGGTGTTTAGTGTTTGACATCTGACATACCAAAGTTCGCTCATCTCAGTAACAGGTATTTGGGGTTTTTTTGACCTAACTGATTTTACAAACCTTGATTAAAAGCCTATAGTTTGGGCTCCTACAAAAGTTATTTCAAAGGAGCTTTTTCTTAGGAATCGGCCTGCCTTTACTGAATGTATAGGGGAACACAGTTAGATAGTATGTACTATACAAAGTCTATGTAATTTTTTGTCTCTGGTAGAAGGACTTAAACATTTGCTATTGTGACTATAACTTAGGAAAAAAGCCAAATTGATAACAAGTAGGAAGCTTAGAGTGAGATGCGTTGGAAAAAGAGGAAGAAATCTTATGAGAACTGCCCAAGAAGTCAATAGATTTCTAGTGTAGAGGAAATTTTGGAAATTCTTACTTGTGAAGAGACTAAAGCCTAGAAGCTGAAACCAGGCCAAATCAAATTAGCGAGGGAAAACAGTTATAAATGAAGATCATGATGTCAATGGGGAATTCTTTGGCTCTTTAATGCATTTTTTGGGTTTGTTTTTTTTTACCCACCCCCCCTTCAGAGAGGTGGGCAGAAGCTGACTGCCAGCTTTGGTACACGTTAATACTTCTTTGGCAAAGACAATGCAGTCTGCTCAGCTTCTCACATACTGAAAGCTGTCTGCAGCTGAGAACTTTAAGAGCAGAACTACATACAGTTCTGAGACAGTGGATCTGTGCAATGTCCTGCTACATGTATGATTGCTGAAGCTATTAGAAGATCAATTCTCTGATTGCTGAGAGAGCACAGCTGAAAAGGTGCTTTCTTGGATTGAATCAAAGTATCAAAGCCACTTTCATCAGGGGAGTGGTGTTTCTAGGTTACACAAAAGACACATCAGATCCTGTGTGCCAGGAAGTAACCTACTGGTCACAACAGACAAGGCAGGGGGAGTTCTTGAATCAGGAAGTCTTGCAGCTTGGTTCATTATCTCACTTTCAGGCTGGGAAAGAGGAATCTGGTGGTCTGTGGCAACTGTGGTGGTCTGAGGGTGTTTAGACTACTGTGTCTGGTGGTAGGCCAAGAGGGGACTGTAGGAAGCAGAGGAGGGCTGCTCCATGGGCTGGCAAAAGGCAGGTGGCCTGGAGTGGAGGAGGGTTGGAGCGACTCCTATGTGTCTACTTGGCACAGAACTTTGGCAAAATTAGACTTTGAAGTGATGCTTAAAATTTCTGTGGTGCCCTGGCATGAGAAATGCTCCTAGGGCACCTCTGATCCACTCTGTGCCATGTAGAATAGGTTCCTCAGCTGGGGAAGATGGTTAGTTGGCATGACAATGGTTTGATCCCACTGAGGTTGGGGGTAATCAAAACCCAATTGCAATTTGTGCTTTTATGAGTTTCCAAAACAGCAAAATAAAGCAAATCTACTGACAGCTGTGAATCAAGGGAACAAAGTGACTGTGGGGCCTGGACAAAAGGTAGTTTATAATGCTTATATGAACTTCTGTTTCAGAACTGAAACATCACCCCCTCTTTCATGGTGTGGACTGGGATAATCTACAGAACCAAACCATGCCGTTTATACCTCAGCCGGATGATGAAACTGATACCTCTTACTTTGAAGCAAGGAATAATGCTCAGCACCTGACTGTGTCTGGATTTAGCTTATAGCATCAAGATAAGTGAACTTTTTCCATGTCTGTGCACACTTACAGGTGGCTCTATAACACTAGTTTGGTCTTAACTGAGTTTCCTTGCCATATTTAGAGTGTGTTTTAAGTTATCGGTCTGTTTTTATTATTGTATCCTTTATTCTAAAGTGAAACTACTGTACGAAACTCCACTGGTGTTAAGTGCCTTCATGCTACTTTTTATCTCACTTACTGCACCTTACTAAGAGGCCAGAGTGTTGTGTTTCTTGGAGGCAATAATACTTAGCAGTGATGGGGCTTCTTTTTTAACAGCAATGAGTAACTCCAGTTAGGATGTGTGAAGTTATTTCCCAGTTAAGTGTAATAGGGAAATGACATAATTGCATGCTACTTGTATCTAATTAGAAGTTAACTGTTGGTGGTTTAGTGTAATGGCACTCTTCTCTGGGAGTAGTCCTTTCTGACCAGTTTGAATATATATCCACTGGGCAAAACTGATGGTTTTATTCAAGGTGGAAAACTGAAATGTTAATGCAGCACTGGAACATGTTACTTCTGTTTATCTTCTCCCAAAAAGGGTTAAAAGAGACAGTGCTGCACAAAGGTGACTCCGCTGGATGTGGCATGTGAGATGACAGTAGTTCCACTGGTTATTACCCTTCCCTAGACAAATGGGGCAGGGTATGGATGCTTGGGGCAACTCAGTTTAAATTGTTGCATTATGACCACATATGCTATAGGCAGATGAACTGTACAGCATACATTTTAGCAATTACTTGTTTTAAATAGAAAATGCTGAGTATCTGTGATTTGTGTTCACTCATCAAACAATAGAAAACAAAAAAAAATCGCCTGAGTATTATCTAACAAGTGAAGTATTATTCATACTGAAGCTGCTGTATATTAAAGAATATATTGCAAATTAACAGACTGTTCTGTAAACTCACAACTAGATCTTAGATTTTACTAGAACTTAAGTTACAAGTATATATTCAGTATTATAAATCCTAATTAGGGGGGAAGTATATTTAAGTCTATTTTCAAATGCAACACAAAAGTTGCATCTGCTCAGTTCTAGAGATTTATTTGTAGGTAATTATCTTTAATATTTTTCTTGCATAGGTATCTTTCTCAGCTGACTTACTGAAGATTTTAGGTTTGTACTTGCTAGATAAAGATCCTTGTGCTAGATGGTGGTGGCAGCCAGTGGCCATGTGCCAGAAGTCAAGCATTTTGCTAGTGATTTTTGCCAAGTGGCTTTAGAGTCTCATGAACTTGACCCTTCTTGCAGGGGGAGTGAGTTGTCCCTTCATTGCCCTGCTTCCTGGAAAACAACACTTATTGATGGAATCCTGAGCACACAGTGTCTGCTGGGCTTCCTGCTGTCCCCTCAGGTAGCTGGGAAAGGAAAGGGAATGGTGAAAAAAAGAGAAGTTTTCCTAGAAGGACCAAAAGAAGGCTAATTCTTAACAGCTCAGAGTGACAAATCCTAGCTCTAGGTATGATAACCCCAACATACTGAAACAGGATCTTGGCAAGTTGCAAAACATACAGTGATGCTCACTCCCTTTGCTAAGAAATTCACTAAATTACTGAATATTACTGAAATGAAGGTTGTGTGAAAAAGGTGTAAGCAATCAAATATGATACATTACTGAAAAGGTATTCACAGACAACATTCTCTGAATATGATGAGAAGTTCTTAAGCATTTTTCTTGCCTATAGTTAGAACATATAAAATGGGGGAGGAGGAGAATACCTTAATTTAAGTAATCACTGTTATTTTATACAATTTATTCTTTTATTTCTAGTAATCTGGCTTAAGAAAGTAGTCCTACAAGAATGAATCCTCTAAAAATGCATTAGGAAATAATGTAAACTGAACACCACAACAGCTCTTTTGTCCTCAGTACTTTCCAAATGGCTACAACCTGTCCTCAAGTTCCCTTCAAAGCAGAAAAAATGAGTTAAAGTGATATGACATTGTAAAGATCACCTCTGGCCCCTTGAAATAATTCTTAATTAGCTGCAATGGTTGAGTAAGCTTCTATCTAAACTTTTTTTCTTTATCAATCACAATGAACTATAGAACTGCTTAAAAGTCTTTTGGGTTATCTAATGCTAGTGGATATAGAGCTAGAGATGACAGCGCACCAAAATATTAGGTGTAAAGAATCTTGTTAACTTACTATTTTGCTCTCATAAACCCCTCAAACCTTATAAAAACCTTACTCTAAAAGAAAATTATGGTTCTTTCTACTATAGTTTTATAATGCAATACAAAATCTAAATTCTACAGAACAATAAATAGGCCAAGTGACAAATCACAATGTATAATGTAAACAGTTATCACTACTCTGCTGTCTAAAACTGTTACATTCTGCACAGTTAATGCTGAAAACTTGCAATACCCTCTTCTCTTCCATTTCTCTTCAGTTCTCTGCATTTTTCCTGATCATAGATAATGCAGAGTTGAATTTAACAAGATGATTGTTGGGAGTTGTGGTGGGTTTTTTCTTCAACATGGAATTTCTTGTCAACTCTTAATCGCAATGATTTTGCCCCGCTTATTGCTAGACTTGAAATGCTACAGGGAAATGTATGAAAAACTACAGTGTAATAGCTGAAAGATCTAAAGTGTCTTCTCATTAGTAATCAACTACAAATATTTGTGTAAGCTGGCAAAAAGTTTTTGGTCCTTGGAAGCTGTGCAATACCAGTTGGTAAGCACTTGAGCTGTTGCATGGTGTTTCTTAAAGGCCTAAACTTTTTTTATGTGTGTAACCTACATATAAACTCTGTGGGAGACAGTTTATTACAGTTTTTAGCACACTTCTGTCCAGCTAGAGGTCAGTAACTGGCTGGCTTGTTTATAGAGAAATAGCAGTTTTGGACAGCTCTTACTACCCCTCACACTGCCCAAGGCTGAAATGCTGCTGGCTGTTCCTGACCTACTGGGTTCTGGTTTCAGCATGATCAGCTTTCACCTGAGGTTACTCTGACAGTAAAAGGTATTCTTTAGCTCTCCACTATGTTCTCAGAAAAAAAAAAAAACCAACCAAACTTACTTTGCACATTTTGTGTAAATATATGAAATACTGCAATCCTGCTGTTGCTGCTTTTATTGTCTTTAAACTGTCTTATACTTTTGACCCCGATGGGGTGCGGGAGGAGGATTTTTACACAAAGAAACACTGACCCTTTCCCCTACCCCAGCCCAGACAGTGGCTCTAAGTAGGGAAATACCTAATCCAGGTCTCTATGCCCTTCGCTTCAGAACTTGCTAACACCTTCCTGCAATCCTATTACAAGCTGCACCAGTGTACTTAATGACAGGAGAGCAGAGTCCTTAAGTGGTCTGTAAGCCCTGCTGGGAGCCTGTTCCTCTGCCATAATGAGAGAGTCTAAGACAGGTCCTGCCAGAGGAGGAGACAGAGGCTGGAACACACACTGGTACCTGGCTCTGTTCTGGTTCCCTTGCTGAACACCTCTTAGCAGGCAGAACGTCTTCCATCCTATGCTTTTTAGATGAAGTTTGATTTACTGAAGGTAAACCAGCTGGACGCATGCTTCAGAAGTGCAGTTTTGAGCTGGGTCTAGATGTCTCTGGTGCTCTGCAAAACTGTTGTGGCTGCCAGCCCTCCTGAGGAGAGCAAATCCTGGTTCTGAGCACCAATGAGCTGCTTATGCTGCGTTCTCCAAGTTAAAGGTGTGTATCTTTGTATCTGGGCAAGTTATAAAAGTCAATCATTTGCTTTTCCCTTTAAGATGGAATAGCAGCTAACTAGAAAACTGACCAAATTATGGTGAGTTTGAGCTACCCCCAGTTCTGAGTTGCAGGCTATAAAAGTGATGTTGTATATTACAACTTTAAGCTCAAGGCTGTTTCTTCCTACTGTAACCAGCTGGCTCTTCTGTGCAGCCAAAGCATCCAATGTACAGCATTTACTAAATGTTAAGAAAGTTAAAGATAAAATACAAAATATTAAGGGATTGATTTATTGAAACATGAATAAATAACAAGGATGGCACATGCCTACATTTATTTCAGCGGGAAGTTAACAGTTAAGTACCTTTAAGCCTGTCTGTACCATCTCTAAAAGCAAGACACCTGCATGTGACATGGTTATGAACCTGGGAGCAGGCACTCCAGGGTGCTTCATCCTGTCAGAAGATGTGCTGCTTCAGGAGGGGGTTTTTGAAAGTGACCTTTAAGCATGAGTGTCCTTCCTGTATAATCATTTCTATCAGTTTATGATAGGAAGTCAATCACTCTGGGACATTCAAGCTACAGGCACAATGGCTTCAGGTCACAGAAGAACTGCCCTTCCAGCACAAGCTTTGTTCAAACCTGAGTTTTCAGTACATCTCATGCCAAAACTCACCCTCTGAGTGTTAAAGCAGTCTTCAAAGAGGTTCTGATAATTTTATTTTTTAATTCAGCTTTACAATAAGGAAATCAGAAGAGGGGGAAAAGTAACTTAAAAAAAAACCTGTACTTAACTAAATAGAAGATTAAAATTGCTCTGGTAAAACAAACATTAAATTCTGTGATTACATTTTTATACAGTATAGCTTGTATGAAAAATGTTTTCCAAACTATAAAAGATTTTCAGGAACAACAAAAAATAACTTTCCTCAAGAATTGCTTGTAATACGTAGTCCAGGTGGAGCATGAAAGCACATCTGTAACATGGTGAAATTTCTGAAGATTCAGATCTTAAAGACGGGTTATGTTATGATGTAACTCTTTATAGCAAATGAATGTCTTAGTTTTCTGTCACATCTAATGTTAGTGCATTTCCATTTTCCACAGATTTAGACAATTTATATATTAAATCATTTTAAAACTAAGTGTAAAGCATGCTTTAATCAAGCAAACTTCACAGGTTGTAACTCCATCTGTATATTGGTTAATAAATACTCTGTGAAAATCAAAAAAAGAATCAGCACCAAAATTAGCTGAAAAGTTTCGTTTTGAAAGGAAGTAGAAGGATAAGAGAGAAAGAAATACTAGAATGGATATTTTTCCTAATGTGAGTTGGGCAAAGTCCACAACAGACTAGGGCTAGATTAAATCTTACTTTGATTTGACATAAACTGACAACAAAAAACTTACAGTGCACTGAGCTTTTTAAAATCTTAGAGATACAGTTACAGAGCTGCTTTCAGCTCATTTTAAAGCACCTTGTGCCTAAACTATGTATTTCAGTAAAAACAAGCTTTTATCCAAGTTAAATGTATAAGGTGCGGCCTCTTTAGATGGATCCTTTGTACTGCACATGGTTTCCAAACCTGTATTTGACAGTCCCTCTGTCATTAATGGCTTTAACTCACACAACATCTATCAATTCCCAAATCTCCTTTATGACCTTAAAGGATAAATGAAAGATCCAACTTCTTTTCTGACCAATTTACATGGAAATTTGCCCCACACTGGTTTAGCAGCAAATAACCAGCTGAATTCCTCAGAGCTATACTGCATTTTTCCAACAGCTTACAATGTATTGAATTCATAGTTTATTAGTGCTTTCATCTAAGCATATGTAGCCCTGTGGAAAAACAGGCAGGGATGTTGTGACTGTAAAATTTTTTCGCTATTAAAGTGACAGTTTTACATATTTTCACTTACTCTTTTACAAAGATGATATTCTCTTCATCATTTGACATCAGCAAGACCAGTAATTACTGAAGGCCCATCTGCAAGCACATTCCAAAATAGTTAATGTTCATATGGGTTTGAGGATGGAATTATTAAATTTATTTTATTTGTAACCCAGGAGCTGTGAATCATTCAAGTTTCGATATTGTTAGTCCTTAAATGTTGAGCTCAAAGGTAGTACAAAATATTACTATAACAGAAGGAACGTCATCCGAGATCCTGAGATTCTATGAGAATTCAGAATTCCTTTGCTTTCCAGGGCCATCTTCTAGCAGTCTTTAAGCAAAGTCATGACTTCTCAATTCAGTTTTCTAGAAAAGGAACCAAATAAATTAGTTTAACGTACATTCACATATGAGATGATTTTTCATTCATCATCTAAATAGAAAAAAACCCAACTCATTAAAGTGATGTGAATGATTCCCAATGCATTAAAATACAATGCTGCTTCAAGATACCTGGAAACTCACCCCCTTAACTTACAAAACAAGCTGCAAGTTTACAGAACTGGCACAACTTGCACCGAGAAGTACAAAATATCACTAGGATTTCTGAACTGCAGATGAAACTCCTCAGAGTGGTCCCTGACCACGTCAGTCAGGGTTTGCTGGCTCAGCAGATCAACACTAACGAGGTGGTTTTCCAACGACTCCAGAAAACGTGCAATCAGAATGTTCTAAAATCACGAGCTGAATCTATGTTCTAAAATCTCTGAGCATACCACTTATAAAGTCAAATTAATCAATACTTTCTTACGCTGAGAAACTTTCACGGCAAAGAGAACTATACATGTCTCTTCCTAGAGTTCCCAGCTAACAGAAAGCACTTCTGAGCTTCCAGAATTTCTTGTTGCGCATTTGGCTTGAGTTCTTGGGACTGAAACTCGCACCTTCCCATCATAATCACACCAAGGGCTCTGCTGCACCATCCAGTTTAGCCTGGTATCTTCAGAGCCCTGAGTCACATACAACGGAACATTGAGCTAGATGTCTTCAAACAAAGAACTCAGGGAAACAGGATTTATCAAACCAATTATTATCAAGCTCCCTGATAATGACCTGATGTTTCAGATACACTGTCAAAGCCTTATCAAAGCATAGCCTTGGATTCTTCTTACGCACGAAGGCAGTATTTTACCTCCTGTCTAAATAACAAGATATACTATGTATTGCTTTAAGCAGATGAAATGCAGTACATACACCCTATGGAATGCATGGTCTTTACCTTCGCTTTCTTTGAAGATACACGTGTACCAACCACTGGGCAATAAAGGGCCATACAATAGCAAACGCTAAAACACCAGGAGAAATTTCAAAGGGCCACCATGATGGTTTCTAAGGAAAACAAAACCAAACAAAATCTAGTCAGCAATCTGCGTGCACATATTGAATACCACATGAGTACTTCTCAATCGCTTCAAATGCTACAGTATCAAAGTAGAAAATATTGGTAAAACAAAAAAATTAATCTATCAAATAACTTCTTCAGAGAGAGATTATTTTTTATCTCCTAGTCAAGTGAGAGATGATCTGAAAAGCACATACTAAGAGCTAGATATAAAACATTAATCTCATTTTCTTTCACTATTCACACTGCTTTTTACAAATAGAAAAGTATTTTACCTTGTCAGAGGAGGCAGTCTGATAATTTGACTGTAGTGTTGCAGATTTTGCCTTTAAATACAAACAAAAGCTGGTGAGTACAAAAAAAGGAAACTGCAATTAAAATGCTTCTACTTCACAAAATAAGAATATGGAGTTTTTCATCTTGTGAAGGCTTTGCAATCCGTATACATGAAACTCAAGGAACAGAATCATCCCCATGCAACCCCTTTTCACCACTTAGTTTTCAACTTGCCTCTCATGTTTCCATTACTCTTTACAGCATTTTTATTACATCTCTGTGTGTTAAAAAATTAATTGGTATCACTTACTGGACGTCTTTACGAGGCCTCCCTGCCCAACTTATCATCGGAACTTACTCAACTCTGCTCCAGTCCCTGGAGTTGCAACACGGAGTAGAAATCCCAGCAGCTTAATTTGCATGATTACATGACATCAGTCTATACAAAGGCAAAAGCCCTGTTTTAGTCTGCCCTGAGCTATAGCTGCAGGCGTGTCTAACAGCATAAAGGAAAGAGAATACTCTCTTCCAAACCTTTCAGGCAATCCAGAAAATGAGAAGTACCAGAAACTTTTCAAGACTATTTCCATACACTGTTGTGCTTCCACAAAAACAAAGCAGTCAGTTTTCTAGGTCTTCCTTAATTTATATAAGTGTGAAACAGAAGCTTCTGTTTCTCTGCAGGTAAAGGTAGCAGGAAGTACTGGGGAAGAATCTTTTATTATTTCTTCATATATTGCTCAGGCAAAAAAAAAGAAAATCAATCTGTACCCAAACATCAGATTCTTGAGTAGCTGTGATGGAGCGAAATCATGGTTTTAATAAATCCTTTTCCCTGGCTGCCTTAGATTTGGAGTATGTGCATCCCATAGGGTACTACTTGTACAGTTCTCATTCTAAGGTAGATCAAAATACATCAGCAACTCAAACAAAACCAAACAGTTTTAGGTCCAACCATATTCACAGCATATTTTATTCTCCCAAATATACAGTATTTCCATTGAAACAGAAGGAAAAAGAAACACTACATCAATAAATATCTACACTTGCTTAAGACTTCTTTTGCCTTTCTTGTATACATGATGTGAAAATCCAAGACAGCTGGGTTACTTAATGGAGAAAATGCTATGAAGAATCAGTCTTCTGCTAACTGAAAAATGGCATCAGAAGTTCTGCCTGCAAACTTTCACCAATCTGGAAGATTAAAATAATTTCTAACTTCCTTTGAAAATCCTTTGAGACCTACTGATGCAGAAATTACCTGGGACCTTGTATTACTAACATCAACTATGGAATCTCTGTATAGCGACCCTGTAATGTGTATCCATAACAATGGCTAAGATTAGTCTGATCACAAATCAGTAAAATAACACATGGTTAATTTCTAGGTCAAAAATGCATGTTTTGGTTTACATGTACAAGAGTCCTGAATTGTGTTCCTGAGTGTAGGTACCAACAAGAAATTTTAAGTTGGAATAAATTACAGAATGTAACTGAAATGTCTTTACAGTTTAAGAAAATACTGTCGGATTTTTTTAATCTGAAAAAGCATATAAATATCCAAGGAAATTTTTAAAGAGTAATCAGATAACTTCAATGAATAATACCTGTGATGCTGTAACCGCCTCCAGCATATGCAACCTCTGCAGGACGTTCTGCATGTCTTCTTGCAACCGCATCAGCACTACCGCAATCTGTTCATTGAGGCTACCCCTGGGTCCTCTGTCTGATCCCCAGCGCTCTCCGTCCCCTCCACTACCCATCTGTCCACCTTGAGAACCATCTCCCAGAGGCTGAAGCCTATGCCCTATGTTGAGGGAGAAAAAATAGATACATAAACCACAGAATGGGCTACCAACTCTTCTGAAAGTGATTGATTTTAACTGTTCAGTTCCCTCCCTCCCGAACTGAGTGTTTTACTCCTCATCGCAGGCTACATTCAGACAGCTGAAAAGCACTGAGAGGTCACCGCAACATCATTTGAGATGTTTGTTTCCCTACAGCCTCCGTGTGACAGGATCATTCAAGGTCCTAGAACTGCAAAAACATTTAGCAAAAAATCATTAATTCACATTCAGCCAAGTTCAGCAGTAAAGGCTGCCCTAGCAAAAAGAAAGTAAGATCTGCCTTATTACCAAGGGTAGCTGTGTTTTAAGTTTGGTGCAGTCTCCAGCTGGAAAACAAAGAAAACTGGAATACAGTGATGAGAAAAGATAATTGTTTGGAACCACTACTGCTCTTAAACTATCCACAGCCAGCCTATCATGTTCCTGCCTGCAAGCAGCAAACATAAGTAAAACAAGAGAAGGGGAGATGGTTAAACTATTATATGTTCTTCATAATAGTTTTGACATAAATGTTATATTTGGATTTTCTTTTTAATTTTTGCATCTAGGTGCCATACAAAAAGGCATGCTACATGTAAATAAAATTCTTTCTGATTTTTTTTTTAGGACAAGAAAAATAAACTTTATCCCTTGACATTACAGATTGTACCACTGGAATATAGTGCTGCTCCTAGGTGACAGAAGTACTGGGGAATTAAAAAGAGCAGAGGTCCAACATAAATTGAACATCTGGACTAACGTGTGATTAAGAATCATATTAGGAAGTATCAGAATCACTCCAAGGTGTGGCTAATACTCCCAATTATATAGAAAACAATACGTCACCGGTATCTTCCCAAGACATTCCATGGTTTCAAATAAGACACAACAGACGTATAAATGCACATGCATTTAAAAACAAATAACTCGTAAATACACTCTTCTCACAAATAGACAGGTTTTGAAGATTACATTTCTAAAAGGACACGTGCCATGAACAGCAGCTGGAGTTTAAGGTAAGCCAAAACAGAAGAAGGCAATACGCTTATACAAGACCTCCACAGCACAAGAAACTCCTTTTGTAATACTTATTATGAATGAAATAAATACTCTGAAGACCCAACTGATTGCTACCCACTGTAACTATAATTTTGTTATCTATTTTTATTGTGAAGGACAGAAGCGCTATATGGCATGACTGTCTTACTGGACAATGTTGACAAGTGCTTCTCAGGCACCAGTAACTTAGGGCAGTCAGGAGAGTGGGGAAAACAAAAGCAGCATGCACAGTACCTCTCCCTCTTCTGACATTGTAAAAATCTGCTTTTTCTCCACCTTTCTTCTCCTTGTGAGGGCCTCCATTACTGGCTTTGCCATCTTCTCCTCCACACTTGACTTCGCCTTGCTCTTGAGCTGCTCCCTCTACTGTATCTCCAGGTTGGAGACTCCTAGAAGTCATGCAAGTGTTCCTTGGAAAATCCGTATTTTCTAACAGAAGACTGTGATCTACATCCAAGAAATGGGATGAATGCTTTAAAGATCCTTTAGCTGATGTGATGATCTCCAAGGGCTACAAATTAACATTAGCAAGTAATTAAATTCTGTAAAACGTGACAGTTATCCAATATCTCTACTTTAAGAAAATAGTTTGCCCAGAATAAAGACTTTTCTTTTAACAGGAACCATAGAATGGTTAGAGTTGGAAGGGACCTTAAAGATCATCCAGTTCCAACC
>JAOXJM010000012.1:17074087-17085559 GCA_026413425.1 Tringa solitaria
CATCCACAGCTTCTCTGGGCAACCTGTTCCAGTGCCTCACCACCCTCACAGTGAAGAATTTTTTCCTAGTATCTAATCTAAATCTCCCCACTTTCAATTTAAAACCATTACCCTTTGTCCTATCACTACACTCCCTGATAAAGAGTCCCATCCCATCTCTCCTGCAGGCCCCTGTTTTCATGTAGAATGTGCTTACTATTGTCTAAATGTCCTTTTCAAATTGAAAAGGCATTTGAGGCAAATATTCTCAGAACAGCAATGCCACTTGGAATTACTTTAGGCGTTTCCAACATACAGTAGTACCCAGTAATCTCTAAAATAGAACATTAAGATCTGAAAATGTTCACTTTTCCCTTGTAAAATTGGCTTTGCTTCCTAGACAGTGAAGTGGTATCCTAGCTTGGATTCAAAGTCAGAAGTCAGGTGCTAGTAGCACCCTTGAGTAGGTAGCATTTACGCTGACGGCAAAGAGGTCACGTTGTTTATTATCAACCTGTTCCAAACAGACTCGCCGCACCCTGTACCTCTCCCCAGACAAAAGAAGGGCAGAGTATTCTATTAACCTCTCACTCAAAATCGGTGGTGCTGTAGGAAGATACTGATATCGATCAGGTCATGATTACATGTCCTGCAACGGGACTGCCTTAAGGTGGTTCAAGCAACCCTTTGTTCAGTGCAAGGACAAGCACTTGCACAAGTATAAGCTGAAGCCAACTGGAGACCTCAGCTAGCTGAAAAATAAATCCATGAAGACCCAAAATAACCAAAAGGAGGGGTTAAAGAAATGGAAACTGCTGCCAAAATGCTGTTCGTCAAATACCAGTCCATAAACCTGTATCATCAGAACTGAAGACAGTGTCTGTTAACATCTTTCCCAATAAAATGCTGTATTTAATTCTTTAAACGAACCTCTTCTAGTTTTAATTGATCCATCTGTAGGTGTACTTTTATATTTATTTACATATACCTGAACATTTGTTACTTTGTTCGAAACTAGAACTTTTCTCATGCAGGTTGGGAAATTCTGACAAATTATCCACCCACTTCAATTAAAGAATCTCAAACAAGCTTGAACAATACACAAGATGATTGGGAAATCACCTAGATAAGAGAGCTTGCGGCACTTCTACCAAATCACCTTTCCCAACATGCTTCATTACTGGGTAAAATTTTGATTTGCTAAAAGGAATTCTCTAGGATCCTCAAGAAACAGCTAGTCAAGAGAATGATGCAATATTAGAGTGCTTACTAGTCTTTCTGATCCCATGCATCATTCGTCTGTTCTTCCCCAGAATCAGGAAACTAGGTGTTTGAGTACAATCTACAAAGCCCACACTTAACTGGATCTCTGAAGGAGGCCCAAGGCAGTACGTAAACTAAGACTACAGTTAATAAAATGAGCAGGAGTACAAATTCAGTCAAAACTAAGCTGGCACAGTTAGTGCCCGCCTTTTATATGAAAGTCAGAGATGTACATTACAGCTGAAGAGAATACAAAAGAAGCCAGAATTCATTGTCATCTCCCACTTTTTTAGACCTAAGTTACTTTTCAGGCCTCCACTTAACCTACAGGCCACATGCCAAGGCTTACTCTTAATTTTTTTTAAGAAACAAATGCAGGATTCATCAGGCCAGAAAAAGAGCACACAAAAAGCTCGTTGTTACAAAGACACCCTCTTAGAAGTGTCTTAGAGATAGCTGGATTCTGGTCCCTATGTGAGGGAGAGACCCTAAATTCATTTGTGGACACAGCCTTTAGTTTCTTTGTACTGTTGTTTTTGACAGCTGTTTCTTTGCAATGTTGTTGTCGGTACCTTCCCCTCACATAAATTCTCTGGGGGCAAAAATCTCAAGGCTTTTAGGTGACTAGTAACCAAGTGGTGAAAGATCGACAACAAGAAGAACAAAAAACAGTAGTCCAACCAGGAGACAGGTATGCACGAGTTTCTCCATTCACCTCTGCATGTCCAGGTTCACCTGACAGATAGGAACCTACTTAAAAAGAAGCCTAACAGTTTCAAAATACACCAAAGAATACTAAGCCTCTACCTCTTCCAGTCCAAGTTGCTCCATAGAGTCACAATAAACTTCACTGTCTGAATCACTGGTTAAGTGCTGAGTTGCTGAGAACTCCTCGGTATTCTCTTCATTTGCACCTGTACGGAAAGGAGACACGCACAAAGGTTTTTTAAACGTGAGCCAATCCTAGCAAAGGGTAAAGCAATGAGTTAAAATGTCTAGGTGAGCTTCAACTCATGCCCCTTTTATCTACAACTGTCATCCTAAAGTTAGATTCTGAATAAAGAGGTTATATTAATCTAGGAATTATATAAAATTTTTACTAATAGGAAAACTATGCGTTATATTGGCATTTCTGCATTAGAAGTGGATAATTTTGATTCTACCTTGTTCATTTCACTCTCCTTTCAAAGCTCAAAGTTATCTATTAGTTATAAAATTATATATTTAGACATCAGTTTCAACAAACTGGTATCTATAATATGTTCAGCCTTTGAAAATGACAAATAAGATATTAGCAATTTTCACTTCACTACGAATTAGCTTTCAAAGGCAAATAGTATTTGCATAGGTGGTATAATGATTTTAAAAGAAAACAATTGTATTTCTGTGGTTTTGGGCCTCTCTGACTCAATTCATCTCTCTTATTTTAAACTGGTATTAAATTTGATTATTTTGAGTATTCTTTCTTGAGGTTTCTACAACTGAAAGAAACCATTGCTAGTCTCTGAATCCCAGGATTAAGCTTTCAAGAAAAGAAATATTTTCCATGAAAAACATGTGCAACTGAAAACACGGTCTTGGAAGGACAATACCTTGGTGAGCATTGTTATTAGCTGTTTCTATGCGGGGCTCTGTTTTCTTTACTTCGTCCTCTGGGTTCAAGCCATTCAGGGCAGATTTGGTCTGGATGCCATTCTGCACATCCGCGGTAAGGCCGTCCGTGTAACAGCCATTAGCAACAATACTTTCCAAATCCTTAGCAGCTGCTGATTCTGGTTTCACATTCTTATAGTCTGTAAAAGAACAAGAAAACTTTGAAAATAGAAAGCTACGCACCTAATAGCTCAAAACATATTTCTTCAAGTAGCTAACTTTCTAATGGACTATACGTAGAATGCATCTGCAGAACAAAATATATAAAAGCTCCTAGATCCACATTTGCAGGGATTGTCTGTTCTTGTAAAAAGTGTAAATATAAAATGTAATTTGCATAAAGAGCAGATGATATTTAAAATGTAAGTAAGCAAATCCAAAGTAAGTCTCTGATAAATTAAATAATTATCCTAAAGTCCTTGGAGGAAAAAACCTGCATAGAATTCTAAACATGTAATTTCATTTTGTTTTCACTTGAAGCTGGTATTTCTCAAAAACCTTTATGGAACCCCTAAACAAATCTCACTGAAAGTTCTGGTTTATTTTCTCTGAAGAGAAAAAAAGTGATTTTCAATTCTACTGTTACAGCCCCCATAGCCATTCACAGCTCTTACAAACAGCACTGGCAACAAAACCCCAAAACAATACAGGATATAGACTTTTAGCTAACCTACCACCAGAACTTTCTAGCCCAGTCACAAATTGTGTGGCATAGCTCACAGATTTGTACTAGTTCTAAATCTGATAACCCAGGTTGAGAAAGTGCCATTTTTAACAAGCACATCCACATGTATTACATCTAATTTTCCTGAAGAAGTACAGCATTCATCATCCTTGAGATTTACTGTCACTTAGGTCGTCAAGAATAACTTAGGAAGATACAATGGACCAAGTGGGGAAAACATACCCTTCCCATTTAGCTGCAGTTCTTTTTCCTCCTCCTCACGAAGCCCTTCTTCTTCGGATTCTGCTCCACTATCACTACTTTCAGCTTTTCCATTCACAGCCTTTATATTTGGAGTGGAATTCATGACATTACTAAGGTCTAAGAAAAAATTCAAAGAGGAAAAAAAGATTTGTTTTAAAAGAAATACAACACACACACCCCTCAAACTATTACCACAGTTCTAGGAAAGTATCTCCATATTAGAAGATGTACCAAATACTGCCAGCTTTATTTCTGTAAGCTCTTCCTTAATTGGTTTAATGTTTCTCTGTTGTGGCTCACCACGGGGTGCCTGATTAGTGGGGAGGAGGTTCTATGATTCTGAGAAAGCCACTGGAAAGAGACAGCAGCCACTTTCACTATGGCCGTTACCCATAGTTATGGAATAGCTGCAGTAACCTTTGATCTAAAACTGATGTGGCCACATTCTTTTAAACCCAGAAGTCAGCGTTTTTATTAAAGTTCCACTTTTGGCCGAAATGCTTCAAAACTGCTCTCAATTCAAAGGCAAATTTCAAAACATTCTATTCAATTACATGAGCAACAGGATTCTGAAGATATTGTAAATATTGTACAATATCCCATGTATCTTCTGCAGCAACTTAGGCAGATGCAAAATGTGGTAAGAAGACTCAAGTTTACATAGGTCTTTATCTAGCAAAGGACATATGGACATAAATGCTCTGATTGCAGTGAAAAAGATGATGAAATAAATACACTGAGCATTTGTTTGCATGCATAATTACATAAATATAAAAAAAATACATCTTGAAATAAATAAAATAATAAATCCTTGTTTTCCACATCTTTGATCAATCCAAGGATCATAAACAATTTACTCTAACTGTACAAGGAATTGAAAGGTAAAGATTCTTAGAAAATATGGAGAATTTAAGGGATGGTTCTATCACCTCCTGTAAAAAATATATGGTTAAATACATCCTGATGATCATTTAAGCCTCCTACATTAGGACAGAGTGACTAAGGTAAAAAGAGGGGACAGTTTCTGCGAGACACTGGCACAGTTTACATGTTGACTCCAAGGCTGAATTCTGAGTCTTTTAATTGTCACTACAGTATTCCATTTGCATAATTTCTATGTTCCCCTGTCAAAACCTTGAAGATTAATTCTTACACTTAGGCTTAACATTAATCATCAAAATAATATCCAATTAACTGGAGCTGACAAACCAGCTCCACTACTTTCTTTGCTGCATGGTAATTTAGAGCTAAGGGCTTTCTGTTTTAATCTGGCAATGAAGAGCCTTCCCACATTCCTCTAGTTTCAAAGTTTATCCATAGTGCTTAAAAAAAAAAAAAAAAGCAAAATAACAACTTCTTGCATAGAAATAATGAATATGTTAAATATCCTACCCACCTTAGTTTTACTGCAAGGTCAAGTTTCTGTGGGCACCCTGCATCACTGTTTTATATTAATTTAACTTTTATCTGAAGATTAAAATAAAATATGCTATTTTATTATAATAAGACAACTGGAAAAGCTATTTTCTGTCTTGTAGACTACAAGAGTATAAACAATCACGTGCTCATTTTCTCCTTAATGAATAACACTCCGTATTTGCAAGAAAATTCGTTTCACAAAAGAAAACTCCCAACATATTCTCAGTTTATTTCTCATAAGCATGTTTCATTTACTGGGAAACCCAATTCTCAAGATGTTTTTCTGAGAAAGGATTTCTGAGGAGGATTAGGTAGCAGTTAAGACCTCACAGCCTGAGCGTTGAGCACAGACACAGCTCCCTTGGCAGGGGAAGGCAGGCATCACCCCTCCCTTTGAAACAAAAAGGGAGCAGGGGCACAATCATCCATGTGTCCTACCCAGTCGTGGGAGTAAACAGGAAAGGCAAGACTAGGAGGAACATTTAGCTGTGAAGGCAGGTGAATTCAATCTGTAAACCTCCTCACTTCACCAAGGCTATTGTAAAAAGCTCCAGCTAGACTATAAGCTTTTTTTTCTCTCAAGATTTATTTTTTTTCCTTTTGAAGGGAAGGTCTTGGAACATTCAAGCATGTTCTCTCTTCACTTAATTTCCATAAGGAGAGTATTAATTTGGGGACACTTCTGAGTGATACATTGTATACATTTAAACAAAGAGGTGGAACTGAGAGAAAGCATCAATGGTAACAGATTTCTGGTACCATGCCATGGGACACCTGAAAAACTGAAATCCATCAGGATTGTATTTCTTCCACAAAGTCATTCTTAGCAACAGCACTCCTAAAGACCATTAACGCGGCATCGCTTTGATGCAGCCTGAAGCACACAGCACAGTGCAGAGTTTTGGCCACTTTAAATACTACATTTAATTGTGTACCCTTCCTCAGAACCCCAAAACTGCTATCCTCCTCAGGCCCATCCCCAATTGCTTTTACTACATCGTAAAGCCAGTTTGCTTCCATCCTCCTTGTTACTCTGAGTGTCTGGTAAGAAACCAGTGATGATGACTAATACTGGTGTGTGATAGGGTTAAAAAGCCAAATGGTAGTGACTTCTACAGTCCCTGGTGGCAGGTTAATGGCTACTCCCTGAGGAGTGTATCTTCTAATACCAATGAAACAAGTCAAGCAAGCTTTTAAAAACTTACTTGCTTCACCCACCCCTTTATTCTTTCCGTTTACCCACTTGAGCTGCAGGCAAAATAGTAGTAGCTTTTTCTGTTTTCGAGGTTTAGATACTATAAAATCCCTCTTGATTTATTATTTTCATCTCACTGCATACAACACCGAACTGTGAGATTTGTGACAGAGTTTTCTAAATCAAAGGTGTACTGCTCTGTAGCCATACACGGAGTTATATTCTGTAAAAGCCTGGATATTTTTTATTATAAATGTTATATAGTGAGACCTGTTTAACAGCAACAACATGCAAACAGAGGGAAGAAGGATTTAACAAAAGAAAATGGCAAGATGGAAATGATGTGAAGAACAGACACGCAGCTTTTTACAAGCTCTCACTAGATGTTTGTTTTCTTGTGCCAGCTCTATTAAGAGATTTCCTAAGAGCAATTCTAAGTATATTTCTTTAAAGGCAGCACTACAGTCCTTCTCAGTGACCTGTATATTAGGGCCAAGTTTCTCAAAAATAAGTATTTGATTTCTAACTCCCCACATTTCAAGGAAATTGGTTACCCAGGTGGTAGTTCAGAACTTAAATGCCTCTGTGGATCTGCCCCAACTGAAGGGTCATTTTACAAAGAAAAGCTAGCCTGGCGTGTTTTTTATATTTTTGATTTTCTGAAAATATATTCTTATACATAATTCTTACACAAAATTAACAAGCACTGCTGGAGCTGTAGCAATGGTTGGCTCAGCACAACACAGTATCCTCACAAAAGTCTTACAGCCTCTTTTATTCTTCACAAATACCAGCGATCAGGAGACAGCCTACAGCAGCAGGTGAAACATCATAAAACATTTAACTAGCTGTGTAGGCCCTCATCATATAATAAAAATTATGTGCTTTTGTAAAAATACCATAACTTTACTATCTGCTCAACAGCAGCAAAATCTTAGCCACTGAAAGATTATTTCCATGACCTATACTTTTATCACCTTATATAGAGATGTCTTTGCACTCCTACATACAAGTAGACTCAAGCTTTGTCAAAATTTTTATGTTATGTCTCAGACCTTTATGCTGTACAAAATTGTTTTGTTAATCCAGTAACTAGAATCCTTTTCTTGCCCTCACTACCTGATGTTTCATGCTTGTTATGGATCCAAGTAGGATCCCTGCTTCAATTCCAAGTTTATGCAACCATGTCCTGCTGTTTCCAACACGCTTAGTTACCCAAATCTCCAACTCCTTTTTGAAACTGATGTACCCAATACTGCAAGGAATTAGTGAATTGCAAGGAGCAACTGCAGTGAGAAAGGAGGGATAGATAAAAACATCTGGGAGCAATAAGCTCTTCAGCTAGAAGAGCAAGAGTTTCTATAACTCTCATTTCCTTCCATTCCTCTTACTATAGCACACTACAAAGAAAATTTCCAGGGGCCCAGGCTGCTCTGTAACATCTGTTCTACAATACTCAAGTGAGCTGCCATCACAAATAAAAAGAGATTTTTAGAAAGGTCTGTCAAAAATAGAAACAGAAAATATAGAATTCCTTACTTTACCACTGTTTCATCACTTTTAAGTGCATTAAGTTCTCTTAAAAATGTATTCCCTAAGCACAAGCACACAGATTGTGACAGCTAGATCTTCCTCTATACAATTTTCCTTTTTTGTTTAGTCTTCCTAAACTTCACTATAACAGAAAAAAAACTGTCTTCCTTTTTATTTTTCTTTCAATGTACTCCAAAAGACTAGTGCCTTGTTTTGTCAGCATTCCTCTCTCTGCTTATGTGCTTTTCAAGCTGTTATTATTGAAGAGATAACACTGTATTTCATACAACATTAATCAACAATATTCATGTCTTTATTTACCATTTATAAACATCACAACAATAGTTTGTGGATAAGGACATAGACAACAGCAGCTTCTCAGACATTTATATTAACTTGCAAGTATAGCATTTAGGATTAGTAGCTAGTCATCCTGGACCTTTACACTTTTCTCTTCAATATCTATGGAGTTTCTTATCTCCATCCATATCATCAGCACCTGTTCCTTGAATTTTCAGAATACTTTCTGTATACATAAGGTTACCAAAATTTTGGGTTGACTTAGATACATTTCCCCCTTCCCTGTCACCCCTCAGCTTTCTGCCAGTAGTGACAATCTGCCTGGGATTTCCTGACAGAGAGCAGCCCAGGGAGAACAGCAGCTGCCCCATGGACATTCCCACCACTGGCAGGGAGTTCCACAAAGGACACTGGACATCCAGAGTACAGGGCCACCAAGCACACGCAGCTCAGTTACATGGTGTGTGTGCTATGAGACCAATGGATCCAGGCTTTGCCAACTTACTGTTAACACCTTAGCCAATGATCATGTGTGAAAATGAACATGAAGAATAGCTGCTTCTTAGATATTTACAGTAACTTGCAAGAACAGTAAGGTCATTCCAGGATCCAGGATGTCCCCGTGTCTGGTACTACTTCCCTCTGGGAGAATGAGCAGGACTTGCTAAGGTCTCTTCTGTGTGGAAGAGATAATCAACATTTAGAACTTTTACTTTGTGTGGCAAGCAGAGAGGAGCATTAGAGTCTTGAGTTTTGTCCCAGAAAATACAAAACATGAACATAGTAAACTCAGAACCCCATAAAGAAAACTGAATTATGCTTGAAGGCAACAGAAAACCTTATTGCTGAGTCATCTGCAGCCCAGAAACTTTGGTCTATAATATTGTAGCCTGAATCACAAAATTGTTTTGCCCAGTACAAAACAACCACAAAATAACATTAAGATTATATTCTCCTGCCACCTAATCCAAACCTACCAGTTGAACAGCCTTTCACCATGCCCATATTAAACACAGCCTCACAAATAACACAGATGGCTACTCCATACATCTTAGAAGCTATGATTAAAATAATTAGTTTTGCCATAACAAAGTTATGATACACCAGCCCATGCCCACTGGGCACTTTTCTAAGAGCAATCAAGGTACAACTACCAACATCTGTTCTTCCCCAGTCTCCCATACCTCTGTCTACTACTACTTTGTAGAAGAGAGCTGAGAGAAATCTGGATTTCAGTTCTCTCACCACAAGATCTTAACTACAAGTGAGCCCTCTAAAATATAAGACACCAACATTCTATAGCAAGTGGGTACATCTGCTAGATTCTCAAAACCTGAAAAGCTTTTGACACCTTATTTTCCCTTTCGCAGGGAACTGTTGACTGGCTGCAAGAAAAAAATCCAGGTTGAACAACCAATTATGCACAAACACTCTTACTGTTGACTCAATCCAGCATGAAATGGAACACAGACAGGCTTTTCTTTTCATGGAAGAAAGCTTCTCTTAGCTCTCTCCACTTTGAAAGAAACAATTTATTATTTTTTTACTTTCACATTTGGATACTCTGCTGCTCACCCTGTGGTGATACACTCTCTGCTACTCTGTATGACAGAGGAGCTGTTGAGATCCTCAGGCTTGAGCTATACTGATGCTCTGCCCTAATTTCCAAGATTGCTAGACAGCACTGGCATAAAACCATCTGTTTGAAGTGGATTCACAAAGTAGGCTCAGATTTGAACTGGAAAGTCTGAAGCAGGTATATATTGCAACAGAACAAGCCACAGCTTGTTGAGACACTGATCCACATCTCATTGAGATTCTCCACTGACTTTGGCACTTACTGGCCCAGCCCTTAATCCTATAACAATCCCATCCTGCAGCAAATGCTGAAGAGAATGTTCTAGATGCTTCTGAAGGTAAGCTATTAAACTACTGAGACACTACACAAATATTTTTGTTAATAGATTTCACACTAACCTCCCTGAATATAATCTGTAACCTTGATTATGGCTATTAGCTCATCATTGGAAACTAGAAAAGGAGAAAACATTTAAAGGATGGAATTTTAAAAACTCTCACCCACCCACCAGCTCCTCTTCCCCATGTGTGCTCTGCCTTAACGCACCCCTAGCTGTGGTGCTGCCACCCATTCAGCATAACCTACTAAAGCACATCATTCGGAGTAATAGGGATTTTGGCTCTTTTCCCTCTTCTTACAAAAAAAAAAAAAAATAAAAAAATCAGGAAATTCACAGCCACTGAATTTCTTAAAAAGTCTAGGAAGGAAAGGGATGAGTTTAGCAAGTACATTTGAAACCAAAATGAAAAAGTGAGCTTATCAAGCAAACAGGGGGTATTTTACAGAAAAGTCCCACACACAAGCAGAAAGAGCGTGCCACCAAATGCTCCATTACAAAGCAAAAATGTTGAAAGCAACATAAACTCTTCGGGAAAATAAAACTATTTGAAAAGAGAAACTAATCATGCAATCCACAGAAGTACAGTTGGAAAATATACTACATTTTAAGGGCAGGAATAAATGTTTCTACCAGGAGAGTAATAATTAAGAACAGACTCACTGGTTGGTTTTGTTTTTATTTTAAGTGCAATCCACTCCAAGCTTACCTATGTCCTGTACTAACTACTGCCTTTGAAATAGAAATGTTTACATGTATTTGCTTGTTCTAAAAGCACACAGACCTCAGTGAATACTGTCTTTTAAACCTAGCTCCCATATCCGATGCAGGAAGACACTCTTAAATAGCTGTACCTTCCTGTGAGCCAGGCCAGCTTCTGCCATTCACACAAAGCCCTGTGTGGGCTCCGAGAGCCGACAGGCTGCACTGCAATCGGCGCTGCCCGCGGCCAGCACACCCAGCAACACCAGTCACCTTGCTTCAACAGGGTTTCGCCTGCTGCAATTGCAATACAGCTGGGAGCAAGGTTTTCAGGAGAGAAACACACATTAGGGCAACAAAATTTAGGAGTATTACAATGCTGAAGCTTTTCACAGCCTCTACAATGCCTAGCTTGTCACTACTGGAGGCAACGTGTAGTCCTCACAAGGGCTTACAAAGAGTGCTGCTGCTCAGCACAAAGGCAAAGGGTCATCTTTACTTAGTAGGATTTTAAAATATATCAAACATATTTTACTGTGAGGGTGGTGAGACACTGGAACAGGTTGCCCAGGGAAGTTGTGGAT
>JAOXJM010000012.1:17095367-17116412 GCA_026413425.1 Tringa solitaria
CCGGGCTTGCCCCCTCACCCCCGCCGCCGCCGCCCCCCTCCCCAGGCCGCACTCACCATTTTTGGGCAGGCTCTGGATCACCTTCACGGCTGCCTCGAACCTGGTGGCGTGCACGGAGCCGGTCTCCGCCATGTCCCCGTCCCGTCCCCTTACCGCCTCCTGCTCGGCTGCCGGAGCGGTCTCAGCTCAGCTCAGCTCAGCTCAGCCTCCCTCGGCGCGGCGCCTGCAGCCGACTGCGCGGGAGAGGGGCTGAGAGGCGCCGGGCCACAGGCAGCCACCCTCCGGTAGCGACGGGGCGGGGTGCCCGGCCCCCGCCCCGATCTCCGGGCCCTTGCCCTCCAGCAGGGTACGGCCACAACCCGCCCTGCCCCTCGCCCCGCAAACCGAGCACGACCCAAAACACCCCACCCACCCCCCGACTCAGCGAACAACCCACCCCTACCTTCACCCCGGCTTCAGGCCCCCATGTTATGTCTCCCACCGCGGCGCCCTGCCCTTCCCCTCCCCCGGCACCGCCCCGAGGCCGCCAGGCACGCCGGGAAATGTAGTCCAGGCCCCGCACCGCCGTCCCCGCTGCCCGCTCCCCCTCAGCGCCTTCCCTTTCTCCCGCCGCCGCGGGCCGCTGGCCCCCCGCCGGCCCCTGGCAGCGAAGAGCGGAGGCGGCCGGCCGGCCCCGGAGGAAGGGCTGAGGCCGAGGAGAAGGCCTGGTCCGGCCTGGCCCCAGGGGCCTCCTAGAGCTGCTCCGGGTGATGGCAAGTTCCGTCCTGGGGCCCGAGCTGAGGCGCGGATCCCGGGGAGCCTCTCGGTGCGCTGTGAGGAAACGCCTGCCTGCTTCATGTTTGTCAGGTTTTTTCCCCCCTTGGTTCTTTTTTTTTTTTTTCTGCTCCCCTCCTCATCCCACCCTTTCTCTTCCCTGCCTGCACACCGACAGTTACATGGTAATGAACGTTTTAAAACGTGCCACATTCCACCCATTTTATGGGCCTCGGTTATCCCCAGGAGATCCACCCCCCTCCCCGACCACCCCCCTGCTTTGCTGCTTCCTCTCCTCCTCCCAGCCATCCTCCCACCCCGCACCTAAGCTCATTCACCTAAACCACCACTGTAGCTACATATTCTTGTAATAGCTTTAATGACTTCTATTTACATTAAAAATTTAGGCACGAGATTTTAAAAGCCTAGAACGCGGGGAGTGACTTCTTTCCCCGGCATTTGGAGGGAGGCAAGGGTGAATACCAGTACAGTACCACCAGCCAGCCCAGTAGCTGAATAAATGAATGGCCTTATTCAAAAGCACTGTGCGCCCTGCACTCCGCAAAGTCAAACAAAAGTATGCTAAACCAACTGCTTTTGTAGCAAGTGGAATAATTTACCCAGTGAGCAACAGGGTTTGAATAGAATCGGGTACAAAATCTTGGCATTCGAGTCACTTCATTTATCTGGTACACAATATATATTTTAAATTCCTCTGGAGGCAGTTGTGTGCTCACTGTGTATGCCCTCTGGTGGGAAAGAAAAGCTCCGGGGAGAGGGAATTAGAGCAGATCAGCCCCTGCTCTGCTGAGCTCATGCATTCCACAAGGTCAGCAGCCAGCTGGCCAGGACAGAGCTTTGCTGGAGGGAAGCTGACGCTTCCAGAGGTGTCCAAATAGGATTTCCCGCGCCAGCCAAACCTGCATTGGGGTTCCCTGCGCTGATGATCCCCTGTTACAAACACTCACGTGAATGTTACAAATAAATTTCTCTGAATTTTTCATTTTTGAGTGCTAGATTTCTAAAGCTCTTGTGAGCTACGTACTAAGATCTATCATCTTTTTTTTTTTATCCATGAAGGTAGGAATGACAGAAGCTCAGATCAAAGGGAAGTGTTTGTTTGAAGATAAGTGGGTCTCTGTATAAATATGGATTCCTTGAGCATGCAAGGAGTTAATTGCAAAAAAGTAATAAAAAAATTAAGGGCCTCCTGTGAGGCTAGCTGATATGTAAATTCTATGTACTTGAGAAAATCTATGACGAAATTTGCCATCTTAATTGATTTAAAAGAAATGCAGGCTGCATTTTTGTAATGAATGTTCCCAGAGTTCCAGTGAAAGTAGGCTTTAAAAGAGATGCAAATGACAACCTATTTAATGGCTCTGCACAGAAACAGAAGCTGCCCTCTTTGCACTGAAGATGTGTGAGAATGTGAGATCTGCAGATCCAGAATGAGGCACTTGAAGTAACCCAAAATAACCAGTACCATCATGCCCTGAGACAAGGATGAAATAGTAAATGAGAGGCAAATTTTGAGCACTGGTGAGCCTGTGAGAATATATCACAAAGGACTAGTTAATTCAAATGCTCGTATATAATACTAATTAGCAGTGCTCTTACCTGTCCCTATGTAGACTTTTTGCATTCTCATTGCAGCGACTTCCATGTAGGGTTAACTGTAATGAAATGGGGAGTACAGGTAATAAAGGAGACCCTCTCATCTGTTGCAGACATCCAGGAACTGATCTGCAGCTTTATCTCAAGCTGAGGATCTAGACCCCATTCTTTAAGGAATAAAATTATATGATATTTTTCTGTTTTCTGCTGAGTAACTATTGGGAATGATCACATGCTTGTAAAATCTAACTATAATCTATGTGTTGAACTGGGCTGTCTTTCACCGAGTCTCTGAGGCAATCAGAAGTATGACCAGCTCTTATTCTTTTTTTGATCCAATGTGTGAGAAGCTAAACATTGGGAACTGTGATGGAAAGACTGACTGGTGATGCCCATCAGTTGAGGTGCAAGAGAGGCAAGGCCATGGTCCTCTGCTACCAGTGTTATTTGGTGGTGAGCGCAATGTGGGACAACATGCCATGAGTGCTTTGCTGTCCTCACTCTTCACTTACTGTTTCACAAACTACTTATGGAGAGCCTGTGAATCACTAATATGAGGCAGTCCTGGCAATGTTGAGGCACATAAAATCTTGTATGAAAGCATGCTGTTGTAGTCCCTGAAGGAGTAGATTTATGGGGTGCCTGGAGAAAAGGCAGGCAAGCATGATCCTGAGTGTAGCCTTGGACCTATGCTTTACAGAGGGATTAGGGATGGTTATTGAGTCCAGTGGTGTTATGGCCCAGGATAGTCTATCAAAGTCTGATGTGTTGAGCTACCTTACAATCCTCATTTTGTGCTATGTGTAAGCTGCCATTATCCCTTCATGTTGTTCTCATCTGTGACCCAGTCTGTCTTCGTTTTCTAGCAGTTGCTTCCAGTGCCAAGCTACATGCCAGTCCAGCTTGAAGAGCACCTTCATTTTACTTGAGGGACAAAGGAATCAGTTAAAGCAGAAACTGGAACCAATTATGCCTATTGCTCCCTCAAGGGTCTGAATCATAGCAGTGTATTTTACAGAAATATTTTAAAATGTTTCTTAAGAAAGTAGACCATAGTCTTATATGCATTATGAGCAAGTTCTCTAAGCTACCAGATCCAAGAGCGTGTAATTTTAGAAAAGCTTACTTTTTGAAGTATCTAATCCAGCGAGAAGGGAAAATGAATTATTTAAAACCTAATAGTCATAATTATGAAGAACTACATTAGCATTACAATTTCTCAGTCAAATCTACATGCTGATGAAGAACAGAAAGATCTTGTCTACGAAGGGTAGAGCATTTCATAAGGAATTGTTTACAGTAGAAAGGCTAATGTGTCAAATGACATTTACTTACAGGATTTTTTAATGAAATAATGAAGAATATTTGTGTCCAAATCAACAGTTTTGGAGGAAGAGAACTATTTGTCTACCAGGAATATGGCAAAAACAGCAGTTGGAGTTTGTCTACCTATGTAGGCCAATCCCTGTTCTTCACAAAAGCCCTTTGGGCAAAGGACTAGTTTGACACAAGAAAGAGCTCTTTTGGGGATGGGAGTTTCCTTGCGAGGTTCAGATACACCCCTTAATAACTCTGCTAGAAATACCAATTCATTTCACAGTTGGGGATTAAGTAATGGAATTATTTTTAACCATTATTAATGGCAGCTGCTTTGCCTAAGAATTAGGCTCCATGTTGTCAAAGGCATTAAAGGTAATATATCCCATTTCAAGTCTCTATTGAGCAATTCATTTCAGGTATCTCACGTCTTTCAGTAATCAATATTCTGAGCTGCATTTTTGTTTCTCCCATGCCTTCCCACTACTCATGTATTTCAAAAAAGCGGATGCAGGAACAAAAGTATACGCTTAGATCCGCTCCATAAAATGCTCTTTGAAGAACAAAATATGATCATACTTCCAAAGACATCTAGCAGCATTTGACTTTGCGCTGAACTACACAATATTTATGAAGTCAAAACCTTTTACAGGTTTATATCTTTGCAGGTCTAAAGTATAATGCAGTGCCATATTGTGTCTTAAGCCCCTCTTTTTTATCCAAGCTCACTATTCCTTTCTTTTATGAATTTTTTAATAAAGTTCAGTTTTGCTCATTGCCTCAAGGTATTATTCTTGTAGAGCCAGCAGATAGTTATAACAGAATTGTTCAGATTTTGCATATTTTAGAAAGAACTGTTCCCTTACACAGCCATGAACTGAGCTTTGAAAAGTATGTGGTTTCATCTTGAAGCAATGACAAACTCTGTCTTATTATAAACAAGAGCAGCAGACGGCTCATAACAAATACATGTTCTTTTCCCTTCAGTAAAAAATACAAAATCCGGAGGTCAAATTGTGCTGTCATTTACTGGGATATAAATTTGGAGCTACTTGGTTGATTTGGGGCTATTTATGGTGTTATCCATTTCCATAATGCAAATGAGTAGAATTTGACTCTGAAAAATCAAACTATGTCTGGTATATTATTTCTGTTTTGACATTTGTGCTTCTTATCTTCACAACTACTGCTGCTAAAGTTTTAGAAGCCTATCCTTGTGTAATTTGCCTCTTGGGAATAGCAAACAAAATACTGTGACTGTATCATATTAATGTGTTTATGCAATGGCATATTTATAGCCAGACGGCTCTTGTGATTTTTTTTTTTTTAATATCTGTAAGGGAAAAAGCAAACACCCTTAGTTTATGCATGTTCTTTTAAAATTCGAGAAAAGGAAGGTTATTATTCTTTCTAGCGAATCTGAAAAATGGCTTTGTGGAAATGTTTTCATGCCGCACGTTTACCAGTGTGCAAAACCTGGAATTTGACTGACAAAGATAACTGAATTCAAGCGTTTTCAGGCCCGTGTCTGTCATTTTGGATATTTGATCAAGCAGTAAATATACCACTGGGGTTTTGGTCAATGGGTTTCCACAACCTAATCTAACAGATTAGGGATGATTTACTGGATTGATTTATGCCAACAAACAAGCTCTCGGGAGGATTTAAGACTGAGTTTAACTGGGCATCTCAGCACAGCAGCACTTCATTACAATCCGTAAGCACCCAGCTCTGTTGCTGTACGAGTCCCAGCATAAAAACAGACTTGCAGAAAAGTCAGTGCCCGCTAGACATGTAGACTTTTTCCAGCTATAAACCATGGCTTCTTCACTCTCATATTGAGGTCAGGTCTGGTACAGGACATAATCCAAGGAAGTTTATCTGGGAAGTTTTATTGAGAAAGAAATCTGACATTCAGGAACTGTTTCAGCTTATACTGTTAGATCATTTCTGCTCAACCGAAATAGAGGAGTCATCTCTGCTTCAGAGTTTTGGGGTGATAAGGCTGGTCTGTTTCACTGAGGTGAGGGAGACGGGTGAACTACAGCAACGTACAGCATCTCAAGATCAGAACCTCCTGAGTTTTGCTATTTAAAACAGAGAATTAATTCTTAGGCTGAGAATTCTTAAGCAGAAGATTATTGGATGAATAAATGGGATGGATGAAAACTTAGGAAATTAATTGTCTTCAGTGTTTTTTTACTTTCCTTTGCACTAGAATGTTCTGGTTACTATAACATATGTTCAGCGTGAGAAGCTTAATATCAAAGCTTCTGTAAATGCCAGAAAGGTTAACGAGAAAAGACAGCTGCCAGTTCTTGTTCCCCCAAAAGTATTTAAAAAAAAAATCAAATAACTTGCAGAATAGTTTTCTAAGTAAATCACTGTTCGTTTCTAAAAAACCCCAAGAAACAGAGACAAGTGAGCTGTAGGAAATAAAAATGATCATTGAATCCACAGAAGTCTATGAGTGCAGCTAAACAGAGGTGTTTAAAGGTCAAGTCACTCTGCTGCAGATAAAGATAGAAATGCAGCCCTAACCTAAGCAGGGAGCTGGGCAGCCACGTCACTGTGACAACAGTTTCGTTGGAGCCTGTTTGTCACACTGAGTAATCTAACAGAGGGCAGAGGGCACTTTCGGGAGGCATTGCAAGTCTTTAACCAAAGATGTACCCGTTAAAAAGCCCAAGTCTTCAGTGTCATACAGATCACTTTAAAACATCCCGAAATCCCAAGTTAGCACTAGAAATTTTCCACGTAAAAAAAACAGAACAACAAAATATGCCTTATTTCTTCTATTTGTTTGCCTAGCTTTTCTTACCAGTTTTTAATCTTTCTGTAGCTTTGTTTGCTGGATTAGAGAGCTCACTATTATCCTCCTGAAGGGTTCTCCAACAATCCTACAAATCCTTATAAATAAAAATCAAACAGCCCCCTGATTTCGTTTATTTAGAATTGAATTCAGTGGTGCTTTCACTCCAGTGAATTTATTCTTTCATTCTTATATCTTTCCAATATTTTAACATCTTTCTTGAATAATAGATACTACTATACAGTAATACCAGTAATACTACTATGCAGTAATACTGGTATTAACATTAGAGGTAATAGAAGACTGAGGTATTGCCTTCTCCAAACTAATATTCTCATTTGTATGTCCAGAATTCGTTGAGCCTTTTGGATGTAGAGATAGATGAAGGCCTCAAAGCACAGGATTCTCATGCCCTGCTTGTAGTTGAGGACCCACCTTGTAAGTGTGTACTCTTAAAGCTTTTGTTCAGTGATGGAACAGTTTTGGTTGTATTCAGTTATGCTGTTTTTGCAAATAGCTTATCAGATTATTCTAGCATGCCAGCCTGTTCTTTTACTTATTTGTCACTCTCCTAATCACTGTACTCTCTGCAAATTTTATCAGCAGTGATTGTATTGTTTTCTTGTAGGTTATTCAAAATAAGTTGAAGCGTGGAGTTAAGGTCAGTACATACTTTATGACCACATTTGAAGTCACTTTTTAAATTAATACACAACATAATGTTTTTCTTTCACAATAATTTATTTTTAAATTTTTTATTGTAGTTTCTCAATCAAAATTTTATGCAGTCAGATATTTTACAGAAGTATAAATACATTACTACAACAGTTACATTTATGTATCAAATTTGTATTCTCACAGAAAAGGATATTGCATTATCCTGAATATATGTGTACTTCTCTATACATTCCTATTGATTTGCATTAATTAAATTATCCTTCTTTAATTCTTTCTTAATGGAATCTCCTATCATTCAGTCATTCTGTTGTATACTTGGGATCAATATTAAGTTGATAGGACTACAATGCCTATATATCTTTTTCCAATATTGGCACAACTTTTGCTTTCTTCCAGTGCTCTGGAACTTGTCCAGTGTTTGGAAACTGAATGAGAATGAGTATTAACAGTCCATAATGATCTTTGTTGGCTCATTTAAAACTCTTGGATGTGATTAATATGTACGTGCTGATTTAAGTAGATCTAAATTTAGAACCAGCATATAAGTAGATCTCCCTTGATTTTCCTTTCAATGCAAATAAAAAAATTGGGTTTTAAACACTGTGATTAAAGATCTCTTTTTGTTGCTCCGTTCACTCTCCTGGTATTTTATAGTTTCACTGTCTGTTCAAAATCCTGCAGGTGGAGGGGCTCTGAATTTCTAAAGATTTTTTTTTAAAAGGGCGCTACGCATTTCTTTGCAGATTACCTTTGACTTGTATGAACCCTTGAGATAAATGTCTGTCAGCTACCTTAGCAAATCGTGCATTATAAGCAGCTCAGTCATGTTTCTAACCTTTGCAGGAGGAGGCTGTTGTTTGTTTGTCACTTAACTTTTGGGGTGCTCTCATTCTTTTGCATGGTAGTTGTGAAAAAAAAAGAAAGTAATAAAAAACTTCAGGTTTTGATTAGTAGGGTTGTCTATCCCAAAGTCTAAATTTCTATGTCATGATAAACGTACTGTGGACGCTATTTACTGACTTCCTTTTTCAAGAAGTTTTAAAAATATTTCCATCTTTGGAGAAAGTACACAAACATATTTCTGTTTTATAATGGAGGAACCAATGCAATAACCAACTATATACACATATATTTGTACATACATAATATATAAAGTAGTGATGTTATATATAAAATTGATGGATACATTATGAGCTGTAGGTAAAAGCAATATATTAAACAGATCAAAGGAAGAGACTAGAGAGCCTGTTTCTCCCTTGATTAGGTGAGTTGAGCTGTGGCTCCCGTGGCAGCGGGGTGCTCTCCTGGCTGCACAAGCCTTCTGACCCCACTCCCACCACAGCTCCACCTTTCTTCTGCATAAATAAATCCAAAACTGCATGAGAGGCAGAGGAAGGTATGAGAGATATTCACAATACAGTGACTAAACTACTGTAACCACAGCCCAAATTC
Source organism: Tringa solitaria (assembly GCA_026413425.1). NCBI lineage: Eukaryota > Metazoa > Chordata > Aves > Charadriiformes > Scolopacidae > Tringa > Tringa solitaria. Next base: position 17,103,997 of record JAOXJM010000012.1, read on the forward strand.
GTGTCTTTTAAAGACAAAATAGCAGATGCGCTGACTAAGTCTATGATTATGCACATGTTCAAGCTCAGCCTCCTGAGCATCCCACAGATTTTGTGATAGTAAAATTAAGTCCTGTGTACATTTACAAGGTGGAGCCCTCAGCTGTCAGGAATTCTGGCCTTGTGTTTTTCTTCTGCCGCCTGCCATTATTTCTTGACCCAGATTTGCATTCACAGTAGAACTCACAGATGGGTATTTTCTGAATCATTGTGAAGAGTTTCATGTCGTCTGCCTCACTAAAACATCATGTGGTATATTTCATTAAAGAACCTCTGTGGTATAACGAATTGATGGTAACAGAATAAATATGCACAAAAATTATAAAACAATTACATGTTTGCCCACAGATATTGAAAATCTGAAGTTGTCTTACATGTCTTGAAATGGGAAATTTGGGGGCACAAAGAAGCAGGAAAAACCCCCACATCAATAGATTTGATTATTTTCCATTACTGAAAAGAGGTATAGAAGAGGGTTTGGGAATGACTTGAGGAAACACATTTAAAACAGTTGTGTTAAAAGTAAATGAAGGCTCATGCCCAACCTAGAAAGCAGCTCTGTGGTGCCTGATCAGTCATTCCAAATGGACCATCTTTACTTCCTCCAGTCTGCATCTCCTCATGTGCCTTAAGTAACGTGCTTCCTTGTGGGGCCCACCATATTCGGAGCAGTTTGTTAACACTCTGAAGCTCTTTAAAATGCATACCACATGTGCACAAAATGTCTTCATTTATCAGATTAGCTCACAGATCAGGCACTATCCAAAAGAGCAGAATGGTGCTAGAACAAGGGTGTCAACTCACCCTGCAGTCAAACTGAATTGCCCCTTTAGACAAAGGCTGGGAATTAAAAACAAAATAGACACAAATTACCAATTTTCAAGTATTACCTTCTTTTAATTAACAATGTTAAATTACATTTTAATAAAGTAAACACGTTTTCAAACCTCCTTCCGTGAACACAGGCTGCATTCACACCTTCCCTGCCAGCTACTTCTGAGATGGCTGAGGAGGTGACCACCTCCTGCACATCCCCAGCTGCTGTTTGCTGCCCTCTCATCTGCCCCAGGAACTGCTCTCGTAAACGTTCCTCTGCTCATTTCAGCCAGAGTAAAACCAGGGTCAGTTAAAAAGGTGCTGCCCAAGTCCTTGGCACAGATTGGTCTTGGTGGGGGCTGCGTGAGGATGGCCAAGCCTTGCCTACAAAAGTGTGCCAGCACAAGCCTCTTGCGCAGATGCAAACCTCCGTGGTGATGGCACAGCTGGTGTTGTCACCAGGGTTAGTTACACCATCCCGTAGTGAGGAACCAGGCTCCTGCAGCTGAACTGATGCACTTTGGCAATACAGTAACAGGCATTTCTGTCCTGCTGGAGCACACTTTTTGTTTTATTGGTGCTTTTGTATTTATGAGGTAGACACCCTCATTCATTCACACCCACACAGAAATCAGGTGTGTCCTAAACATCTGGGGTAGGCAGGTAGATAGGATCAATCCTTTCATCCTGCTGTGACGTAATTTCATTCGTGACATGTGTCCCTCCCTGAATAATAGACGTAGCCGTATGTTTTATAGTAAACAGATTCTGTAGTAAACAGTCCTTTTCTTTCTACATGTATGATGTTGAGAAATGGTTGAGCAAAACTAAATAACTTTAATTGGTAGTAGATATGCTAAATTATCCTGCATTAATTATAGAGTAATATAATCAAATATCAAAGAAGATTTCTAAATGTCAGGAATAGCGAGAAGGAAAAAATACCATTCATACCAACCCTCCAGCTAGAATCAGAGACTTACATATTGCCTTTGTGTCCTGAATTTCGCTTTCAGATTACTGATTTATATGAAAACAAACACTCTTGTGACAAAATCTCTTCCTACAAACCAACAGAGAAGGTTAAGAAATGTGAGTTATATCAAATACAGTTTACACTTTTAGCCACTACTATGTAAAACAACTGGTGCATCACTTTAATAAATAAATACATGCCAGTTGAGGGCAAAACATGTTCTTTCATTATTTTGAAGTTTTCCTACACAAATTCGTAAGATAAATTATATGAGAGATCTGATTCGCAGGGGGCAAGCACACAAACCCAGCCTGCCATTGTGAGATTTCTGACATACATTAAGACATGAATTACAAATTGATATAGTTGTTTTGGTATTACCCTGCACAAGGAAAACCCTTATATTTCAGAACAAATAACCTTTTTGTTTATTTTACCTTTTGTAGATTCTGAGCTACTTTGAGAAAAACGCTTCCTTTTATTTGATTAAAAACTTTCACACAAAAATGGTAATGCATAATTTATACAATCTATTTTGTGAAAAAGCCTTAGCAATGGATTAAACATGAATTGTTAGGTTGTTGCTGTGACCCTTATTCTTGGGCACTTATAAATAAATATATTCCCCCATGGCTTTACTAAACCTTTGAAAAGTACATTTGTATGCAAATCTGTGAAAAGTCATACGGCAATGTCACCCTTAGCATTGTACAAATTGTGCAGTACCATAGTAGGCTGTGGAACAGCCTGGCAGCTGATGTATTGGAAGCTCTGGGCTTTTTTCAGTGGGGACATTTAAAATTAGAGAGCATAAAAAGTTGGACTGTGAAGTTACAGAGGACAATGTTGCCATATTCAGGAGAAGGACTGGATGGCCTGCTAGGCCTTCCTATTCATATCTTTTATTGATATACACAATATTCTCATTGCCATTTGCTAACTCTTACTAATATTGCCTGAGGGGTAAAATAAGTGATAGTCTGAACCAGAAAATGTAGGTGTCTGCCATGAGCCAAGGGGAGGGTTAGTAGCTACCAGCCGAACGCTGGTGCGTCATGGCTAGTGGTGGCCACGCTGGAGGGCAGCAGGATTGTGACTGTCTCACTGCTACTTCAGCCAACACCACCTGGCTTCCAGTTGAACTGCAGCAACAGAATGACTTAAGCTACAGGCTTGCCCTATGGGTTAATATAGTTTATATCCACCACAAAACTGTAATGAGAAAATCACTTTATAGCAATTTTAATGTTCTAATAGACTATTGTAGCATGAGGCTATTGTAAATAACACTAAGAGTTAACTGAAATGAGGCTTTTTCAGTTATGAAGACATAATGCTTTTGAATAAGGTACCACATATCAGATTTGGTGCGCTTCCCCTAACACAGAATGAGAAAGCATTTGAATACTGAATTCTTGTATCTGAAATGAGATAAGGAACCTTTCAGGCCGCACAATAAAAATAATTAAAAATTATGTATATTAGCCATTTCAGCAAAGATATTCAGCCCAATTCTTTTTGACAAAACATTTTTTCTTCCACTGGAAACCAAATGAGGTTTCAAAAGAGAGTCCATATGAACAAATTTCTAGGATAAGAAAGGCCTGTATGATGATACCCAGCCAAGTATCATGCTGTCTATGAGGCTATAGGATGATGGCACTCACCAGATAATTACTGGTCAATATATTGTTTCAACCTACTAAGAGTTAAGTGTGCAGTTAACATCAGCACCAACATCAAGATTTGGCTTTTCAGCTCTACAGCAGTGACATTTACGTAGTGGGAATAACTGGCAATGCTTGTAGACTATGGTCCACAGTCCTCTGTAAACTATTGTGAGAAAATGAGAGAAAACAAATTCCTGCATCCAAGTCTACATCCTGTGTGGGAAGTGTCTCTATTTTTTTAGTGCTCTCCTCAGCCCGCTCGTTCTCGGCCAGGATCAGCTCATCCTGTTACACCACATGCCTAAACAACTTGCATCTCATCACTGTTCCTCTGACCTGTTCTTCTCCTCCTCTTTCACACCCGTGCGTGCCCCTTCTTCCTGGCTCCTGCAAACCTCTCCACTCTTTTCTCCCAGAACTCATCCTACTGTTATATTCCAGGCGCCAGGGGACACAATCCCTCTGTACCATTATCCATCACAGTGCTACTGTGTATTCAAATGAATAAATGCAGAGAAATCGCCTTGGCCCTTGCAATGCACAGTGAAACATCATCAGCATAACCCAGTTCCTCAGCGGATGTCTCTTAACTCTTAAAAACTCTACTGCACATATATTGCTTTTAGAAACTTAGTAATTACCCAAATGTCAAGTTTTCTCAGGAGGAGCAGGAGGTTATGTCCCTGAATATGGCCTTGTGCCAAATTTTAAAGTCCTTATTCAAAATACAGAGCTGCTGGGGCTTTCATCTCTTGGCTGAAAGATTTGTAATGGATTCAATAGAACGCATTTCTTCTTGTTTCCTTCTCACAAATTCCCTGAAGGGGAAAAAAAAGTCTGAAATAGAAATATGTGCTATTAGGGCTAAATTAAGACTGACAAAGGTATAAGCAACTGAAAGCAAAGCATTACAAGGGGAAACTTAACTACAAATTTCACATACAGTACAATGAGGTGTCTATACTACATCTTCCATGTAAAACAGCATCTTGATCTCTTTTGCGGTCAGAACAGTATTAAATAAATCTTCTTTTTCCTTAGTGTATAAGCAAAGATACCTAGTTATGAGATGTCTTCCAGTTGATGTAAAAACTTAGATAGGCTCACCAAAGACATTTTGAGAAGTACAAACATGTCAGGTAAGAGTGAAGGTTCAGACATTTAAAGAGAAGTGCTGGCAAGCATAATTAACCCACTTTACGCTCAGAATTAATTTAAAGAATGTTAGAAACATTTTTAATATGAAGTAAGTATGTATTTATTACATGACAGTGTTTAAAAATCCCAACGCTTTAGGAAACACACTGGCCAGAAAAAATAATGTGGGATTATTATGGTTATGACCAAATAAATTGAAACAATCGCAGCTAATGTTGACAGCAAATAGTTGAGCATAGCAGGAAGCTGCCATTGGTAATTTACATATTCACTTATAATTGTGCCTGTGCATCATAAAGATAGTTCATATTTGCATTTGCTGCCCTCTGAACCAAGTCATTTCCCAGTGGCATATATTCGCTTTCACTGCAGGTAACATTCGTTGGTGGTAATTAAAGGACAATTTTTACTGCATTATGCTACAGGAAACAATAAGTGGTTGGTGAGATTGATTAATATCTAAACTAAGTTTGAGACATGTAATCAATCTCATAGGCACAAGAGATTGTTCCTGTTATGCAATGAAAAGTAACAGGAAAGAAAAACCCTATTTATTCTGACTAGCCAATGCTTACCCTTTAAATTCCATTGGATTGCACTAAATAGCCTGATTTATTTTTAAATATTCCCAACAGAGAATAGCCTTAGTCTGTGCGTAATGACTTTTTACCCTCATTATCTGCACAGTCTGTGTTTGGGCTCTGGCTGGGACAATAGCAAGGAGGATGTCAATGTTATCTTAGTGTGGAAATCATTTCCTAGTAGACAACTGCATCTGAGGGTTGCTGGGCATCCAATCCCATTCCTTTTGCCTCCAATACCTATTGAAGAGACTCCTTTTCAAAATACTGCCGAACCCCACAGCCTCAATATTGCTTCCAGTTGAAGCTTTACTGTTTCACTGGGAGCTGGAACAGACCCAATAACTGTGCTGTGTTTTCAGTTGTTGAAAAAGAAATACTATTATGCTGTGCCTTATTTTGCCACCCAAACATCGTGCTGAAAAATATTGTCACTGCAGAATTGCTGTCAAATATTTATTTTTATTGGGAAAATAGCACCCTTTCTGTAGTAGCATGATGTTATCATTTAATTATTTTTTCTTTTCTGCTTTATGATGGAAAGCTGCAATTCAATGAAGTATATATTTAAATGCAAAAGAGGCACACCAATTAATCAGTACAGAATACGAATGCTTTTAATCTGCATCAAAAACACTGTGGGGCTTGGAAAAACACCAATCTTTTAAATAGAAAGTATATAAAAGTAATTCCTATCCATGCTCACATTTGCTCAATACAATAAAAAACTGCAATTGTGCAATTAAATTATCTTCACAATAATATATTCTTTTAAGGCTTTGATGAGCCACATTTTGATGAGCCTTTGATTTCTTTTCATTTAGTATAAAAATGGACTTACATAAATAATTTCAATTGATAAAAAAATTCAAAATTCATATAGATAGATCAAATGTTAGCTCTGAAACACAGATGTTCACTGCTTTCTGGTTTTTACCCATCCAATTAATGTACAGAAATTTAGTACTGAAGATAGGAAATAAATTGGGCTAGAGATTGGAGTTAGGTATAGCCATGTGTGTGGACTAATCAATTTTGAGGTGCATATAAACCAGATGATGGATTTATTACAGTCAACTCTCCATTATCTGGGATCATAGCAGACTAGGAACTGATGGAGAAGAGAAAAACCTGGATATTAGAGATGCTCCAAGGAATACCAGAGACACTTCAGTTCTGTATACAGTAAATATAGTCCAGCAGAGCTTATTATCTCTGGGTTCGGCACTAGCCAGTGGCCTCAAGACATCTTTTGCAGTGTTGCACGAATTTGCAAAGCCATCTTAGGCTCTATATCTCAAGGAAGCAGATATATTCCTGATGACCCTGTGAATAATGTCTGAGCCAATAAGCCCCACTAAGCCTGAGGTGGCTCTACAGGTATATGCATTCACTCTGGAACATTTTTGTTCATAGCCTTTATCAAGCAGTGCAAAACAGAACAGAAATGGTGTTAATGGTGTTTTCAAACTTCAAAACATTTCTCAAGAGCTTGAGCAGTGGTTTTTTTTCCTGCTACAGACACCCACTCTAAAAAGCTAAATGAGTAGGACACTGCTGGCATGGGGCATCCACCTTTTCAGTGCCTGCTTTCAAGTCAGGGACACAGGAGACTTGCCTTTGGATCTGCTATAATCCCTTTCACTGCTAATTATCCAAATACTGCTTTCTTCTGGGCAAGGTGTCTCTCTTCTTTTAACCAGAAGTTCTATACAGGGTGAGAAACCTTTCCCAGGGAAGGTTTTATTTCATACACACATATCAAGAAAGTCTTCCATTTTAAAGGATTGGCATCCTCCAACAAACAGCTATTTCATCAGGAAATTCCAACCTGCCTTCTAATGAGTGGGCCAAACCTGCACAGCTCTATTCATAAAGCTGACTTTCACTTAGTGCCTACCCTTTGCAACAGGATTGATTCTTTTCATATTTAAACTACCCCCTAAAGTCATTAAGTAAAAGGCAGCCATGAAACATTTGCTAATAAAAAGGATTACTGCCAGAAATCCATCTCGTGCTTTAAGTGGTCGCTTTAAAGCCAGCCCTTCCTCAAAATGTGTTTATAACAAAATAATTTAGCCTCATTTGTTGCTGGTGTAAGAAGCAAGCCATCTTGTCATTTGTCACACAATACCCATGTTACCTGGTTGAGGTCTAGGAAGAAAGAAATGGGCTTTCTTGAGGTTCTGTCTATGTATGACTCCATCATCACAGTCTGGATCCCCCACTTTTCCCATGCTCTTAGGGCAGTGGATGCCATCTCTGCCTTGCCAGTGTTTTGAGGGATTAAGAAGATAACAATACCTTGTGATGGTCAGCTGGAAGGGACGGCAGCAGAAGGGACCTAGATGGGGAGCTGGGAACAGAAGATATGGCAGGAATTCTTCAATGCGGTGAAAATGGAAAGGCAAAGTCAGGAGGCAAGCCTGGTGCCTGAAGGCTGAGCTGAGAAACATGAAAGAATAAAGACCAAAATGAAAGAGGCCAAAGGGGCAGGGGATCTAGCAGAACATGGGAGAGGAACCAGCGAGATGACAGATTGAGAAAACGGTAGTGGAGGTGAGAGAAAAGGAAGGACTGTCGACACCACAGCACTGCTGAGGAGCAAAGACAAACACACAGGAAGGATGAAGAGGAGAGAGTTTTATGAAAAACGGGGCTGAGACAGGAGGCAAATCCTCCAAGTGAAAATACATTAGAGGAGAAAGGTCACGTCAAAATACAGTAGAACTATTTATTCTTGTGCTGCTCTTATCTCGTGCGTTCTCGAAGCCGCAGTTTTGAATCTTATTATTGCCGTGCTCTCCAGCAGCTCGGGCTGCCTAGCAATGCCTGGCTGCCTGTGCCCGCTGTGCCGCACTGAGCTCGCCGGCTGCCTAGCAACTGGCAGGGGCTGCCATGGGGTCCCCGCACCGGGCTCAGGGACGCAGCCCTACCCCAAACCCTGCTCCCCCCGGCAAGGCAAGGAGGGAGCATCTCCAGGTGTCACAGCCCTGATGAAAACCTTAATCGTATTAATTGGGAAAAAAAAAAAAGGGCAGGCGGAGGTGCCCACGAGAGCGCGCAGAGCCCGACAAATCGTCTCTGGGAATAGCCCCATTCGTGTCTGCAACACTCAGGCACCCCGTGATGGTAACCGAAATATCAATATGGTTAATTATTCCAGTTTTTAAGTAAGGCTCTGGGGGCTAGATCTAAAGCAGAGGAAGGCAAACCAACAGAGTTACGCAGCTTCTCAGGTGACTGCTTCTAATTTGGTATAGGAAATGCCAAAAAGGTGGCTTTTGTTCCCAGGAAAAAAAACCAAAACAAACATTAAGTATTCATGCAAGATTATCCCATTACAGCCACATTTTTGTAAGTATATCACTGTAACCCACAAAATTTTCTTACAAGAACATAGGACTTGGCATTTGGCAGTAGAGCTGATGTGGCTGATCTGAACAGCCCTTATGTCCTCTGTGCTTCCAGCTGCCCCCTCATCCCTTGCACTGTCAAAAGCGTTTGTGCGGCCAACCAACCGAATAAGGAATTGATCCAGCTGAGAAACAGTCCAACAAAAAATAGCTATTTTCCAATACTACCGAAGCAAGTACTCTTCCCAAGAGAAAAACAAAGGCACGTGTCAATCTATGCCTAGAAAAGGGAATAGACAGTCACAGAGCTACACAAATTACAATGCAGGAGAAGCTGCTCTGATGCTGCTACTTTGACGCTGTTCTAAATGAATGTGTGTAGAATATAGCCACATTTTTCTCTCCTGGTCAAAACGGGTTATGTTCCAGAAGGACAGTATTGCCCCTACAGATCATCATGCCCCACTGAGTAGGAGCAAATTTCAGTTGGACAGTTGGGACACTAAGAGGTATATAAGCACATTTTCCTCTGGATGGGAACTCATTCAGGCCATCATTTGGGTGCAGCCTGAAGAGCAGCATTATATTTTTCCTTTACCAGTCCAGCTGCCCCAGACAGGAAGATTTTCATTCTCAGCTCTCTCGTGCACTTGAAATATCTTGAGAAAGTTAGTTAACTTTTCCTTCGAATCAGTAGTTCATTGTCTGGAGCAATGGAAAAGTGCAATAACTAAAGAAACCAAAACAGAATAAAATAGTTTCTAAAGAAAAACCCAGTGTATACAGTCCAGATGCACACTATTATCTTGAGCAAAGGTCCAAGGTTTATTTGCTCTGGCTCAGTGCTGGCTCTGCTACATTTGGCTGGCACTTGCATAGCTACCTGAATGTCCACTGTGCTTTTGGGTACTTTGGAATCACTCGGTGTACACACCACGCACACTCATGGAGCCAGCGTGGGTCTACTGCATCCGAGTCAAACCCTCCAAGAACCTCAGACGTGAGGAGCACACTGCAAAGACACTCAACTGTGGTCTACTCGCCAGGCACCGGGATAACCCCCGGCTGTGCCAGGAAGGCTGAAGAAAAGTCACAACGCAGATGTCACAAGGTGGCGCCCTTTGACGCGGTCTTCCAAGGTCTTGAGCTGCGAGCGCAATTTGAGGTAGAATCGGGTAGAGTTTTTGGTTTGTGCAAGGCCTTTTGGGTCGATATCCGCTGGAGGGAAAGGGGCTGTAGGTCCTCCTGGAGCCTCTGCTCTACTGCTTGAGGCGGGTGCGTTTCCTTGGAGCCAGCACTGCTCTGCTCTGCTGCTGTCCTGCCATCTCCTTGTAGGACTTGGTTGCCCGCTGAAGTGAAGCACAATACATCTAGCAGAACACACACCACTGATTTTTCTCATACGAAAAAAGTTGACGTGCAAGGCCCCACACATCTGCTGTCTCTTTGCACTGGGGCAGCAATAACATTTTAAGAAAAACCGACAACAGTCGTGTCACATTTGAGGATGTTAACAGCTTCCATAAAGTCAATCTGTGATCTTCAGGCAATTACAGACTCTTCCAAGCCAATGGGTGTTAAGCAATTTGCAGCCAGATTGACTAGAGAAATCAAATTTCTCTTTGTATTATGACAGCTGGAAACAAGGAGAAGCCAGTGCCCAAGATGGTTTCTGATCACACTTGCCCTGGGACCCATTAAAAGCTTGTCTATATCTCAATACCGTTGCCGATAAAATTTAATTATTTTACATTAAAAGGGTACTTGGAACCCAAAATAAAATGTTTTATTGGAAATTACATGCTGTCCTAAAGAGAGTTATTGAAGCCACTTTGGAAACCATTTTGCTAAGCTGCCAAATGAATTAAACATCAGAAGATAGCAATGTAGATGCATTTGTATCCCACAACATGCTGTGAATGTACCAGCTCCTTCCTCTGCTGTCCCAGACAGCACTCAAATCTCTCTCCCACCACTTGTCTAGCTGTTCCTAGCCAGGAGGTGTTTTTTTGTAACTCCAGCTGCAGAGACGTTCCCAGGCTCCCTACCATTCATCCTCGAGTTCTAGACCACGGTGCTGGACTTTGCTGACCTCAGATGGAAAGGGAGATCTATTTTTCCTCTCTCCACCTTGATGTAGAGGCATCAGAAGGTATACCAAAGGATCCTGACGAAAACGGTTTTCAGTGCTGCCAACAGACGCCAGAGGACATGCAAAATACCAAACGATTATGCAGAGATGAGGCAGCCTGTGCTGACTGTAATTTGTTTGAGAATATTTTTCCAAAACATGCTAATTTTTCACCACTGTGGGTTTCTCTGGGACAACTACTAAAATGCCAGGATTGATACCGGTTGCGTTTGTAACAGCGAACACACAGCACAGCAAGCCAAGGTGTGAATAATGGGCCTCGAAGACAGCTTCTTCTGGCCCTCTTACTCATTGCAAAGGCAGGCTTGGACATCCCAGCATAGAAGCCACCTGCTGTTATTGGCTTTTCTTCTGGTATGATCACAGAAATGGGATTCTGCTTACAAAAAACCCCACCAAAACCCCCAAACCGCATGTACTAAATAATCACCAGCCCCTTATCTTCCACACCTTTCCAACAACCAGAGGAGCCCCTGAACTACGACTAACAACCGAGGTGAAAGAGTGGCAGGAATAATGTATTTACCTCAGCCAAATATTTAAGTTCTTCTTATGAAACTCAACCGAGAAAAATGCTATTTGTCAGTTAATACTTCAGGGCAGGCCTTCACAAAGATCTAGTATTTCTCCCTCCCACTTGGGATAGCCCCCAGGGAAGGGACTAATTAACCCCAATCGCGACGCTCCTATGGTTGTACCAGTTTTGTTGTCACCTTACGAATCCCCAGCCTGCCGGGAGGCCGGATAACCAGGGTGGCGCTTCCCACCCAGACCCTTACGGCCTCTCCCGAAGGCAGGCGCCGCCTCAGACCAGCACTGGTGGGACAGGGACTTTTCTTGAGGGGGACGGGGGAACGATACAAGCCCAGAAGTCTGATCCGCCGCCGCAGGAGCCAAGCGGGGCGGTGGCCGCCGAGCCCCGCCATCTCCCCACAGGCGTCCGCGGGCGACGGCCATGACAGGCACCCGCCCCGCCTCACCTCAGCTCTGGGCATGCGCGGTGCGGGCGCGGCGCTGCCTACAGCTCCCGGCTCGCTTTGCAAAGCGGGGGTGGGGATTTTTTTCTTTTTTTTTTTTTTTTTTTCCCCCCTCCCTCCCCTCGGCGGGGGAAGGATGGGTGGGGAAAGCGAGCGTTCACGAAAGCGAGGCGAGGAGGAATCCCACAATACCAGGCGGGTTGCGAGCCCGGCGCTGCCGCTGTCTCTTTAATGCAAGAGGAAGCGATGCGGAGGGGTGGAAAATGGCAGAGTTGCAGATGTTGCTAGAGGAGGAAATCCCTTCTGGCAAGCGGGCTCTGCTTGAGAGCTACCAGAACCTCACTCGAGTCGCCGACTACTGCGAAAACAACTACATCCAGGTGAGGGGCAGCGCACCGGGGCCGGCGGCGGGGCGGGGAGGCTCGCCTGGGCTCGGCTCACCCCGGTGCGGGCGGCGGGGCCGGAGCCGCCTTGAGAGGCAGCGGGCGCCCGGTTGCCCCCGCCGCGGCTCCCCGCCCCGCAGCCGTTTCCCCGGCTTTGCCTTTTCTTTCAACTTTTCCAGCCGAACGACCGGGCTTCCCTCCCCCCCCTGCTCCGGAGGGGAAGGGAGGGGGTTATTATGTCAGTCCGGCTGAGAGGGTGTGTCTTTTCCCCCCTCCCCCCCCCTTTTAATTTTTTTATTTTCACACACC
>JAOXJM010000012.1:17116423-17128835 GCA_026413425.1 Tringa solitaria
ACATCCCGGAGACCTCCCTGGGCGAGGGGCGTGTGGGGCGTGAGAGCCGGTGAGCCGCTCCGTGTGGCCGCCTCAGACCCGGTACCTCAGGTTTCTTCCCCCCCTTCCGCCACCCCCCGCCTCGCTTCCCGGCGGCGCGGCTCCCTCCGGGGGGGTGGGGGCAACCGGCGGGCCCCGGGGCGGCGGTTGGTGACGGTTGCTGAGGCGGGCCGCGCCGCGCCTCACGTGGAGCGCGGGTACCGGCGCGGCCCCTCCGCCCGGAGCCGCGGGGGCCGCCATCCGCGGCGGGCGCTCGTGGGGGCGGAAGGGGCCCCGCGCGCCGCTGACATCACGGATTCGGTCATGGGCGACGATCCGCGGTGCGCCGGGTCCTCCGCGGCGAGGCCCGAGGCGGGGGCAACCGGGCGTCGGTGGCGTGGGGTCCGCAGCGCCGCAGCGAGCGGTTTGCGGGGGCGGGAAGCTGCCCGCGGACCGGTGCGGGGGGAGCCGGTGTTTCAAAATGGCAATCGGTGCCGCCCGCAGGCTCCGCGGTTCGAACACCCGGCACCGGTGTCTGCGGACCGGGGCTCCCGGGCTTGAAGCGGCTCCGCGGGCTGTAGCGTGTCTCCGCCGGTCGCTGTGGGTTCTTTTTCCCCTTCGGTTGCCGCTGCTGCTCGGCCTTGCTTTGAGCCTTCCTTTCTGGAGCTACTTCAAGCCCAATTTACTATTATTTTTCTCAGCGTTTGCAGCACATCGCTTTCTTAAGTTTGTACATTTAGTCATACTGATGTGTGTACAGAACCATCCAGACATGCTCAAATTCAGCTTCTTTTTTTTTTTTTAGCAAAAAAAAAAATTGAAGAGGTAAATCAAATAAACTTCACTTATTAGACAGCTTGCATTAGATTCAACAAGTTCACTTTGCTAGTCTGTCTGTGATGACTATTTAATACAGGTTATGAAATTCTCTGGCGTCCATCGTTGTTGGTAAGCTGTCTTACTGTTTTTAGTAATGGAGCAGCAAATTTGAAAATGCAGCTTTAATAATGTCAAGTGAATTTTTAAATTTTTTTTTTTTAAATTAGCCACTTGGATTAAAACTGCTCCAACAAGCCATATTTTTCAGATTATTTTTTTTTTGTGGTATGTGAGGTAGTATGAGTTAATGTCTATTTACTCTTCCGAGTTGTTTGCTCCACCCAAAGAAAGCTGCTGATATAAATGCTTCTCAGAGGCGAGGTTCATTTGGTTTTACTCATGGGAAATATGACAAATACATGAGCATGGTAATTGCAGCACAAGTTTTGACCTGTCTCCTGCTCCTGACTTTTTTCCCTATGTCAGAAAGCTACGGAGGATCTTCAGTTACATCATTTTCTTCAGAGTCCTAAAACTTGTCTTTTCTTCAAGCAAACAAATCAAAAAAACTCAACATTTGAGCTAGTTCCCATCCAGTCACTTGGGATTTTTTTTTTTTTTTTAAATTTGGTAGCTCATTTTCACCTCAAGTATCAAGGTCAGTTGGATGTGGGATTGGTGCAGTCTGTTTTATCTGTGTACAGCTGTGTTTACCCCTTTTGAAAGGAAGCTGGAGTTCTAAAATTCCTAACGAGGACTTGCGCAGTAGCTTTGAAAAACGTATACCTTGCTTGGATTGTGCATGCGTTGTACATTTACTCAATAAAAACGGCAAATATATGGATAAAACCACATATTATTTTTTTTTATGTGTGATGGTGGTGGGTTTTTTAATCAGCACTTTGTGTAAAGCCATCTGCTCTCCAGTTGAACTGCTGAACAGATTATACTTCCAGTGCCTGTGGTGGGGCCACTGCAGGATTAGGCAATGTGACACAGGGCACTGGGTTATGAGATCCGGGAGCGTGTGTGTGTTGTGGGATGGGAAGGGAGGAAAGGAGAGGAAGAGGCTTAACCAACACATAATACAAAGTGTTTGTATTTAATGTAATTGAGCATTTTATAAAAAAGGCAGGCCAGAACAGAGAACCTGGTTGTGAAGTGCGTGTTAAAATAGTTCAGAAGTGGCTACACATCGTAATTTAGCCTGCTACAGGTAGCTGATTCAATCTGGCCTCCTTGAGTTTGGATAGTTTTGAATTTGGAGAATTTTATGTCTTTCTATGAGAAGGTCTATGTGCTCCTTAGTAGGAAAACTTCCTGTATGCTGTCACCCACTCTGCATTGTGGCATTGAGGTGGAACAAGTTTGTCTGACTATTCTGAGTGCTGATGCTAACAATTTATAGTAATTGTAATAGCACTCAGTTACTTATTCAGAACTCATGGTGTTTTCGGTCTTATGTTTTATATTCTTTGCTTATTTAAGCAGGAAAGTAATTTCCCACCCCCAGAATTGCTATGTTGAAACTATGTCTGTATTTTTGGATCTGAAAGTGTATGAATCTGTTTTGTCTCTTTCACTTAATCTGTGAATAATTCTGGTAAAATTTCAGTCGTGCTGATTTTTTTGAAGAGAATTTCTCTTCGATGCCTTTAGGATTCCAAAAAAAAGAAAAGTCTGTGTGTGTGAGGGGAACTGCTGGGTGGAACTTAGCTCCCTACTGATGAATGTACCTCTGTTGACAGTAAGCATCCTTTTACTGAAGCATTTAGGAAAGACAACAGCATTTGCAATTCTCGGGTTGAAAATTGCTGTTCTTAGAAAAGTGGGAAGCAGTTTTTTTGCTAAGGCAAATTGTGAATAAATTGGAATGCCAGGCAGTAGCACAGTTTTCCCTCTGGACCATGTGTATTCTGATTATCTGGCAGGTTTATCTGATAGGAAGGGAAAAGAATTTGGGAGAAGCAGAGCAAATAAGTTTCTAAGGAAGATCTGCAGTGCTAAAAGGAAAATACGGTATGGTGGCAGTCATAGGGGGGATGGGAGAGAGAGGGAGACAGCAAAAGGGGAAAGGAAACCAAATGTAGAAGTAGTAATTGAAGGAAGTTGTGATGTTATTGGTGGGGATTTTGGCATTGACTAAAAGGAAAAAGGCATTATAAGTACATTACTGTATTTAATATGTGATTTAAAATCTGCTGTGTTTCTGGCTGGCGGCTTCAGTGACAAGCAGGTAGAAAACTGGATTCCTGTTTTCTTTTAGATCAGAGACTGAAACTCTGAACCGTTTTAAGAGAAGGTTTTGAACCCTGAATTTTTTAAATAGAAGCATGTTTTTGCCTCCTGAATTAAGTTTTCTTAAATACAGAGAAATTATATTTTCCCAATATTTTCTAAGTGGCTTTTTTGCATGTTTTTAGAATACTGGTATGAGTCTGCTCTCTTATGATGGAGATGTTTGCTTAGAATTGGCATACCTTTATAATAATGTACAGTGAGATTAAGTGAGGGGAAGAGTGATGAAACTGTCTTATAATGGAAATAAATGAAGCTTTTTCATAGATGCCATATAAATGTAAGTTCCAGTACCTAATGCCTTCCCCAAATGCTTTTGCCTGCAAATAAAATCTAGAACTAGCCTCTTTCAGTGTATGTGTAACTATGAGAGGTTATATGAAAATCGGTAACATAAAGCTGAAGATACTAGTGAGGAATTTCATCAGTATCCTAAACAGAATGAACTTTATCAGTACTAATACAGAAATAACATATGAAGTTAAAGCACTTACAGTTCTAATTATTCTTCAGCTGAAAATATTAATGTCCAGAGAGATTCTCCAGTCAGTTTCCTGGCTGAATTGATTTTTATTTTTTTTCAATGTTTAATCAAATATTTACAACAACTAGTTTATGAAGCATTAGAATGACACAGGAAACCAAGGTCTTCAGTGTTACTGCACTGATGTCTTCCCTTCCTTCTGAACATCTTCAGTTGGCTGGTGTAGCACAGAGAGGCCTGTCTGTGCTATAAAACACTGCTTACAACTCTCCCCGATTACCTAGATCGGATTTTCCTTATAGTCTTGTTTCTGCATAGGCAGATACATAGTTTTCACCTGTCATTTTGCTCTTTGACAAATGGATTTTCGCAAGTGGTTGTTTTTTTTTTTTAAGCCCAAATATGATTTTAATATGACTGTGAAAACCTTTAAATGAATAGTTTGGAATATGTACAACTTGTGAAAATTCTGGTGTTCGTGGTCTCTAGTGGGTAGATTTAGCAGCTTTAGAAAATAAATTGAGAGACCTTTTAAGGAAGTAAGTGCTGTGTTGCCTAAATGCGTGGGGTTTTTTGTTGTCATGTTATTTCCTTTTGCAGCTTCCAACTGGTATGTGGAAACTGAACGGTGAGCTAACAAGCTATTCTGGGTAAAATAGAATAGAGCAGGGACAGATTTCAGTTTGACTGCTATTACAAAAAATTTAAAGCTTCTTTCCAGTTGGTAGAAAAATAAACGTGTAGGGTTGAGCAGAAGTGTTGCATGCAAGAAGTTTCACAAATCCTTATGTTATTTCCCAGTATGCATATAGGAATCTTTTCTGTTTGATATGTTGAATGTTCTGTACTACTTATGCAGTAGACAGTATGTATTGGAAAGAAAAGACTATTTTTGTGGTGTTTCTTTTTCCTTAACTGTTGATATCTGATCTGATGCTCAGTTTTGTTGCCTGGTGTGTGGAAAGTGGCTTAGCTTAGTTCAGTACAAAGAAGTTCACTTAGAATGTCTAATTCAGGAAATGACCTGCTCTAAAAGGATAAACTTCTTAAATTGTCACTAATACAAATCTTTTACATGCTCTGAGAACTTGCATGTTTTTATGTTCATAGGTTAATTAGTTTATATCGAGAATAAATAGTGATTTTTTTTTTTGCTTGTTTCATTGCTAAATTTGGAAGGCTTTACGAAAAAAGCAAATCAAGCTAGTTCACTTTCTATAACCCCCAAAATATAATTCAAAATTAGAGAGCTTGAGCATATGAGAAAATATGGATATACCATGCGCTATTTTTTGTAGGCTTAAATCATGTTCTTTAAGAAAAGGTCTTAGCTTATACTTTTAAATACTGTTCTTTTTCAAGGTAGTTTAAGCAAATGTTTGTTGTCAATATAAAAGGTGCTGGCTGTTCTGTATGCATTTTTTTTTTTAAATAATAACAGTAATTTGGGTACAGGATTGTAGCTCTTCTGGGCCTTGTATAGGTCTTCTGTGCCAGTGCCTTGTCTGTGTTTTGGGAAATACAGCTGTATACTTAGCTGGAAAGCAGCAGTAAGACAATAGTGCAACTTCACTGAATCAGCAAGCAATTACCTTGCATATACAGGAAACGGATCCTGGCGTGTTCTGTGTCTGTTTTTTGTTCAAAGGAGGTAGATGATACGAGACCAGCTTTTCAAAATTTGAAATGTTTCCATTAATTTTGGTACATTTTGTTTAAGCAGCCAGCAGGACATCAGCTGCTTTTTCGTCTCTGTCTTTCATTAGCGTTTCAGCAGGTGATTCGTGTCGGTGCTGTGCTACCTTAATCAGGTGGAGTAAAGTGGATTGGGCTAAGCTTTTACAGGTGCGTGCTGCTGCTTCCACAAAGGCAGCAGGGTCGGCTCCCTTCTGTTTGCACATACGTTGGGAGGAGGAGGAAGCTTGCAGGTTGCCTGTTGTCATTGTATTTTAAGCCCAGACCTGTGGAATTGTTGGCAGGAAGAAAAAGATGTGAGGAAGAGGGGCAACTGTCTAATGCTTACCTCCCTCTGGATCTATGGGAGCTTGTTGCAGTACGTAGCTTTTAAGGTAAAGAGAAAATAGATGGGCCTTGAAGAGGGCTTATAGAGTGGATCACACTGTAATAAAGAGTACAGGAGCAGGTTGTGTACAAGTAGGAAGCTTTGTACCTCTGAGGGCAAAGTTCCTGTTTGTATCTGTGCTGCTGATCTAAGTTTAACAACTAAAAACCTCAAACTCTGAAACGAAAAACCTGATGCAACTTTCCAATATCTTTGTTTAGTATTTTGAGCTGTATTTTACAGAAGCATAAATGGAGGCATAGAATTTATAACTGACTCGTGGAAGGTCGTATAGGGACATGCTGTCAGATTTGGGAACAGAACCTGATTGTTTGGACTTCCAGTGCTGTGCACAAGGGTTCTTCCCTCCCCTCTCCCTTCCCCTGGCCTTTCGGAATTGCCTCTGTTATACTACAACGCAGCAAAAAGTGCCTATTTGCAGAAACACAGAGATGATGGCTGCAGAAGCAGCGCAGTGAATCCCTTGGGAAAAGATATGACTGAAACCATCATTGAACTCATTGGCAGCAATTACTTTTTAAGAGTTTTACATATGTCCTCTCATAAGAACCTCGAGATTCTAATTTTTGGCTTTGCAGACTTCTGGGGTTGTGTAATGCTCGCAGTACTGTCTGTCTGCGTGGTGGTGGGTCTCTCTGGCCTGGCAGAGGCACTAGAAGATATCACTGTTTTTCTCATTAGTGAAAGCAATCTGTGTTTGACAGTTCTGGTGACTGAAATCTTACTTATCTACAGAACAACAGGGTGGCAGCCGTGTGGACAAAGTGTCAGTTCTGCCATAACAAGACCTCCTTGAGGGATAAGAGGGTATCTTGCTCTCTCTGTGCCTCTGTCCGGTTCTTAATTTGTAACTTGGAGTCAAAAAGAGCATGATGTGGTTTTTATTTGTTGTTACTCAGTAGAAAATTACTTGTGGGCCCTCAGTTACTCAGTGTCCAGGCTTGTTCATAATTACCTGAGTGTTCTTGCTCTCTTCAGTGTTTGTGTTACCCAGAGTGGTGTTCTGATGCTTTCACCACCAACCCTCAAGCTCTGCCCTCCTTTCCAAATCTGAGCACTGGTGGCAGAGGCGGGTGGGCTTGGTCATAGGGATCCTCCCTTCCCTCCACCCCTAAGAAAAGGGAAGTAACTGCTGAATTTGTAATAGTAGATACGGTGCCCCTCTGTGGTTCCTCCCTTTTCCTGACTTTGCTTGGGAGGCAGCTACTGCAGACAGAGACTTGATGTCTCCTGTGGGTTGTAGAAATAACCTTTTGCAGCTCAAAACTTGCACAGAGCCCTTGGAGGCCAAGACTAGGCTGCTGTGGATAATAGGCCACAACGTGCTCCTGAGCAGAGCTCTGTGAGCAAGATGATATCTGGAGGAGCTTTTCCTCCTTCATCTCCAGCCTGTCAGCCTGCCCTTTGGACTGCGCTGGAGGGGCTCAGTCAAGTGTTTTGTCGGCTTAGGGCCAGGTAGTGAAATAAAAGATACAGCACTTCTAACAGGTGGGCTCTTTGAGGAACCTGTTTATTGTACGGCAAGTGAAAGCAGAATTTGAAACTCCTCCTCTTGGTATTAGAAGGAATGTCTCTTTTTCCTTGGGTTAATTAATGAATGTAGATGCCACCTTTGCTTGAAACTATGCAAATAATGTCGCTCATTACTTGTGCAAGCTCTTAATGCTGTTAACAGGAGCCATGTACACTTTGCAGAGCATAGATTTGTTACTATAATGCCAATATTTTAGGAAAAGGGGCACACAGAAAACACGTTGCAGGAGAATTTCAGCTTGGAGGAAAACATGAGTGCAGTATTTTCAGATACAACTTGTAAAATTCAACAATCTGTATTCATCTGTATTGAGATGAAATTGGTAACCAACCTGCTGCCTAAGCTAATAGAAAAAATTAGTTTTAATCTAAAAAAGACTGCTTACAAGATAAGTTTATTTTTAATAATGTTCTTGTCTAAGATTCTAGATCAGATATGTTTATTTAGTAAGTGCTGGGTTTGGCAAACTGAAAAGGCCCTGAAATTCAAAACTTCTCTTGGTTTGAGCCTTTCCTATGATGCAGTCTCTTTATAACAGCTGCGTATGACGTGTGCTGTACTGTATCTTCTGCCATGGTGGAATATTCCAAAAGAACAGTAAAGGTTGTCTTCTGCAATGAGATACAGCTTTCTTGTGTTTCTTATGTTAAGATAAATATATTTCTGATAGTGTCTTCCCTCCCTCCCTCTTCCTTCCTCCCTCTCCAAAGAGCCCAAAATAATCAACTCTGTGTACTCTTTCTCTGGCAGAGGCTAAAGAGCAAGCATGTGGCTCCATGTGTGAGGAGGCTCCGACGCTGTACTGATTAGCAGTTAAAACACTCTTTGGAAAAGACTCCACGTCACTTTCCTAATTTTATTGTAACCCCAAAGACAAATAGGAGTAAAACGTGGTACGGTTCCTACTTGTGTTAAGAAAGCAGGGAGGCTTCTCGGGACTTGGGCAGAGGAGGCTTAGTAAAACAAGTGCTGGTTTGACATCCTTGGAGTTGAACATAATGTTCTTACTGGGTGGTCTTAAGGTTATAAATAGTTCCAAGAAAAAAATATGTTTGTTTACTACTTGAAGCATAACAATTCTTTGATATCCTTGAAAAAAAAAAAATTGAGGTGTAGACTCTTCTGCCTGCTTTCACACCAGTGTTTCACTAGATAATGTTTTTATAAGCTTTACTTTATCAAGCAAGTGTGGGGGGTTTTGTTGGCTTTTTTTTTCCCCAGCTAATCTTTCACCAGATGTGTATCTTCACTTTCATCCTCTGATCTTCTTGTTGTACCTTGGGGTCAGCAAATCCGCCAACCAGTATTTGTCCTGCAGCAATCATTGTCAGTTGAGCATCTTACTTGACTTTATTGTAGCAATCATGCTGCAAATTAATACTTGAACTGTGGTCCCCATGCATAATTCTGTGTTTTCTGGAGCCTGAGATAAGAAAATGTCTGTGTAAACCAAATAGACAAGAGAACAAGGTGTCCAGGCAGTTGTATCAGACTACTGCAGTAATATCTAAGCTGTAGAATGCAATGCTGTGGCTTGTCGTTTCACATTCATACACCTAATAATGTTGGTCACATAATAGTCACTAAATGTTACTACTGACTACTACTGACCCTCTCTTCCCAGGTGCTTCTCTTGGCTGTGATCTTAACATAAATTTGCTGATGTCTCTCTCATTGTTGAAGTCTTCTGTCTGCTTGCTGCAGGCTGTTTCTTAGACCTGTTGTCTCACTTACTCTTCCCCTGCCGAGAAATACTGTGGAATTTCTCTTTTGCTGCCACTGATGCAAGAGTGCTCTTACTGCAGCATCTCCCTCTGAAATGGACTCACGTGCTTGCTCTCTACTTCATTGACTTTCGGTCTCATTTCAGGTCTCATCTGAAAACCTCTTCTCCCTTGCCTATTTCTTTTAATTAATCTATTTCTATTATTTAACTGCATATTTTACTGCCTTGCAGCTTAAATGATGCAGTTGTTTTTCATGATACCTTTCAGACAAAAAGCTGCTGCTATCATGGATTTCAATAATTTGAAACCTACAGCTACTAAAGGCATTTATATACGTTTCTTTTTTTTTAAGTTGTCTTTATTGGCACTGAGGTGAGGCTAAGGCCTTGGCTGTGAAGTGCTCTGTAACCACCCGGGGAAGTTGTGATGAGCAGGACACAGAGGAAACGAAAGGCTGCTGGGGAGACGAGGTATGCAATTGGATTGACACAGTTCTGTCTACTAGTAAAATTCTTAGGAGGCCTCTCGGGTATATGTGGCCAGGCTGTTCCTATATAAGAAATCTGTCTTGTTTAGGAAGCTGCTCCTTTTGTTGCTCAGAGACCAAGGAGTGGAAAGGACTTAATAAAACATTTCTGCTTGCAGGGCTTTGGATCTCTTAACAGTGAGGGGAAAGGTGGACGTGTCAGGGAGGTGGTGTCTGTTAACAAAAGTTTGTAGGTGTGTATCCACAAAGCAGAGCTGGACTTGATTCTGAAGGGTTTTTATAGAATATGATTATAGCCTCCAGGGTTTCCATTGTGAGGCCTTGTGGCAGGTGGCTTGGATGATGCTTCAATCAAGGTCCAGAGAGTATCAAACTAACAAATAGAGATATGATAGATCAATGCACTTATGTTGGCAAGATCCTTGGAGACCTGGCTGGGGATTGTTTGGCTTTTGATTTGCTGTCTGATTTGCAGGATTTCTAAATCTCTGGGAGGAGCTATTGTTTCTGTGATGCAAATTCCTGGCTTTAGCTGCATTAGATAAAATGTGCATCTGGTTTGGAAGTGCTTGGCTCTACAAGGACTCTCTTCAAATACTGTGGGTGTGTTTCCTGCTGCAGCATACTGTATGTTCTTGAGCACTGAAATGGTCTGGTTGCTGTAGTAGTCCTGAGAATTGTCTGGGAGCATTGCAAGTACATTAGGCACTAAATCTGTTCCCATTGAAGACAACATTTCTAAGATGTCTTTAGATTTTAATGTTAGAGAAAATTTTTGTTGCCATAGATGTAATTGAAGCTTGGGCTCATACAATGCTGCTTACTTTGTAAGAAGCCTTTTATCACTTGAGTAGTGTCTGTGTCATTTCTTGATGTGTGTTTCATCCCTCTTTAGCAGTCTGTTCTTTAAACCAACAGAGAAGGACAACAGTCGATGAAAAGCTTTCTAGCACACGTTCCCTCTTTGGAAACCTACTGTCCATGAGCAGGAACCGTAAAATCGGCTCCTGTCATTACTCAACAGTGAATATTGACTGTTCAGAGACCAAGGGATGTATTTGTTGTAACTATGAAAGAGGCTTGTTTTCTGGGGAGAGGGGCCAAGTATGCAGGGCTGTGGTACCTGTAGGCTGCTGCTCCCTGCTAAGGGGAGAAAAGTTGCTGGTTTTGGTCCTGAATATGGGATGTGTGGGGGATGCGAGCCTTGTTCCTTGGGCATGGAAAGGGCTTACGAGTTGATAATAAACAATGTATGTTGAATAACTTTCTGCCTTGCTGACAGAAAATGGGAATGATTTGAAGGATGACTGAAAAGCAAGTTCAGAATTTTGAGCAACTTTTAAGCTTCTTGTAGGAATAAAAGCACAGGAGGAATGGGGAGGGTGTGTAACCCTCCTCCACTGTCTGCCTCTTCAGCCACTCTCTCTTGCTAACTGTGACGTGGTAGAAGAACGACATTAAAAGCAAATACTGTTACTGTTTGCTTCCTACCTACAGCTAGACAGGTAGCTTTACTTTTTTTTCTCAGATTGCTGTAAGGGGTTACTGCAGCAGCACTGGGAATGGGGGAGTATGAACTGAAGCAGGTACTTACTGGCTGTATAACATCCCACAAGGCCTGGGGGAATGAATGTGGGGAATACTGTGAGTCATGCTTGTCAGACTCATAAAGCAGGAGGCATTTTAAAATTGGCTTTGGAAAGGAAGAGGTGTTTAATGGAGCAGTTGTGAAGGAGTTATGCAGATAGAGAACATAAATAATAAGCACAACATACTCATTTAAGCTTCTTGCCTCCCCTGAAAATGACTAAACGCAAACTAACCACTGTGAAAGGTAAGAAAAATGCATCGTTGTTAAGTATAGAGGGTACAAAAATGTGGCCATTCATGATCATAAGAAACTTCTCTTTTGTGACTAGGAAAATGAATTTCTGTAGTAGTTGAAAAGAGAAGTTTGGTTTTTTTTCTTTCCAATTTCCTTTAAAGAAAGACAAGTGGGAAGCTGACAAGCAGTTCTTGGAAGAACTGGTTAGGAGGGGACATGGTAAAAAGACCAGTCTCCAGTTTTGCTTTGGATGTATCTCCATTATTTAGCCTGCTTTTGTATAAAAAGTCTTTCTTTTTCCATCACCCTATTCATGCAGGATTTTATTTACATGTAAATACTGTATATTCTTTGGTAAAATTGAGAGCATGTTTTTAGGGTATAACTTCTTTTACTACTTACATAGCCACTTCTTGCTGTTTTGAATTAAAGAGTTTTGAATAGAGCTTATGAAATGTAATTGTTCCAGTCCTGGGCTTGCTTGCATCTGCTCACATCATAGTAGGAATCTTATCTCTGGCAGCTAAGCCTCGCCTGCAGACTTAATTGGCATATAATTTGCTTGGATTACTTCTTCTGCCTCTCTTGCAGCATAACGAAGCCATCCCAAGCTTTGAAGCAGTTGGATATGCCGGGTACGCTGTCCCACACGCCACTCCACGGTTGTGCGTATCCTCCCTTGGCCTCCCCTGTGTTTTAACTCGGTGGGGGCAGGCTTCCTCTGGGGCACAGAGATGTGCAGATAGACAGCAGGGTAGGTATGGGTGGAGACACAACTGCGGCTGACGTGTTCCTGTTGTGAAAGGACTGCTTCTCTGAATGCAGCTCCTCTGTGGTTGTAATAAGACAACTCATCTGTCAAGTTGATTACAGAAGAGATAGTGGTAAGGTGTCCTGTTGGCCCTACTACAAGTGCTGAAACAGAATAGTTCAGGGATTGTGTTACTACCGAGGCAGGGGGGACGGACAGACAGGGAGTGATGTGGATGTGACTCTTCTCATGCATCTGGTTGCATGGAAGTGCAAGCACTGCTATCATCTGAATGACTCTGTGCACCTCCTGCACATGCCTAAAGCTGCCCTCATAGAATCATATGGGGTTGGAAGGGACCTCTGGAGATCATCTAGTCCAACCTC
>JAOXJM010000012.1:17131943-17153253 GCA_026413425.1 Tringa solitaria
AGGCTGGATGGGGCTTTGAGCAACCTGGTCTGGTGGGAGGTGTCCCTGCCCGTGGGTTGTGGTTTGAATTAGATGATCTTTAAGGTCCTTTCCAGCTCTAACCGTTCTATGATCAGTTAGCAGGTTCTTGCTAGATGAGCTAAAATTTGTGGATGGTTGCTGGCACTTAAACAGCCATTTTAATTTCAAGCCCCATTACAAACAGAAAACAAAAGATCAATGTTTGAGAGACAGTGTATAATGATACAAATGGAACATAAGTTCTCTAATTCCCTGTTATCTGCTGTCTAGCGTGCCGAAATAATCATACGCTCCAAAGCCTTGGGTAGAGCTTTCTTAGAGTTGAAGAA
Organism: Tringa solitaria; assembly: GCA_026413425.1. Classification (NCBI taxonomy): domain Eukaryota; kingdom Metazoa; phylum Chordata; class Aves; order Charadriiformes; family Scolopacidae; genus Tringa; species Tringa solitaria. The sequence goes on from JAOXJM010000012.1 coordinate 17,132,294, forward strand.
GGAAGACTGCTATGGAAGGGCCAAGGGTTTCTTTCCCTGGCTGACAGTCTGAGGGTGGCATTAGTCTGTATTTGGAGCTCTGGCTGGTGTCTCTGATGTCAGCGCCTGCTTTGGTCCAGCTTAGAAGAAGTTTGTGTGTTTGACGTCATAAGGCAGTTATGTTTGAATCATAGGCACTGCAAGGAAGTTAAAAGCGTGTTTTGATTTTTTGAAGCAACTGTACATGCCTACACTGTGCAGTGCTTTGCCAGAATGGAAGTTGTGGATTCTGTCCTGGAGCTTGTGTTGTCTAAATCACGGTAAACACAGAAAATAAGACTCAGATCAAAATTCTTCAGCTTGCTGCATATGCAGTCTTGAAGTCTGACTAATTCACTGTGCAAGGGTTGTGTGAAAATGACACATGGGCATGTCTGCTTCTGTCATTTTAGTTGTGTTGCATGTTATTTTGGTTGTACACACAGACTGTAACAACTGACACTAACAATGTATTGTGCCAACATATATGCTTACTATGACATCTCCTCTACTGGATTTGGCAGGAGAATTGAAAATTGTGCTTTCAACAATATATATATATATATTGTTTTTTAATAAGGGGAGTGGTTTAGTCTAGAGCCAACACGAACACTGTTTGCTGCATTGGGAAGAAGACGCTGCTAACAGAGCAGCTGGCATACATCTTCCCAGGCTCCATCTGTCAGAGTCAGCATCACTTTGTAAATCGCTCTCCTATTGGATAGATTCATTTCTTATTATAATGTTTGCAGCCTGGATTAAAATGGAATTCCTAAGGTGTTTTTTTGTTTTTTAGTTACATACATTTTTTAAAAACAATAAGTATTGTAGACTACTTCAGCCGTCTTTTACAGACCTGTTAAAGTCTGTGTCAGAGTGTTGTGAATGCTACATCATGTGGACTTGTCTTCATTTAAGTAAACAACGCATATGAGGGTAAGGTAGTTATTGGAAGCTTAATCTCAAAGACATGGTTCTTTGCTGTGTACACACAGGTCAGAATAGGCTGGGATCTGATGATAACCTGTATCAGTGTATGTGAGAAGGTTAAGCATTTTTATTTTTTTTTAAGAAACAATAATATACATACTCATCTTGCATTTTTTGTTATCAAGACTCGTGCACTTTTACCACTGCGGGGTATTTATGTGTGCGTATGTATATAAGCATGTCCCTTAAACTCTCCTTTGGAATGAACTTCTCCCCTTAATGAAGAAACTTTTCTCCCTCTACCTTCCCCAAAAGAGATAATGATTAGAAAAACTGAAACTCTTCTTTTTATAGTTAATCAACAGAACGAAAAGCAACTTGCAAGTAAAAGAAAATCTGCAAGGACACAGGCAGATAGGCTAAATTGGTCTCGGCCCATAGAAATGCTAATTTGCTATCAAGGCTATTCAGGACTGGTCAGGGGAATATTATTGATGGAAATGAAGGATTTGCTTCTAGCTGATTGTCTAGCATGTACAGGATTTGGGGGAAGGGCCTGTCTGAAGCAGAGCTTTTGAATTACAGGCAGTGATTGTTACACTGTCCTATGTGTTTGTTAAACTACAATGATTTGGTGTGTCTGGAATTCTTGAAATGGAATAGCTGACTAGTCAATGATTTTTGACTAGGTAATGTTTCTAAAAAAGAAACAAACTGAAATCTTGCTTATGGGCTGTGGTGTGATTGTTGCTGTGGTGGCGATCACCTTATTGTCTGGTGCCTTGAATGAATGCCATCTTTATTGTGCAAGGTCTTTACCTGGGGAGAAGAGATTTCAAGTTCTACCAGTTCCTCTGCGTTTGGTATAGCTGAGTTACTGCATCTTATCTTGGAGAAACTCAACAGACGTGGTATTATTTCATACTAGTGGGCTTTTTTGTTGTGGATGCTGGAAGGAAGTTCATTTGAATTGAATTGTAGATGCTACCCTGGCTGTGTTTACTGAGGATTTCTGCCTCAGTAGATGGGAGGAATTACTGTTTACTGAATGGACTTGAAAGAATGTCATCATCCTGGTTTTAATTTTCGGGTTACTGTAGTGAGAGTGATCTTGGGCTTTAGAACTGTTCCGAATGGTTAGGCATCCTTCTGTGCCTCTCTGTGTCTAAATTCCTTCATGCTCCTGGAACAACCAGTTACTTAAGTGGATCAGAGCTCTGATGCTTCTATTTGACACCGCTTCTTACTGTGTAGAGAGGTGCGTTGGGTAGTCTGTTCTGTTTCTTGTTTCCACTGTTAGTGAAGGATTGACTGCCAGTCCCCTGGAGAGAAGGCCTTGGACAGGAGGTGGACATGTTCAGTGACTGCAATATGTTGCTATTAATAGCTTGCAAGTTATTGGGTAATTAAAATCTCGAGCTTTCAACCTCCTACGCAAATTCAGGAATGGTAGAAAAGTACAACAAAACGACAAGTTCTGGCAAATCACTTCAGTCAAACACTTGAACATTTTTCTACTGTACACATTGTAGTATTGATCTTTGTGTCCATCACACAGTTTTAGTTTAGGGTTTTAGCTGAGATTTGCCTGTGCTCTGGAATGTGTGGGATTTTGGCTTTAGTTGCCCTTCATGTGGAGGCTAGGTTTGCCCTGTTGTTTTATTAGGCTGTGCTTGTACTAAGTCCCTTCCTGTTCCTTGTCCTCATGTAAATGCTTTATTTTTAAAATTTCCAACAGTTGTTTTTACTGATGATAGTATTGATATGCAAGGCAAAGGAGGTGGGTGTATCGACAAGAATACTGATGGTGGCTGATCTGGGGCTGATTATGTTGAAGAAAGACAGTAGATAAAGTGTAGTGGTGACCCTCTGAAGTCTTGCCTGTGATGCTATGGGAGGATCTCCCTTCTGCTAGTATGTGGGCAAAGGCTGAGCTTAAACTTCTGAACTCTCTCTCCTGATGGCTTCAGTTTCCAGTGGAGAAATTGAGGTGCTGATCAGTGAGGAACAGTCTGTAACTTGTAGGCAGGTAAATACCAGGTATAGTATAGCTTTGTGGGTATTGGGAAATACTCAGTGCATCATCCCCTGGAAGTAAATGCCAGCCTAATGCATTGCAGAGAAGAATTTCTTCAATGAGATTGCTGTATGGCATGAGCACAGTAAGCCTGTTCCAGGAGATGATGGATGCATCTTCATGTTCTGTCCTTACCTGGATGGCATACCTAGTGTAAGCAGCCCCTGTTTGTAATTCCTGAAGCCTTAGTTTCTCCTGCCACTCCAGAATGATACATATCCCTTAAGGCTGTATCTGTGATGAGGGAAACCCCGAATGGTCCCTGCTGAGCACCTGCTTGTGAAAATCACAGTCCATTCAGATCTTGGATGACTTCCAGGTAGGTAGGTGGCTCCTGAAAGTTCTTCCGAAACTTGTGGCATTTGCTGCTGTGACTTGCCAGTTTGACTTTCTTCTCTCACTTAAACTGGTACTCTGGTGTAATAACTACCAGTAGCAGCCAAAAAGTCTACCATGGTGTTGGTTTTTTTTTAAAGTAAAATTTAATTCCTGGGTTTTTTGGGACCACATCTCTGACCTAAGATGGCAAAACTTTAGTGAAGGAAGTAGAACTTTGAAACCTCAACTGTAGTATCTGCCTTATCAGGAAGTATGCATTCTGTAAATGTCAAAAATAGATAAATGACAATGTGAACAAAAGAGAATACAAATGGCCATATTGATGACTTTGGCATAGTTGTGTTCTGTGAATGCTGATATGTGATAAAGATCGCTAAATCCATTGTAGTAATCCTAATTTTTTAATTAATTAAAGATTAAGTCCTTTTTTTTTAAAAAGGCAACTAAGATACAAAGCTAAACAGTTATCTTGTGTTTACTCGTGAAGCAAACACAAACGTCCTGCGCTGTTCAATTCATTAAATGTGCATGAGCAGTAACAGCAGAGGCACATAAAACTGAGTGTAAAGCTGTGCCTGGAGTTTGATTGCTGAGAGTGATCAAGCCCTTCAACAGAATGCCAAGCATCTGAACAGGTATTGGGTACTGAATAATTAACAGCTCTGTTTAGCTTAGTGATTACTGGGCTGCTTTAGGGCAGTGCTCCATTAGTATATCCTGGGTGGGTTTTTCTGTGCTTGAGTTTGCACGTGTTCCCACAGCTGAAAATGAAAAATATGGAGCAACACATGCCACATACTGAGGCAGCAAATTTGTTTCTGCTAGGGCAGCCAGCCTTGGTGTGAGCTGATGAGCTGCTTTCTGACCTCTGTCAAGTGGAGCCAGTTCTTCTGGTGGGGCATTTATCTTACAGGGAGTTTCAAGCACAGTGAATGGAACTGAAGTGGAAAGAGGGAAAATGGGTTGGAGAACAGGTAAAGAGGGTATGGACCAGTATGCTTGCAAAAGAAGGTTAGGCTTCTGAAGATGCTTGGCAGTGGGAGCTGATGTGACTTTTAGAGGAAGCTTGTACATGTAGCTGCATGCTGTATGAACTAGAACATGATGAGAACGAGCTGAGAGAGAAAAAGCTGTGAGGGCAGATGGTTTGAACACTGCACAGATACTGTCATGAGGATGTGCCTATGTGGGTGGCAGCTTGGAGAGGGGAAGAAAAAATTGTCTGACTATGCGAGTTGTAAAGAGTGCCAAGTGATGGGAGACGTTCCTCTTCATTTGACCTTGACGTGTCAGTGAACTAAAGAATCAGTAAATAAGCTCCTACTGTCTTCTTACTGTGGCAATTGCTTGGGTACAAAATCAGTTTTGACTTGACTATAGTAATTATGTAAATTTTAAAAGAAATTTTTATGATGCAAGTTTGCATTTGACAAAAATACATGATATGCGGTGTGGAATGCCATGCAAGTTTAACTGTCTCTTTATGTATCCACTTGGATTATAGGAGAGAGGTTTTTGGTTTTTAGTATTAAACCTAGTTATGTGAAAGCAATGTCAAACTGCAATTTTCTGATAGTAACATGACTGTTAAGGGTGAACTGGGGATACAGGTGGGAGCTTACTTTAAGAGGGAAACTTCAAAACCTGTGATGTTCTGGATTTAAAGAATATTCACTTTGTTATTAAAGGACACTGAAACTCCATTTATATCAAGGACTACTGGAGAAACAACTGTGTATTTGAAGCTTTTAATATGGGATCATAAAGTTATTCTGAACTATTAGGAAAACAAGTCAGTTGACAGACTTTGTATTGTGTTGTCTTTGAATAGTTAACTGGCACTTGTGTATTATATTAAAGTATTTGAAGGCATGTACATGTGTGCATTATCTTCTATACCACTTTCAGTTTTTGCTTAGAGGGAGTTGAAAGTAACAGTTGAAGAACATTGGAAATCCCAGCTCCCTCCTGTTGATGCCACATAGCTCTTGGCTTCTCCCTCTCCCCTTTCCCTTTTGCTGGCTGTGAAGCTCTTAGTTTATGTCTTGGGGATGCCAGCAGTTCTAATTAAAAAATGCAAAAGACTGTATGTCAAATTAGTTCTAATCTAAACTGTTAAACTGAAATTGTGTGAATTATCTGCAAAGCTTGAAAATGTTTCTAATTCTGCTAGGAAATGAAATATGTTCCGTATCACAACTATGTTGATCTAATCCTGATGCCAAACTAGACATTTGAGCAAACAACTAAAATGTTAGGTACTTAGGCAAATGAGGGCAAGGCATTTGATCAACAAATCGTTAGAGAAGAAAAGAAACTTTTTATACACTGAAGTTTTCTTGTTTGACAATGCAGTAATTAAGTGCTGTGGCTTTGTAACCGGTTAGTGTTCAACCTAATATTATTTAGTTGAAACATCATAATAAGGAAACTGAGTAAAGGCTACTGATCTGCACTTCAGCTTATATAAAGTTAGAATTGTGTTAATTACTGCCTTATTGGCTGTGCCTAGTTCAGTAAACCTTTTATTTCAGATTTCTCTGAAGCTGCTACCTGTATTTTCACCATTGTCCAGAGTGGTAGAAGTTCAAGTATAAATCATCAGTTGTTTTCTTTAGGCTCCAGGTCAGTAGGACAATGTTTTTTAAAATCACTGCTAGTGATTATTTGAAGTTTAAAATGCCTCTTTTGGAAAGTTAGGGTGCTTTGGGAAACTTGCTTCTTGAACCTTTTGTACTTGTTTTATAGATCATTCTCCACCAAAGTTTGCTTTCTAAAGAAGCAAAATGAATCTTACTCATGTTTTCTGACAGCTGGAAATGTCAATATTCTTTTTAGGTGAAAGGCAGCTCTGTTTGGATTTAGAAATACTGAAAAATGGAGTTCTGCCTAGTGAGGCCTTGATACGTGCAATAGCTGTTGCATTAAACTGTTCTTGCTGCTTCACATCGTAGAAGGCATCTGTATGTGAATATGTTTGAAGGATGGCACTAACCAAGTATTCTACTGCATGTCAAAACACTGCTAGGAACATTAATTGTGAATATGAACAAATTTCCTGTATTGGGGGAACTCACCCTTGTTTAAAAATCTTCAGTTAAAAGGTAGCATAGCGTAGCTTGTGTTGCAGGTCATGGTGTAACTTTGTAATTTATCTGAACAGCTTGCCTTCTGGTTTTCTCCTCAAAGCAAGAGAGACAAGAAGGATTCCTTATTAGCTGTTGCATCTTTTCATACTTTAACTCGGGGCAGATTTAACACTTGTGGATGTTAAGCTAAAATATTGAGGTGAAGAAGTAAGAGGCGGAATTTAAGAATGAGTGCATGGAAACTGGAAAACACAAGGCTCAGTTGAACGCAAATGGAATTTCTTTGTTTCTTGACTTTGTTCTTAATATTGTAACTGTTCCATACAATGTGTGTGTTGTTATTAAAAGAAATCGACAAAAAAAACCCAGACAGAAGTCTAGTTAGAAGGGACTGTTAATATGAACCTTTCCTTTTGGTTCCTGAGACTGACTGACTATTCCACAAATAAATAAAACAGAAGAAACTATGCTAGCACTGAGTCATCATGTACTGCAAATCCTTCCTTATGCAGTGCACCTCTCCTATAAAGGGAAGAAAAGAGAATTCTGGATAGCTGCAGTTTGCAAATTGGGTAACAGATGAAGAACCTGGCCTCCCCTGCCAGCTCCCAAGCTGTGATGCAGGGGCGCTTCAGTGGTGGTGGGGGCTGTGTGTATTTTCCAGGTGAAGATGGTGTCAGTGAGAAGGCAGTTGGGCCGTGAGGTTCAAGTCATGTAAGCAGTTGCTGATCTCAGAGAGTAACCTGCCCTCTGACAAGGAAGTGATACCTCAGGACAGACTGAGGGCTTTACCTTATAGCAAGGTGTGATTTCAGTGGGATACGGGTCCTTTCCTTATATTTTTTTGGACCTAGCTATGCTTCTTGCTGCCACTTCAAAATACATGTCTCTTCTCAGTCAATGATGAACTTTCTTAGCTGTCAAGAAAAGTTTGTTAAGCTTTTGTGTGAAGAGAGATAATTTCACAAATACTCCTGCATGCAGGAGCCCTCTGTGCATGCACCTATGCTTTGTTCTCACTTCTCTTGGACTTTGGGAGCAGTAGCCAGTGTAGCTGGAGGGTTGGCTTTGTAGGTAGCATGTGCAGTAGGGAACACTACACTGTGGGAAAATTTTTTTCCGTCTTTAACTGGCTTGGCTGCATGACCTTGTTAGAAGTGGAGAAAGCTGTGTTTCAGTGTTCCTGGGGAATTGAGGGCTTTTCTGGAAATGAAGGATTGGGCGGGCTTTAGAAACTCGACTCCAACAAATTGTGATAGTGTTGGTTTTTCTACTGAATGAATTGTTTCTTGGCATATAATGTTACTATGGTTAAGTATTTTTCAAATTCCTTATCTGCTCCTTATTACTGAGAACTTTTTAAATGTATATGCAGATCAAGTACTTTAACTGCACAGTCAGATCTTGTTGATTAAAGATTTTTCTAAATATAGGTTGTCTTTTTTGTTCCTGGCCTTAAGCAAATGTCTTGTTCTTTTGCTTTACAGGCTCCAGATAAAAGGAAAGCATTAGAAGAGACCAAAGCCTACACGACTCAATCTCTAGCCAGTGTTGCTTATCAGATCAATGCACTGGCCAACAATGTATTACAACTGCTGGACATCCAAGCATCCCAGCTACGGAGGATGGAGTCCTCCATCAACCATATCTCCCAGGTAATCCTTTTGGTTTTTTTAAACAAAGAACTGACAACATTGGAGGAGGCATTATCTTGCCTCTTGTATTATTAAGCTGCATAGTTTGTGTTGACTTCTTTAAATTCTCTGAGTAACATGATGGAAAACGGTAAGGTGTTTTTGGTATTTATGAAAGCGACTTTGTGATGGAGGTCATGACTGAAATAAAACAGTTCCTTTATCAAGAAGCACTGAGATTATATTTGGTTTAAAGCAGGAGTTAATTACAATTCCAAGATCTGAAGCTGCAGTTGAGGGAGGGGGGTAGAGAGAAGGATTCTGTTTCTGAAGGAAATCCAGATACCATGTAAATGGTGGTATTTTATATAGTGTTGCAACATATGCGGTAATCTCACTTGTTTTCATACACTTGCAGGAGGTGATTTTATGAGCTGTGTGGAGAGGGAGAGGGGTTCACATGTTGCCGCTGCCTGCTCAAAGCCAAATTCTGTGCAAGCCAGGGCGTTTGGATGAGTGAGCTGACCTGAATTGTACTCTAGCTGTAGTATTGCTAGAGTTGATGTGAGGAGGAGGTGGAAATAGATGTTGGGAAAGAACAGGCCCATCCCTGTCAGTGGCAGCCTTGTGTTCCCTTGGCTGAAGCTTCATCCTAGCTGACTGCTGCTGAGTGGGGAGATTTACTGCTGTCTGCCTTGTACCTGGTCTGGCACTGGTCTGGTTGTATGGTAGCTCAGCCAAAAAATGTCTGCTGTGTTTAACCTGGAAATGGCTTATCACATGATCAGGTGGGTGCCATACTAGTGGCAAGGAAGGAAGGGACAGGATCCACTCAGCTATTTCGCCCATACGTTGTCTGAAGTGGGCTTGAGTGAGTTGTTGAGCATCCACTCTGTCGTATGCTCTTACTGAAAATTCAGTTGGATCTTTATTGACCTATATGTCCTACGACTGTCTGAGACATCTCATAAACAAATCTCAGGGGATTCAACCTGAAATGTTTTTCAGTGCAGCCAGTAAATTTTAAAACCTTTGTTGGTCAACCAATACCCTGCTAGTGGTACACCTTAGAACAAATACTTGAAAGAAAATGCTTCTCGTGGCCTCTGCTGTCTGTCTCCCTGTAGGGCCTGCTAACTTCTGTTTACTGTTCTTTTAGAGTAATTGTGGTTTCTAAAAATCTTTCTGTTAAATGGCAGCACAGCGGTTCACTGAAAGCGTGTCAGCAGGGAGAAGATTCTGGTGCATGTGGAAGGGCCCTCCTAGTAACAAACAGCTCAAAAAGGCTTGTCAAGTTAGTATGTGCTAAGAACACAGTGTTAAAAGCTGTAGCCAGTATTTAAAAAGTACCTGCCACTGAAATGGGAAAGTAGGAGGAAGTACAATTGCTGTAGATGAACTTCTTGTTCTGTTGAGTATTCAGAGATCTCTTGATGCTAGGATTATGACTACCCCTGCAGAAATGACTGGATAAAGGGCTGAACCTACAGGCTTTCCCAAGCATTGGATGTCCTTTTATACTGAGCACATCATGTGTCTTTCAGAGCTGCAGTGTGTGTGAAGCGTGTATTGTTAAATTCTCATTGGCCCACTGATATGACTAACCATGGAAAAAGCCAAAATGTTTGATACTAGCACAAAAGGTGTTAACCCTCTGTACTGTTTGCTGCTTGAATTGAAGGCAGTATGCTGAAAGCCATTGAGTCACCTGATACATGAACTGTTTGCTAAAGACTGTGAACAATCAGTGCTTTGTAGAGCTTTTGAGGAGTGTTTAGCAAGGTCACTTGCTTGTAGTTTCTGTCCTGGTTGGTCTTTCCTGAAACTAATCCTTGCTTATAAATGAACCTCTGCAGACTAATTTTGTGGAATTACACTGGATACAGATAATGCGCACATACCAGCTCAGCTATTTGCTTTGAAATGTTTCTGCTCAAATGCTTGAACTGCATCTTAAATCTGCTATGCAGTTGCTTTGATAGAGTGTTTCTAAATTCCCTGAGGTCTCCAGAGTGCCTTTCCTGTGTTTGTGTCAGTGGTCAATATTTTTATGCCACTAAAGCATGGAGATGAACACTCTCAAAATGGAATTCTTCTCCATGAAAGAAGTATTGCCTAGAAACCCAGATCCGAGGCATCGGCAGCCAATTACTCAATTCTGGGTTTTGCAACATAGAGCAGATATCTGTGAGATAAATACAACTTAATAGTTTCTCTGGTTAAAAAAACCTTTCCTCTGACCTGCAGGCAGTTTCTGTTCTCCTGCTGTGTTTCAGTTCTCCATGCATGATTTCCAGGATGACTCTAGGCTGAATGGCTGGATAGCTAATCTTGATTAGTAGCTGCTCGATATTTTTCCTAGCTATGTATCTCCTTCACTGGAAAAAGCACTCATGAAAAGTTAGGTGATAGTGGTGTGGTCTATTCTCATTACTGGAGCTTAATTTTACAGATGGAAAGTTTGCTTGCTTTTATAGGAAAGAATTAATTCAGCTTTAGTATCTTGTTGAGAGCAAACAGGCTTCACATGAGTAATCATACTGTGGTGAGGGAGCACTGCTCTGGGCACACGGAGACAGGGAACAGCTCCAGGAATGGCTTTTGCATAGCAGCCAGAGCAGAACCCTGCCCAGCTGCATCTATATTTTCTGCAGTCATAGTTGTCTTTCAGCTGGAATGTGTGGGTCTGGAGTGACCTGCCACATAATTATTTACTATACCCAATACACAGAGCTGTGCACATGCAGCTAAGCTTTTTGGCTTAAACCCTTGATATTGACTCTGAGCTTTGCCAAGCTGACTTGACCTTTCCAAGCTGTTCTTGTATGGGAGAGCGGAGACTTGATCACTGTTCTGGAGAAGTTTGCAAACCCTTCCAATGTAAGAGATCCTACTCATCCTGTCAGACAAGATTTGGTGAGAAAAAAGATAGCAAGTCTATACTTTGGACCAACATGAGCATCAAGGCTTCACTAAAGACATCAGGGTATATATACCTCTAGGCTGCCTACCATGAGCTTTCTGTTGCAGTCATAGTTACATTGCATATTTCTATCAGTTCCTATTTGATGCTTTACTTTGTTTTTATTTCCCTTGAGAACGGCCATGCTTAGAAGAGAAATTTCAGTTATGAGTTGAGCTAGTTTTGATCTGAGGTGTGAAAGCAGAGCTGTCCTGAGTGCTGCACTGTTACAGTGTGCCATCTTACCTTTCCCTGCGGGGGGAAAAAAAACTCTGGCGTAAAAAGGTAATGGAGGAAGGACTTTAGCCCCATGTGGTTCCTACTAATAACTGCTGACTGGTCCGTCCACAAATGCTAGGTAGTAGCAGGGCAGCAGTTCTGCTGTGGTATAGATTGCCTTCAGTTGCAGCAACCAAAAAGAAATTTTCCTTTAAGAAGACTGAACAGCAACAACCAGATGTTTTGCTTTCTTCGTAGCATATGAAGTGTAAGGTGTCTGCAATAGGTAGTATTTTCTTTTGTAGCAATTTTAGGGAAGATAAGTGAATGCGTGGACTGGGCAGTGAAAGGGGAAAGGAGAATCTGAGGGTCAGCCTGCAATTGGAGACACCAAGAAGGACCGTGGACATTGAGATGGGGAAGAAATGAAGACCTTAACATTCTGCATATGATGTTTCTTAAGGTGTGCTGCCACTAAAGAAACCCAGGATTTTTTCGTGCACCCTGATGATGAATTAAGCAGGACACTGTCTATTTCTGCTCTGAATGATGTTTATGCTTCGTTATGTTTATTTCCTATATGTATTAAATGAAATTCTACTTTGCTGTTTATACTCATGTTGTTCATTTGTATCATTCTTGCATGGATCCCTGAGCCAATGAGTTAATTCTTTAAAAAATAAAATGAAAAAAATCCTCTTGTATCCCTCCATTCACTCTGAAAATCAGTGTCTTTTAGTAGAGGAGTTAAAAATTCAGCTCATCATAGCTTGAATATTTGATAAGGGAAAATTGCTCTAGAAATTTGGGGCTGTGTTCTTTGCTCTTTTGACGTGCTGTTTCTTAGTTCTCCCCTCTTCTCCTTCCTCCTCTTGGAAATAAGAGCTGACTTTAAAATTTACTTTAGGGTTTTTGCTGCTTCATTTCCACAAACTTTAGGAGAATGAAGATGAGACAGAGCCAGATTTGTCAGAGGAGAGAGAGAGGTTGACAGGCACATCCTTATTTACTGTGTCAAAACTGAAAAATGTAGCTCATCAGTGCTCACATTTATGTCAGAGCAGCTGCAGTACTGGGTGTAGCAACTATTCCTTTTTTTTTTTTCCTGGACATAAAGAGTTTTTTAAATAGCTCAGAATTTAAAACCGTGCCTCTAGAAGCATGAAGGAAGCAATCGACTCCTTTTAAAGAAATTATGATTTGCACAAGGAAACACTACACCTCTTAAACATTGTGTTAAGATTTTCTCTGCACCTGAAGCTCTATCTAATGTGAAATAGGGACTATTACAAAACAATATGTTCTGAAAGCTTAACTCTGAGCAAAAAAAAAAAAGTGTATACTTTGTCATCATTAAAAGTTTGAAGCTTTTAAAACAACAACCAAAAAAATATAATCCCTGAAATAGTTTGGAAGAATCTTGCCCGTTACCATCCATGTCTAATTCATTGCATGTGTAAATCGAATACTGCATGCAAGCAGAAAGCCAAATTCCTTCTGTTTCTATGGTATGGTTTTCTAGCTAAAGTCAGAGGCAGTTAGGAAATACACAGATGTTATCTTTTCATGTAGGTCTTCTGAAATCTACAGCTTTAGCCTGTGTTGAATCACACATATGCACCACGCCCATCCCCAGATACTAAGACCTTTTCCATTGGGTGAGCAACCACTGAGGACTGATGGAGGTTAGGTTTCATAGAAGCTCTGCTGAAGATGTCCTGGAGCTTCAAGGGTGAGCTCTGAAGTAGTGGCAAGTTGAGAACACAAAAACTGGTGTTTGATGCCAGGGAAGAAGAGCACAAGAGCTGTTGGGTGCTCAGCAGCAGGTCGCTGGTGTTTGAAGAGGCACAAGGCAGCGCACGTACAGTGGGACCTCCTTATGTGGGAAAGAGTGTTCTATCAGTTTGTGTGTCTGTCCTTTGGATTAATGTGCTACTGCATTTGTGGATTGTGGTGTGTGATCACAGCACAGTTCGAATTTATATTTGAAAGCCAAGAAGTAGAAAGAGGATAGAAAATGTGACAAATCATCTGCTGATGAATGTGGGTGGTTGTGCCTAGGAACAAGCAGTTACATGGAGTACCTTAGTACGCTTTATGGAAGGGAGCAAAAGACCTCTCTAGATCCTCTTAGTGATGACTGTGCTTCCAAAGAACAGCTGTCCAGGTGCTTTTACTCTGAAGTTGCCTCTCTAAAAAGAAGAGGATGTATAAAACTCTGATCTTGTTCTCTGACACGAAGAACATATGGGCTGGATGAAAGGACTGTTAACTGGAAAGAAAATTAGCGAGAACTAGCAAATAGTTGATGGCTGCTAACAAGCAGGGTTTGTACTGGAGCCCACACTGTTCAGAATATTCTTTGGAGGCCATTCAGGATATAAAGCATGTCCTCAGAAAATCTGGGGATAATTAAATTAGGAAAGGTGATTCATATGCTGAATGGCAGAGCTTCAGTGCAGAGGAACCTTGAGGACTGAGCCAGCAAAAACCTTGGGAAACTGGGCAGGGTGCAAAGACCTACGCCTGAGGTGATATAACCCCATGCATTTGTCTGTGCTGAGAGGAGACTGAGAGTAGCTGTCCTGCTGGAAAGGAGCTGGGGGATGCTGTGCTGAGTGTGAGCCAACAGCACCAGGCCACCTGAATTGGTGGAACAGCATGGCAGGGCTGTGTTGGGAAGAGCGTGGCTGCCCAGTGAAGGGCAGTGATTATCATCTGCTCTGCAATGATGTGTCTTCACCTGGAGTGCTGTGTCCGTGTTTTTGTTTTTTTTTTTTTTTGTGTTACCCCTGCCTTCTTCAAGAGTGATTTAGGGAACTGGAGATAGTCCAGCAGAGGGATGCTGAGGCAGCCAGGGGCATAGAGCATGCAGCCTTCAAAGAGAGGTTGAAGGAGTTGTGCTTGTTTAGTCTGACAAAGAGGCGGCAAAGCAGTGACGTAATGGTACTTCAGTCTGACTCTGTCATCTTTGTGCAGTTTACACTGTCACTACCAAGAGAAAGATTATGTTGAAGAGTTAGCCACAAGTTCAAGCTCAGCAGGTTAGTACGTGGAGCTGGGAAAACCCTTTTTATTTTGGAGGGTGGTGTAGCACTGGAACAGGTTACCCTCTGATGAGACTCGTCTCAGTATTACACTGCAGTAGCTGGATATATCCTAAAAGCTGAGTCTGTATCCTTGAAGGCATATCATAAGCTATAGGAACTAAATGGTGAGGGAAGAGATAATTACAAAGTCAGGGGAGATGCCACTCCATGTCTAAAAATCCTTGTAAGCACCACTTCCATGCAAACTTTCCTTTCCACATACCCAAAAGCGTGCAAAGAGACAAAGTCTTTCTGCAGGAACCAGAGCATTATCTAATGTTGTATACATTAGAAAGATAATGTCTTCTCTCTGGTTCCCTTGGTCTGCCCTGGCTTGTCAACAGGCACAAATATTCTAAATATGGCAAAGAAACTTGCACCTTTTGTTTAGATTAATCTTGCCAGGGGTGACGTTCCCTTTCCCAGTAAAGTGCTGACAGTTATCTCTGTGGCCTTTGCTTCACATCCTGTTCTTCCTGTCCTCTCTGTGATAGGGGCCAAGGCTCCAAGAAGTTTTACTGTGCTTGCTTTGGTTATCTGTCTGCTTATGAAAATTGTTGTTAACTTTGTGCATATCAGCTTCTACATGATATGGATAAATTGCTCAGAATATAGTATAATGCGTAAGGGTTGCCTTGTCAGCTCTTCTGTTGAGAAATTCCCTTCATGACCACAAATGAATATACATAGGATCTGTCTATAATTCCCATACAGTTCAGCTGATGCACTCAAAATTCAACACATGACCAACAAAAAAATTGCAAAACAAACAAACCAACCCCATGTTATGTACACCTATGAGAGAGCAACCACAACCATCAGCTTTTCCATGATGGGGAAGGGCAGTTGCTTTGATGGAGAATAAACTGAGCCAGAAAATTCTGTTTCCTGTCATCCTTTATTCCCACTTTTTTTTTTTTTGATGAGTGCAGGGTCTGAACATCTTTTTGGGGAGGGGAGGAAGTTGCTAACTTTTAATAGCCATTGACTGTAGTGAATTCCTTCATATGCAGATCCCCATTCTAGTAGAAGAGCAGTCTGAACGCGTAGTTTTCAATGTGTTTTAGATCATTAAAACCTCCTTTCTGCTGAATGGGTATTTGGCCGAAAGCTCTAGATACCTTATTAAATACTATATTAAGAGGCCTGGTGCAGCCTCTTGTTTTCTGAAATCAAAGCCAAAAATCCCAGGACTGTGAACATTACTCTGAAAGGCCTTTTTAATCATTTTGGGCAACAAAGGTGTCAAGGATGTTTGTGCAATCTTTCTTTTTTTAATGAAAACCTCTCATATCTGGAAGATATACTGCATAAATGAAATGCGTCACTAACCTGCTATAAAGTCATATATTGGACTTTTCAAGGAGTCTTTTTCTTTTCTTCAGATGCCTCTGATTAGATTGTGGCCTGAAATTAATTTTCCTTCCATTTCAAGTCTCAGTAAACTAGCAGCCCTCAGATGTGAATAGCTCCTGTTTGATGCTGAATTAAGGTTTTCTTATCTCTGTCAATGTGTCAGTGGCATAAGGGCAAAGTAAAAAGGAAATGGAGTGTATGAGGTGACTGTTATAAGAACATTGTGTCCTTAGACAGCAGGTAACCAGCTATGAAGGCATTAAATTGGTCACTGTATCTGCGCCATTGCCCCCAACTTCTTGGGATGTTGGTTTCAAGGTTGCTGGGCAGTGTTATGCTTGAGCTAACTATATTTGGGGAAAAAGAGGGGAAGAGCAAGTACAAGAAGATTATCGTGGAACAGATGAGTCTCTGCATCACTCTTCACAATCTGCCGCTCAAGCACACGAACATGAACTGCTGGGGCCTTGCAGCTGGACTTCTTGTACTGTTGAGAAGGGGATTGCTTAGTGCTTTCTGCTGACTGGTTTTACTGGGGGGCACAAAAGTGCTTAGTTAATGTTGATCTGCAGATGGAAAACCAAGTAATGATTCATGTGAGTGTTTTATAAGCCAGCAGTTACATTCTGCTACTCTTTAAACTGCTGCTGGTTTGACTTTGTTCTCTTTACTAACAGCCCTTTGGGACCCATTGGTATCTATTATATATGTCTTGTAAAAGCCCCCTTACAGGTTATATATATTCAGTGAACAAACTCATGTTTTATTAGTTCATGGGAGGTACGTGAGTGGCTCTTCTAAAGCTGGGACAACTTCTGTTGTTTTGTTATAACTTTGAAGAAGTGTGGAAATCCACCCAATTGTGTTAATCTCATCAAACACTTGTCCTGTGGCTGCTGTGCCCTGGTGTGTATCCCTTCCCCAGCATCACCTGGGATGGTATGACCTCTGCATCTTCTGCATCCCTGAGGCAGTTGCAGAGCACAAAGCGAAAAGTTTGCCTTTACCATAATAGAAAAGGTACGTGTGACATAGTATTAATTGATACAATTTATAGCTAAACACCTAAATAGAAATAGGTGATCACGAATATTATTTTTTCAGAATTACTTATTCCGCTGGAGAATGTTGTTGATTCTTAATTGACCCTGCTGCTAGTGCCATCACGGAAGGGGCATCATGGTGGTAGTGGAAATGAAACTGGACATTTGTTTGGTTGAAAGCTGTGTTGTACGTAGGATTTTTCTTTTTTGAGAAAAATCAGAATTTGTTACGGAGTAGCACAGTTTGAGTGACAACTAGTGGAGGCCATGATTCCCTTTTATCAGTCATTTCTATTTGGAACACTGGCTGTGCAAGTAACCACCATAAAAGTAGGTCTGCCTCTTCCCCAATTTCAAAAAATATATTACTAAAGCTGTCATTTTTCTTTCTCATATTCATTCCTGGTTCCAGTGAGTAGTTATTTAATAATTTTGCCTAATATTGGGCCTAACTATATCTTATGGGCATGGAAATGTAAGTAGTATGTCACTATAGGTTCACAGATCTTATATTTTGTTTGCTTCCTCTTTGACAATCTGCTAAATAGCTATGATATTTTCCTGAACGTACCCTTGTATGAATGCTAACTTGCAGTGGTTTTGTAGCTTCACCTGTTAGTGCTTAAAGGCACTTCATTTTTCCCCTCACATGTTGTCCTGGGGTGGTTATTGATAACGGATCCATCAGTACAATTCAGTGTGGTGTCACACAGGGATTGAAGCATAGCTTGCTATTTCTCTAACTAGCTTCTTTGTTCCTTGCTTGCAAGAGGAAAATAATGTCTTGTCAACCTGATCTTGTCATGCTATCTCAAATTGCTTTATGTGGTGAAACCAGGAGCAACAAGGGTGTGATGAAAAGCTATCAGGTTTCTATACAAAGTGAGAGCAAGTAGATAGGGACCTTAGAGTTAAGAGGGATCATGGTGGAAATAATGAAACATAGCATTGCTTCAGGAAAGGTCAGTTGGGCCATCTTTTGAAAATATAAGAACAAGGAAATACTGGATAATGACTGAAGGACTTGATTCTGCTTTCTTGTTGAACTCAGTGTCTTATGGGATTGTTTTTTCTTCTTTTTAAGTTATGGTTTTGAACTGTGTTCAAAACTAGGCTGTATAAGGTTGCAGGATAAGCCTTCAAACCACAAATCAACCTTTATCTAACTGGAAAGAGGATAAATGTTGTCTTTGGGAAGCTGATCCTTCTTTGTCCATTTATAGGATTTTCTTACGTGTGTTGTTAAGTATTGGGCAAGATGCAGCAATGGCCAGGTACATAGTATAGGACTAAAAGAGCTGAGTTGTTAGGCTTGTCTCCTAAACTAGGCTGAAAAGGTACTGAAGAGCAGCGTACATATTTTTGATCGCTAATAGCTGATAGGTAGTGTATGATAATAACATGCAAACTCATGTGGACTAGTAAACTGTTTATTCTTCTTAATTAGAAGAATATTTTTTTAAAAAAATAAACCTAGCTTGAAATTATGCAGTTGATCTGCATATGTGGCTTAGCAGATGAAACATGGTGTTTGAGAGTGAGCATGATGCTATTCTTGTGCTCCAACTCAGGGCACCTTTTGCCTGCTCTGGTGATGAGTGAGACACTGAAGTAACTGAGGACAATCTCCATTTGGGAGGTGCAATCTCTAAGTCATACCAGAAATGTGCTATCTTCATGTAATTATGAGGTCATTAAAGTAAAATAGAAGTCCAGTCAAACAGCCTGAAACAAATTAGACTTTCTCAATTATCTAATCTCTTACCTATGCCACTGTGTTTGGATTTAGTTTCCTCATACACGCTAAGTCTCATGTTAAGAGACAGCACTGGCAGGGTTATAAACCTCCAAGCTGACAGGAGCTAGACTATCCTTTATTTCATTTGTTCCTCTTGGTGCCCTGGGGATGGTCTTTTGGCCACTTATGTATCATTGTTGTAACGTCCTCCTGAACTGATGTATAATGAAGTATATCTTTCTGTGCTATATGAATGGTGCTTATCCATGTGATCTGTAGACCTGTCCGTCAGTGACCTATTTTGACAGTAGCATGACAGCAGACCACAGAAGTGCTTGTCCCTCATATGCAGTTTTAAATCATCCCTGATGTAGTGGTAGTGTTTTGTGCCACCTGGCATCTGGACGCTGAAGCTGGAGGAGAGAACTTCTGGGGGTGTTAATGGTATTCTGGTTAAAATAATGTGGTTTTCCCTTTTCCTAGTACAAGCTGTGGCACATTAACAAATAATTAAACCTCAGGAAGTGGGGGATGGTTTCCGTAAGCTGTCACTGAGAGAAATTCAGGTTAAATCACTTGGGATTTTGCTGCTTTAAGCGTTCGTCGGGCAGTGCAGTGTGCCTCTTGGCTGGCAGAGGGAACATCAATCTTCAATTCCAGTTAGCTTGCTTTATACTTCTAGACCTCCAGACCTGGGAACAAAAAGAACTTGATGGGACCAGAACTCCAAGTTACTTGCATCTTATTTTCAACTCAACATCTTTATGAAACTGTATTTCACTGAGCTGCATTGAATATGTAGTCCTTCAGTCAATGCAGAAACTCTTCAGAGGTGCACCCTAATAGAGCTGGCTGAATAACTTGGAATAAGTGTATCTAAAGCATATTTCTTTTGGAAATTCTTTGAAAAACTTTTAAAAGACTGTTTTCTGTGTGAAATGTTTGCCTCAAATAAGACAGAGAGAACGCTTTTGACTGTTGGTTATTGGATAATGACAGGTCACCTAGTTTGATGGTGTTTAAAAGCATCTTCTGATCAGTAGAAACAGAATGAAGAAAATGTGATGTGAATGTTTCCCAATGCATTTTTAGAAAGCAGAGGTTCTGCAAACAATTATGTGACTTAAGCAAACATCCTGGAAAAACAGTGAGCAGTCTGCAGATCTCATTTGAATAAAGATACTTTTCCTGTGTACTCTTCCCCTCTGGCCCATTTGCCTAGATTTTGTCATTCATAGTTCTTAAAACAAATGCATAGTTGTTGTTTACATTAGCTGTATACTTCTGGGAGTAAAAACTGACTGTATTGCTGGATGGATATACACAACTTAAATCCAAAAAGTACATTGACCTCACTTAGGAAAAACACGCTTTCCCAAAGCAGTGAGGAGGCGGCAGGTTACAGAAGTTTGCACAGATGTCTTTTTTGTAGACTATTAAATTGTGTCCTGATGTACCCCTTTATCTCTCAGGGAAATATTTTACTCCTCACCAGCACCTCCCTCCCTGATTAAGTTAACTGTAGCAGTGTATTGATCCCAGCAGCCTTCCCATGCAGTTAGGGTTCTTGCAGAAGTTCAGTAACTCTTGTGTGTGTTTTAAGCTGTCCAGTATTGCACGGGTTGGTGGCCAGTCATGCACGAGTCCATGGTGCTGGTTGTTGTGGAGCTGTAAGGTCGCCTCTTGAAACACTGTGGTGCAGTTCAGATGCTTGTAACCCACCACGGTGTATGGAGCACCTTTTCCAGGGTACCAGTGTACCTTCCTCGCCTTTAAACACTTCAGTGGTCGGTATTTGTGTAGTGTGTGTCTAACTTCTGCCTAAAGCGATGGCCAAGTGATTGCCTAAAGTTAGGAGATGGCCAGGCTCTTTTTTCCTGCCATCCTCTTGTGCCAGACAGTGTTTCATTCTCTGCTTCCCCCCCCGCCACCTTCCTGAACTGTGAACTCAATTATCCTGGAGACAAGATCTTGAAAACTGGAGACTTCTGGCTGCTTCTTTCTGTGTCATCCCCAATGGCTGACACTCTTCTCCCCAGGCATTTGCAATCAAGTATAATCATTATGCTAATAACTGCACAGTGGAAATGTCTAATTTCTTAACACATGATCAGTCTGACTAATGAATTTAGTGTAATGGTGGTGGGATAATGCATTCAGCAGGGGGACGTAGCCATGTCCTCCTCTCTGTGCTTACACACAAGACTTCTCCTCAAGACTTGCTCTGCCTTTCACCCTGCCCTGGGGCTGCAGTGTTTGTGTTGAGGTGCGCTTGCACAGGTGAGAGCCAAGAACTCGCTGCTGGGGGTTTGTGTGTACGAGTCTGAAAGTTGGTCCTGGAGGAGGGGTTGACTGGTGGTGTGGTTTCTTCTTGAGCGAGGGTCCTCTGCCAGAGTGCCCAGCCTTAGTCCGGCAACCCCAGGCACAAATACAAGTTGGGTGGAGAATGGCTGGAGAGCAGCCCTG
>JAOXJM010000012.1:17168170-17194976 GCA_026413425.1 Tringa solitaria
CAAGACAGGTTGCTTGATTCATAAATGCTAAAGTTGTTAAGGTGTAGCTGTTGCCTTTTTCAATATGACTATTTGCTTTTAAGAGTACCAGTGTCTTTATTTTTTATTAACATCACCCTATTTGTTTAGGGGGTGGAAATGAGGTGCTGTTTACCTATTTCTAGGCAGCTATAGAACATTTTTACTAAAAGCTTTTTTCCCGCTCTTAGTGTCTTAATTCTGTATTGAAAACTTGGTCTTGGTCTGTTCAGAGGTAAAATAGCTTCCAGTAATAACCAAATTATCAACTCATTACAAGTCAGCTACAAATTATATCTTGCTATTGTTTGTTTATTGAGTGATTTGCCAAAAGTGTTTTATGACTGTGGAAGGCATGAAACACTTAGTAGAAAAAGGATGTTGGTATTTTGTGTGTAGACTTGTTGCATAAATGAAATAAGCTGTCTGCCAGGCCTTGGGTCTACAGTTCAAGATGGCTGTCATGCATTTGGCACCTTCAGCAGTGCTGACATTTGCTGGACACACTGTTGAGAAGAGTGGGCTGAGGTAGTGAATGACATAATTAAATGTTTTAGACGTTGTTATTACTTGGGTTCTGAGAGTGTGACACATATCGTAGCTCTGAGGGAAGTAGCTTGCTTTGTCTGCAAACAGCTAGTGCCGTTATAAGAAAACCAAATCAATTTAAGAAACCATCCTGTTGGAAATCAGCACAAATAACTGATCGTGCTGAGAATCTGAATTGCTTCTTGAACTTACAAAGTAGGGGGAAGCATACAATAAATTGAATTACAAACTTCGTCTTGTCTAGAATGGTCTTAGAAGATGCTTCTTCAGGTTCTGTTAAGCCTGACTTTCTTGACCAAAAATTTCACCCCGAGTTGCACAGCAACATGTCTGATAGAACCCATGTTTTTCTAGAGGGAAAGAAGTTTGAGTTCTGCCTAGAACAATTGTCAGTTTGACAAACTTGCAGGTCCTTGAATGTCTTCTGCTGTGGCAACTGTCAATAAAATACAGTAAAACACACACATTGACATCTAAGTATTAAATAAAATATGCAACACTTTGAAATCTGCAGGTGACAGTTTATTGCTGTTAATGGGACTCTGTTGTGTTCTGATGCAGGATTTGATAAAGAGAAAGGAAAGATACAAGGAAGAGAAATCAAAGATACAGGATGGATTAGAGCCTGTTTGTGCTTTTATTTATTTCATGAAATACTAATCCCAGAAAAAAACAGTCATTAAAATATGCAGTATAATTTAAGGGGTGATCCTGAATTGTTTTCTATAAAAAGTGTAAATAAAAATACTGTCTCTCAGAATTAAAAAAAAATAAAATAGAATGGTAGGTAATTCTCAGAGTAAATGCTGTCTTCCTCTGTACATCTTCCATCTGAGCAAATGCAGAAACACCTCCTGTGCATACTCACAACTCATTTTCTTTGTATGTGTCTCTGATGCTTCCCATGGCTGTGTAGAGGAGATGCAAAAGCAGGTGCCTACGCTTGGGGCCTGGAGAAGGGCTCTATGTGCCCCCCTCTGTCTCACATGCAGCAGTTTTTGTGGGGGCGGGTGACGAGGGTGAGGGTGGCAGTGATGGTAAGCAGCTGCTCTCTGTAGCAGGTTTCCTCCTTGATGGGAGACACCTCCTTGGAAGGCAGTGCTGTTTTCTCCTCCAGCAGCTTCTTGGTAGAAAAGCTTTTTTGTAGAGCATCCTAAGATCATAGAGGTACTTTCTCTGTCAGCCTGAGAGCCCTGTGGCAGCCCCAAGCTACCACAGATGCTCCACTCCCTACCCATTCCCTTTGCAGGGGCAGATAAAGATGAAGTCTCCAAAAGGAGTAAAATTGCTTTTTTTTATATATGTGCCTATGAAGCCAAGACTAGCATCAGTCAAAATCAGGAGTGCTTTTAAGGATGGTTTGCTAGTGAGAAGGCTTTCCCTTGCAACACAAATATTATGTGTAGATGGCTCCAAGAAACACACAGGCAAGCATTTTTGCCAGTCTGTTAAGTAGTTGCTCAGCTGTCACCCTCTGGGGATAGGGGAATGTAGCTGAAGTCATTCTTGGTAAATAAGAGTAACTGTCGTGATGTGAGAGCCTGCCTTCCTGTGTAGAGCTTGGGTTAAAATTATTAGGCAGAGGCTACTCTAACATTTCCTTCCTTCTCTTTCCTCTTCTTTTGTGCAAGGGGAAAAAAAAAGGTAGTGTGCCAGCAAATAAATAGGTCAAATACAATTACTCATACAGAAAATCCTCAGTTTAAGAGGGGGAGAAGGAGGAGGAAGCTTGGAAGCTGCCTTAAAAGCACTAAAGTTGGCCTTTGAATTTTTTTTTTTTTTTTTTTTTTTTTCAAGTAGGAGGCAGGTAGAATTGCAGCAATTTGTAAAATGACAGCTAAGTAGGAAATTAAAATGATGCCTTATGGTAAGGGCAGATAAAATGTTGAATACATGCTAAATTGAAATGCATAATAGCTGTAATTGGATCAAGTTTGTTTTTTGGAACTAATAGTTCCTCAAAATCAAACTTGAATTCTATATAAAGATTGATCACTTTTCGGCTTTGTTTTAAGGAACAATTTGGAATTTTGTCTCCATAAACCACTTGCATTTCAGTGCATTAAAACTGGAAGAAGCTTTCTGGCCCAGGAAGTCAAACAGGAGTTAAGCATTCAGAAATCTTTCAAGCAAGTGGAAGTTGGCAGGACACCCCTAAAGTATGGATTGGGCCAAAACTTCCCAAATACTAAGGTCAGAGAAGGGGGCCTTGCTCTTATCCTTGTAAGGCTTCTCAGCCTGCCCTTCTCACCTGCATTCCTCATGCTTGTGACTGTGTTGGTGCAAAACAAAACTGCAGATGAGGTGCTGATGTGAGGGTAGGCAGCTACCTAATCGTGCCTGCTTCCCATTTAGGATAAGAACTTCTATGTGTTAGCCACTTGAGTATTAACTTTTAAATAATTCACTGGAATAAAACCAAAGTGAGACAGGGATCCTGAACCTGAGCCTCTGGTGCCTTTGTATTAGCCTCTGTCAGACACTCATGCTTCAAAGGATGTCATGTGGCCAATTTCATTAAAGTCACATCATCCCTCTGGGGTCAGGGCCAAACAGTAAATATCGCTGTAGGGTAAAGAAGGCTTTTCTGGGGAAAAAAGTAACTCTTCCTGTTGCCAACTCTAATGACTCCCTTTTGAGTGTTGACACACACACACTGTGCTTTTCGTAAGACACTTGCTACTGGAAATTCAGTGAGTGTGTGTGGTTGTCATCTAATACAATGTAGGTTTCAAGCCTTTCTGCTTGCAAAGAAAACTCAAAACTGTGAGATCTCTTTATTTTCTGATTTTGAAAAGATTTTTTTTTTTACATTAACCTTAATCTATTGTAGCTAGACTCAAAGTTACCAATTCAAAGAATTCAAAAAACTTGAAGCATTTAAAGGGAAGAATCTAGGTATCTTTCTCTGAACAAGACACTGAGTACTGAAGGAACAATGTTAAGTTTGTCTGTCATCCACAAGCAGGTTTTTGTATGTTAATAGCAGTTAAATACGTAAACCCATTTTAAAGTCAAATCTGACTTGAAAATTTTTGCCTGCTCAGTTTGGAAACTCCAAAAAAAAAAAAGACATAAAGGAGAGAAGCAATGCTGACAAGCCACATCTGGTTACTGTTAACAGAAGACTGTGTAATTACTAGGTTGCAAATAATACTGGGAGAGGTTATAGTTAAAGGTAAAATTTTACTGAAGAGGAACTTACCTAATCAGGTTCAATTTTGAAAGAAATATTGATTTGAAACCTAAATTTTCTCAAAATAATCTGCCTTACAAAAGACTATAAGAAAATAAAGAACAAAGAAGGCCTTCTGACCCATTCTGGTAAGGAAATAGAAACACAGGAATGATTTCTTTAAAACTGCACAGAACCTAGTGGCAGAAGTATGTTAACCTGAGTGTCTGATACCCATGTTCAGTCTGCCTTCTGAAAAAATCTTTGATTACGTTTCCTCCCTAAGTCCGTATCTTGATTTCTGTGAGGAAACCATATTCTAAACTTCGTGCTTTACCGTGTCCTTTCCTCAGACATCCCGGATCTTCATGTACAAGTACCCTTCCAGCTGCTTTTCTTGCTCTGTGTCATCTGTCATCTTGTGGTACTCCCGAACTGTTCCACTGATGAGACAGGAGGCAATCTTGTGCAAAAATCTATGAGGATGCCTATGGAGCAATTGAATTGCCTGGCAGCAGATACATAATAGCACTTCAAACGGTCCTAAGGCCAGCTGCCTTTCTGTAGGGGTGTCTCAGATAATTCTCCTTTGGCTAATAAAGGAAATACCTTTTTAAGTAAACGGGGAGGTTGACTAAAGAGTCATCAAGAGCAATCAGGGGTTTTTTTCTGTTGTGGTCGATGGCTGTGATTACTGGTCCAAGGCAAGGGATCTGAGGCTGGTTATTGCTTTTGCACAGCATACATACAAAAAGTTCTGAGTTTGCCAGATGCTATTAGACTGACACCTTTTTTAAACATTTGTTTCCATTGATCAGCATTTATATTGGATGGTCATTAATGATGGCTTTCAGTGATCCTAGGTACGGCAGAGATACAGAGTGAAATTGGCTCTTTTAAATTCAAAAGTTGAGAAATAGTGAGTGACATACAGTAGGGGGAGTACAACCAACCTGCATAGAGATTTGAAGTTTCTGCAGTCTGAAATCGGAGAGTTCATAGCTGAAACGTGCAGAAGAAACTTGCTGGATGTCAGTGTGATAAGGATTTCGCTCCTGTGTGCAAGTGGCCTTTTGTATTTATGTGCTTATAGATACATTTGCTCACATAAATGTTCCTAGCCTTATTTTTCCAAACACAGTTTATAACTCAAATAATAGCTTTCTGGTTCCCTGAATCATGACTAATGTTCCCCCATGACTTGTTACTTGGCATGGAAACTATTAAAAACAGTTAGTTAGATGGCTGCCTCCTAAGGCCAGTCAGTCAAGTTCCTCAAATGTCTGCACATCCCTTGGCTGCCAGTAGACACTTTTGCTTGTCTCACACCCTACCCTTTCATGCCATTCTTGGTCTTGTCCCTTTGGCCTCAGTTACAGAAAGCTGCTTGCTGCCATTGGCGGCAGGTATTTTTGTACTGTTCAGACTGCCAGAACTGAGCATGCTGGAATTGCTGAAATAGTTGTCTTAAGCAAGTAAACCTCTTTCTTGGTACTTAGAGTCAATACTTGACTGTCCCAAAGTTTTGCCTTGTCCTGTCCAAAGCCACAGCTAAAATTCTCAGTCCAGGTACTCTGAATTTCTGGCATCAGTTACAGAAGCAGCCTCACTTTTGGCTTTGATAAATGCCTTGCATGGCTGTTGCAAACACCTGTTTTGCCCGTTGTCTTAATTGCATTACTGCTTTCCAGCCCACTGCTGGCTGTCAGTCCTTGGCCAACCTCCTGTCCCACACTGGTAGGACCCTGTGGATGTGCTACTGCCCTAGCTGTGATCTTTTGGAAATTCAGTGAGGTTGACTCCTATTTCTTCAACCTGAGACTGTGGTTTCTTAATTTTGTGACAGACTTTTAAACTTCATCCAGGACTGCCACATGCTTGGCGGGTTTTCCCTGGAAAGGCAAAATTGTTCTGCTTGCTTCTTTGAAACATCTCTCTGCTATGATGCTTGCAAGAAACCCCAGCCTATACTGCTGCTTACCATGCTATCATGTTTCTGGGAACATCCTGATCTGTCTAGTTCTCTGCCTCAGCACCACAAGTGTCCCCAACAAGCCTACACACTGTGTTATTGTTCTGATGTGTACGTCAACCAGGATTCTGGTATCTGACTGTCTCCTGTGTGTACAGTAATGCAGCTAGAGGGAGAAGGGAATCGTGCTCCCTACAGCTTCTGCAGGAATTCTTCAGTTGACTAAGCTCTTTTCCTTTTGCATCTCCTATGGATCCTTCTCAGAACAGTCTTTTCCTTCTTCAAGCTGTGAACCTTATGCACGCTGCTGCTTCTCTTCCTCATGCCTTGCATTTCCTTCCTTCTTGACTCTGACCTTCTCGGTACTGATCAGGCAGTTGGTGATGGTCATGGTCTGCCAACTGGCTGGCTGGCCCAGAGGCATTTGTAGAGAGATGCTTGAACCTACATTAAACATGCACCTGCTCTTCCTTTTGGTTTTCTGCAGTCTTTTTTCCCCGTTTTTCTTAAAAACATAATGAGTCTAGACCCTGCTGCCTAAACTGTTCCCAGTTCCAAGCAATTTTTTAAATTGTTTAGAGAACACTACATTTGGTTTTCAGACCAAGAAATGCAGCAAGGTTGACCTCATAAGCTCAGCCAATAAATACAAGAAAATGTCTCCTCCTAATTAATTAGCTTATTAACCATGATTAAATAGCCATATGGTTCATCTCGCTTCGATTCATTTGCTTTTCTCCCTTACTTCTGTCTTGGATCAGGATTTCCTCTCCCATAAGAATGCCTGTTCCTTTTGCGTTCCTTCCTTCTGTGTTTTCCTGCCTGTATGACCCTTGTTTATATTGACAGCAACAGAGAGGACGTGTATGGAGCTTTTTACTTATAGAAAGCAGTATGACAACAGTTACTAATTCTTCTGCACAATAAAGAAGTGTGTGTATCTGTCTGTATATTGTTTAACTGGTAGCCAAAGAGATGAATCTCACCTGATGTAGTGGTAGAGATAGGAATAAAGATCAAGAGCTGTTGGGCTTCACTTATATGTTTAGAATGTTAAACAGCAGTAGAAAGGTTTGAAATAAGATGAAGATTCCTGATTCATTTGCTAGATGTTGATATTCATGCTGTCGCTGCAGTGGAGGCAGAATGTAACAGTGATTAAGGAGGAGGTGGAAAGACTCACCATAAGTGCTGAGTGACACTGCATAAGGGAAGGAAAGAGAGGAAGCTTTCTGGTTTTGTGTTTTTGAGGCAGGCAAATTTAGTAGTAGAGGCTGGGTAAGAAACCATGCCACCATTCCTTTTAAGCCTTTAAAAGGCTTCTATCTATGGCTGCTGGGGAGAGATGGGACCAAGAGTTTCAGTTCTTGGTCTCTTTTAACAAATTCCTTGTATTATGCCATTGCCCTTGGCAACTGGTGAAGTAAGGGAAAGGGTCACATATTCCTGTGAGAGAGGGAAGCAAATTTCATTGCTAAAAGCTTGTTTTAAAAATATAATAGTTGGAAGACTACCCTGACATCCTGGAAACTGAGCCTTTGCCATTAAATAAGCATGTGAAGACAGAAGTGGTTTAAATGCCTTAATTCTGCCACTTTGCTGCTGAACGTCTGTCCAGACTGGAAGAGAATGGGGTGACCTTCAAATTTACTTATCACAGCTAAACTTTTTTAATTTGAATTTTGGAGCAGGTTTTGTGTTTCTGGTCTTGTAATATGAATAACTTTAAGGTCAATGGCTTTCAACCTCATTTGATTTGTAAACCCCAGCTGTCTTTCAGTGGTTTTGCAGACCTTGTCAGAAATCTCACACATCCATATTGCTGTATAGCATGTTTTAATTATATTTTCTGAGCTCAGGGGTGCATTTAAACTGGTCTGTGGGTTTTTTGGGAGAGGAGGAGAAGGAGGTGCAAGCTGCACTTTGAAATGCTGTGCATTAGGAGGCTTGCTCTGAAAGTGACAGTTTATTTCCAAACAATTTCAAAAAAAAAAAAAGTCCATTGGGATTATTTTATGTTTTGGGGTTTTGTATTTGCTTGGGTTTTTTAAATTGGTGAAACTAATCCTTTTCCCCATTCAAAAAAATGAGTGCCATTGTGCCCCCCTCCCCTCCCTGAGTACAATTAGAGAACTCAACTTGAATTTATTTTACATTTATTTTCCTTATGAAGCCAAGTTTTCATAATTATTTTTTTTCCTCTGCAATCATGAAGGCTGTTAAAATGATATAGTGGAGTCATATAATGACTTGGTTCTAAGAGCTGAAATTTCAGAATAACAATCATTAAAGCACTGCCAACACAGTTTTGAGCAGCCAGCACTGTGCTGGCTTGAATCAGATTTCAATCAATAAACCAGAGGTGAAAGGCGCTGCTGCTCATCCTGTTTGAGAACTCCCTTTTCTTTATTTACCATTCAATGCAGCAGCTAGGATTTCTTCAAAACACATGAAGGTTAAGTGTCAAAACAACAGGCAAGTCTATTCTGTGCTGTATAGCTGAAACTATAAAAATAAAGTGGGTTTGTGAACAAGTTCTTAGGTGCACGTTGCCATTGAAATAGCATTGATTTGGGTTTGGACTTGGATGGTCAGCAAAGGGCTTTTCAACCCTTTACTGCCCATGAGGAGCCTGGCAAACAAAGCTGGCAAAGCTTAACTAAACTTCATTTTAACACTTGTTTTTCCTGTGGTCACGTAGTCAGACAAAGAACTTTCAATGACGAAGTGAGTCAGTGTAATCTCTTTTAGTGTACTGGGATGTAGCTAACTATCAGTAGACACCAATGATTATTTTTTTTTTTAATGTGATTATCTGTAGTTTAACCTGTCCTATCAGTTGTGATGGATCTGCCATTAATTTCTACCTTTTTCCCCCCTTTTTTTGCCAACGTTAAGTGGCTAAAAGCCAAGGTAAGAAGTGTTATTTCTCCTTTGACCCACAGTGCCTCATGTGACTGATAGTAGAGGCTGCAGAGCCATTAAAACTGAAAACTAGCGCTCTCTTATGCTCTCCTCTGCTTTCCATAGGATACTTAGATTAAACATGCTATACTTGTTTTTTTTTTATTTACAGCGTTTAGTGTGTCAATATATCTGTGATACATTGACATCTGCATTTATACATAGATACATTAATTTCTCTAACACATGTAGTGCTTTGCTCTGAATTCAGTAGATGCCTTGATTCCCTTCACTCACATTTTTTGCAGGAGACTTCCCAGACAACCTGAATGACTCTGCTAGTCAAATAGCAGGGGCAAATTGAGAAATTCTGGGCCCATGCTGACTGAATTGTACTGTCAGTGTTAAAGTTTGATTTAAATTATTAACACCCGAATGGAGATGAACAGAAATGTGGCTTCCCTTTAAAGAAAATAGGATATAAGAGATTTGTGCATGAACCTGTCAATTGCCTACCTTTCTGATGTCTGTTGTAAATTAATAGCAAAAATAACATTGAGCTTTTATTTAGACTCTTTGTATTTACTGATGTCTGTCTTGCGTGTTGCTGAAAACTTGCTGTTTGACAGCTGTCTGGGAATTCTCACTTCACATTCTTACACTTTAAAAAAAAAAAAAGCTGTCAATAATAGAGCTGCTCTGTTATAAAAATAAAATCATGTTTTCCCTTCTTTCAGCATGGAAATAACCAGCCTGCAAGAACTGGCACCTTGTCAAGAACAAATCCGCCTACACAAAAACCACCAAGTCCTCCTATGTCAGGCCGGGGAACTCTGGGGTAAGGATGAAGACTGCTTGGTCCCGCCTGTGCAATAGAAAGTTTTAATTGTGCCAGTGTTGGTGTTTCTTAAATATGTGGATAGATGGCAATTCTAACTGCTTTTAGCAAAAAACACAATTACCTTTTCTGTGTAAGCCCTTTCAGCTGCATTGCTTTCATTATGACCTTTTGAAAGAATGCTTTTTTGGGGGGAAGGATTTATTACAGATATGGGTAAATGAGAAGGCAGTTGTTATTCCTGATTTTTGGGGAGAAATCCTTAGTGACACAAAAGAGTATCAATAAGGTTTTAACTTCAGTTGGGGAAAGACTTAATTGTTAAAGTTTATGTCTAGTTGTTTCTCAGTATTATAAGAGGTAAGAAATGGCTGCTAGGGCAAAATTAATGGCATTGTGACATATTGGCAACACTGATTCTTGCAGACTTGTGCATTTTTATTTTTATGCTTCAATGAGGAAGGATTTTGCTATTCCCAAGTCCCACTGTGACCAGAGTTCCCTGCCGTAGCATCTATTTCTTGTGGACTTACAGAGAGTGAAATCTGCTTATCTTGGTGTGCCAGCAAGTAGTTGCTGCTAGAGACCAGAACATTAATTCTTGAGAAGCTCAGAGCACTGCCATATGGTTTTGTCTGTTCAGCTGTGCAGCATCTTCCAAAAGGCATCCTAAGCAAGACCTTCTGCCTATTTGTCACTCTCAGTCTCTCCTTTGTGCTGAGGGTAGGATTGAGGTACTGTAAAGCTGGCTGGCACAGTTGGGTTGGCTTCAGGTGCGTTGCCTGGCAGAGTCGGGGAGCTGGAAAAATGAAGAATAATGGGACACAGGATAGAAATCAGGAGCAATGGTCAAGGAAAATTAGAAACAGCAACTCCTTTTGTTGAAGTCTTAGTGATTTTTAATCCTGATTTGCTGCTTTGCGGCTTCATGATGGCAGTGTTTGTTGTGTATTCTGCAGAGAAATTACCCTAGAGGTTTCCTCAGCATGTTTTGTGAAAATTCCCATTGCTCAAGGGCATGCAATCAGTATTCCAATTGTCTCTCTTATCCCAGCTGAGAAGGAGTTGTTTATCAGCTCTGGGAAGCTGGGTAGTGCTTTCATGTCCTCTTGGACCTTTTCTAGTGAAACAGCAGCGTTGCTGTAGCGGTGAGCTGCCTCTCTAATGCTTGGGTTGCCTTAGCTCATGCCTGATAAGGATTAATCAGCTGAATGTCGTTTCCAGATGAGCTTGACAAGAGGCAGCAGTTGGCTGAGGGGGAGGAATAATGTGGGTTCCTAACAGAGATTTCTATCTGCCCTTCTTGTTCAGGAAGTACAGCTCTTGTCTCGAGCAGCCGTGTTCTGCCAAAGCATGAAATATCATAGGCATGACTGTTTCCCTAATATATGCAGAACAAAATGCTAAAAACCACAAGGATACTGCTCTTCTCCCTTTTATCCAGAAAACAGAGATAAGCATGTAAAATCAGAATGAGCTTGGTGTGAAATACAGGCCTTTAAATACGTGCTGCCTTTTGTGCAGCTCGTCCCTCCGAGGCAGGAGTATCTAAAGGAATATGGTGGGGAGGGAATCGTGTGGGCTGAAAAGGGAAATGGACTGCAGGTAGCAGGGGGTCCCTTCATCAGACCAGGGAGAGACTGTGGAAAACCTTGGATGATGCTCAGGTTGGAAGTACCACAGGAGGAGGAGTGAATTGCTGGAGCTGGATGGAGAGCAAGGCCTTGGACCCCCTCTAGCTCTCCTGGTGGCATTGGGCATCAGCACCACACTGAAGCATTAGGAGACAGTGAGGTAGGGAGAGCTGGGTACTGTCAGGAAAGTGTGTTTTCCTCCCCTGCATAAGGCTGGCAGAAAAGCACAGGAAAGAATTGGACTTGAGTTATTGAAAGAAATTGTTTTTGACTTCTCTGGTGCTTAGGAGTTTGAGTTCTTCAGTGAAGCTGAGAAGAGTAAAGGCGAAACTGGGGCATGGCTGAACCTGAAGATGTAGTTGGGGGTTGCTTTTCACAATATTTTAAATTGTACAGGCAAAATAAGTAGTACTACAGTGCTGAGTAGTAATTCATGTTGCCAGTGCATTCCAAGGTGGAGTTTAAAACGTTAGTTTTCAAGGTTATTTATGCTGGAAGTACATTTAAAATCTTCCCTGCGTATCATTTTGTTTGGAAGTATTTAGAGCTCTATCTCTTACAACTGGACTACGTGCTTTCTTTATTTTTCCCACAACTGATCTCTTTTGGCAGATCTATAGGTGATGGCAGTCTGCGTATTAAAATCAGCGGAAGTTCTTTATATAGACAAACTAATTTGCAAACACCACAGTGCATGCAAACAATTGTGGTATTCCCACTTTTCTCTTTGCGAGGTTTTAATAATAAAATGTAATAGTTAAAATTTAGTACTGTTACATTCCATATTGTAAAAAGGAAGTCAATAAGCTTCTTAAAATACCAGGAAGCTGTATAACTTTCCAACTCAGTTATAACCAGTAATTGAACAAATGATTAAATGCCAGTAGTTTAGTATTTTTGTTTTTGCTTAGCTGGTGCGTTGCCAAATTCCACGTCTTGCAAGGGATCTCTTAGTTACTGGTGAGAACTGAAGAGCTCTGCAATTCAGTACAATAAATGCACTGTTCTTAAGGCAGTAATGGGTCTGGTAAATAGATCTTGAAAGATCTGTGTTATATTTCTGACTTGATGCAGGCTACTAGGTGACCTTGGAAGTCTCTGGGCTTCACTCTCTTGGGCTGCAAAATGGACACAATAAAGTTCATCTGTGAGACACTTAAGATGGCTTGATTACTGCATGAAACAATGCTAATAGGAAGAGCACTGGTGATTGCAAATGTAACTTGTTCTGTGAATCTTTCAGCCTTACTCCTGTCCTAATGAATGGAATGCCTTTAGCCAAGAATACTTCTGGAAAGCATTTGGAGGGGAGGGGAAGGGGGAAAGAGGAAGGTGTTACAGTGGAAGCATTTGTCACATGCAGTGTACTGAAAGGTAACCCCAGAATATTATGCAGATGTAACTATTGTATGTTACGTAGTTCAAAGAATAGACCTGGGTAATAAACTTAGTTTAGGCTTTTTTAACCAGCTTACGTGCTGTAGGCAAACTTTTATGGATCTACCTACAGAAGAGAACTTTAGAGAGTTTATTGTGACCTGTCTACCCCACCTGGTCGAATTTGTTTAATACACTGTAATGTGGGTCACTGTGCAGTGATCTCTCTTGAAAATTTTAAGAAAACAAATGGCTTTTGATCTTCTGATTCTTTATTTTTCTGTCTTCAAATCTTTTTTTTTTTCTTGACCAGACGAAATACTCCGTACAAAACCCTGGAGCCAGTCAAACCGCCAACAGTCCCCAATGATTACATGACCAGTCCTGCCAGACTGGGCAGTCAGCACAGTCCGGGAAGGACAGCTTCCTTGAACCAGAGACCAAGAACACACAGGTAGAGTGTTTTCTCACTGTAATTCTTTCCTGCCTGGCATTCTGATGATTATTAGAGTCACGTAAGCTTTGAGCCTGTTGGCTTTTTGTTAAAGGCAAAAGGAGAGTTGTCCTACCACTCTGCATTCGTAGAACTTCACTGTATCGTTGACTTCTCTGACACGTAGAAGTGTCTTCATAGTCTCTATAGAAGCCTTATTGTATCTAGCAACTTAATTCCATAACCACAGGCCTCATTTTATATAATCAATTTATATTGTTCTATGGTATTTGTTTCCCAAGAATAAGCAAAATTTCAAAATTTATGCAGTTGCAAGGTAGGGTAGTGATGGGTCCTAATGGGTTTAAAGCTGCATTGTTAACCTTAGTCTAAAATACACTTATGCTTTTTTTGTTTTTTGTTTTCAAGGTCACTAATTGCAAAGGAAAATTTCTGTTGATTAGAAACACTGTGATGAAGGTAGTCTGAAAGAGCTGATTGCTTTCTTTTGGCTAAAAGTTAATGCTCATAATCAGTGCTAGCATGATAAAAGCAGCAAATAAAACCTATTCACAGAGCAGATACTGGCAGCAGTGAGTTGTTTCCACATGCTTAGGGGCTTTGATGAGAGAGTAGTGCGTGTTTGGGGTGAGAAAGGTATTCTGAGTTTACCTTTTTTTAATGTGGGGTTTTTTTTTCGAATTGCAAGACTAGATCTTTGTCTGAGCTTCTTGAGTAAGTTCAGTTTTTTCAATTTGAGTTTTATCGTAGGCTCCAAACTGCAAGGAAAGAACAGATGAAAGAATTCAATCTAGTTAGAAGTAAGAGGTTAGCTGGTTTTTCAGAGAGCTTCTTTCTTAATTTTTTTTTTAATAACTCCCAGTAGGCAGTTAAACACAGTAGGTCGCTAACGGGAGTTGAGAAAGTATTCTGGACACAGTTGATCATGAAATAATGCCAGAATGAAATAACTTCTAAATCTGGCTGCAATGAAAATCTTGTTAATCTGTTTAGCTGGCTACTGTGAATGCTCCCTACTCTTGTCTCACAAGATCTTCTTTTATGTAGACTGCGGTTAGAAATTCAGCTGCAACCATGGAGACAAGATCAAGGTCTTCAGGAGACAGAACACTAATTTTGAAGGAATTATCTTGGCTTCCATTTCAGATCACTGATTTTCTTTTTTGTAACAGTGTTATTTTCTTAAGATAAATTTGAATGATTTGTGCCTGACTGTTGACAGCACCAATTTGTAGCTACCCAGGAATGGTAGATAAACTATAACATCACTGAATACTCTTTAATTAACATGGATGGGTTAAAGTGGTGTTTTGGCTTCAAAACATCTTGACTACTTAGTTCCCTTTATATTATCCATTTAATCCATGTAAATTCAAGCCTTGGCCTGAGGCGTGCTCTCGGATAAGAATAAGGACAGATTCCGTTTGAATCTTGATTATTTTTCAGCTCTCTCACTGAAAAGAAATGTTGTGTCCTCCGAAGGCATGTGTAAAAATGTTATCCGGTAGTTCACTAGAAGTATGTTCTGTGAAAAAAATCTGTATTACTGGCTTCTAATTTGTGTATCATATAATGGTACTTAGACAAATTGTGACCTGGCTGTACTGTTAACTTTCTGACTCTCTTAGAAACTGTCCTGGTTCCAGTGGGAACAGAAACAAAGTTCTTATACACAAAAAGTGTGTGCACGAGCCGGGGAGTGTGTTAGTTATACAGAAAATTATCCACACCATAACCCACACCTCACCCCACCCCAGCTGCTTTATTGTGGCTGTTCTCAGTTTAAAAGTTCTCAATCTAAACTTCTGTTCTGAGTAGAGGAAATGTTCCTTCAGCTGACAGTGTACCTAATCTTTAAAAAATATTTATAGTTTAGGCATGAAGTCTTCCAGCTCCAGCTTATTAATTGCACTTATTACAAGGCCCCTGAACTATTCTTGCCATTTCTACTCCATTACCTAGAACTGGTACGCTTATTATTTTTTAAAGCATTTGATCAGACTTTTTATCCATAGTGCTGTTTATCAGCTTAGGTAATTCCATTTATTGGGAGTGTAATGCATCCAGACTCGATTAGCTGTACGCAATTGTAGGTAGAGACAGAGGCATTTTATAGGGGGTTTTTCAACTGTCTATAATTGAGTGAGGCCGGCAGAGCTCGCCCAAGAAGTGTGATTGTTGATAGGTCTTTGTAGGAAATGCCGTGCTAATACTTGTGCTTTCCCTTTCCAGCGGTAGTAGTGGAGGAAGTGGCAGTCGAGAGAATAGTGGAAGCAGCAGTATTGGCATTCCCATTGCCGTGCCTACACCTTCACCGCCAACCATTGGACCAGGTATGTGGGACCCTTCCCGTGTTAACTTAAGGCTCTCATGTCGGTCGCTTGTGTTTGCAGAGGGATTGTCACTGAATACGAGGGGGTAGAAACTGTCCTGAAGCACACTCCTAGTCAGAAAGTAGCTTATGAGTGCTGAGGGTCATCTAAAGGTTTAATTCTTTACCAAAAGTACTTGCAGAACAATCTGTTCTGGAATAGCACATGGTTAAAATACCTTTGTAAGTCCATGTTTTTATGAGAAAATCAAGGGGGAGGGGGGAGGCGATATAGGGAGAGAAGTATATCCTTTTAAAGCTTGAGTGTATTATTAAATGCCTGTCTACAGTTTGGCATTTTTGGATGCCCTGAGAAGCAACAGCAATAATGTACATGTTTGATGGGAAATGTTCTCTTCTGAAATAGCCTTCTAACTTTACCATCTGCCAATGGTGGTATGTATCTTTTTTTAATTAATGAAAAGTCTTTACTTCAAATAAAATGCAGAAGATGACCTAAGAAAACACTGTTAGTAGTAGAATTCAGGCTTACCCACCAGTGTTGTCTATGCTACAATTGCAGTCTGAAGTTGCTAAGCTATGATGGAGATCATTGAGAGAGTCAGGATAACCAGTGTGTATAAGCCAGCACAGCAATAAAAGAGAGCCATGCAGGATCTCTCAGCATTGAAACCGTACTGCCTTTTCTTTAAGAGTGATAAATGGTGAGAATGTGTAAGATTCTTTATTATAAGCCGGCAGTATTATTATCTTCGTAATAAACCAACTCAGGCACTTGTTTACTGTCTGTGTATTTTGTAAGCACATAAAGCTAATTTGCACAAGAAAACAGTGGAGTTTTGGTGTAATGTAATTTTGCTATTGCACCTCTTAAATTTCTGTTCCTTGGACGACAAGTCCTCACTTTCTTATGCACATGTAGGCTTTCCCTTCCCAGGTGTTTCTGATCCTGCTGTGGTACATACGGGCATGAAATCTTACTATCGTCATCCTATAAAAATCAATGGGAATAAAGATCTGCAGGTACAGAACCCTGTGTAGGATCAGGGCCACAGTTTGTATCAATTGACCAAAGCCAAATTTCTGTATTTATTTGGGAAGCCTATCAAGTGCCTGTGCTTTCTTAATTGTTTGGGTTTTTTTAAAAAATAAATGGCCTAATTGGGAATATAAACTATTTTATTAGCACACATTTCTGTTCCTCCTCCTCCTGGAGCCCCGCCAGCACCACCACTGCCACCACCTCTCCCGATGGGCAGTCTGATAGGTGAGACTTGTGTCAATGCTGAAGTGA
The DNA here is from genome assembly GCA_026413425.1 of Tringa solitaria. NCBI lineage: Eukaryota > Metazoa > Chordata > Aves > Charadriiformes > Scolopacidae > Tringa > Tringa solitaria. The sequence goes on from JAOXJM010000012.1 coordinate 17,184,718, forward strand.
TTGCAGTCGTGCTGCATAATCAATAATCATCTCTTCCTAATGAACTTAGTGAGGGTGTTTTTGATTCCGTAGTGGGGTCTACGTGATTTTAGTATAAAAATCAGTTCTGATATTTTTTTGTTTGTTTGTTTTTAAACAAATCTAATCTCCACTAATTTCCTGTGGTTAAAGCCTCTGAAGGTAAATGGACAAGGTGTGGGGAAAAGGCTGCCAGTTGTCTGAAATCTCTGTTCCCAATAAAGCTAATATCTGATTAGTCTCATCTATAAGATCTCAAAATCAGCTTGAATATTGGTATTCTGCTGTATCACCCCTGTAGCTGAAACTAAGCCACAACATTTGCACTCTGGCTCAAAAATGGTAGCCGATGTGTAGGGTGATGTATATGTTCTATCCCATGGGCGTAAGGTGACCGAAAAGCAGAAGTGTCTGTCACGGTGCCTTGGGTTTGATGTTGTAATGCTGCAGGTGGGTGGCAAACTGGAAGACTCGAGGATATGAAATAACAATTCTTGGAAAATTGCTTCAAGCATTACGTACAGCTGTTAGGATGAGATCTAGAAGTAGTACTTCCCAAAACAGGGAGGAAAGAATACCCTGCCCTTTCCTATCAAAGGCTGATGACAAAATTCAGTGATTGTGTTATAAAACTAGCTTTGGAGGCTTTGACCCACATAACCCTTTGCACTTTCCCTTACTGCAGTGTTAAGGGAAAGTGGCTTTGGATAGCATTACAGGACTGCAAACTTCTGATCACACACTGGTTGTGTATATATGTGTGTGTGTGCATTTTCGTATATATTTATATATACTTATATAAGATATATACACTTGTATATAAAAGCACAAAACATTTTATTGCAAAACAATTTTTGCATTGAAAAATTGCGTTGATCCATGTGACCTCAACATGTGAGATTCATTAGTTTGCAAGATGTGATTCTTTTCTCATCTGCCAGAAGTTAATCCAACAGAGAACTTAAATAGTTGTATTAACCTTGAAGTTTGTGCAGCAAGCATGTGGAAGGTAAAAATGGGTGTTCACCCCGAAGAACGAGTGACACGATTTCTGTCAGCTGGCATTGGTGATTCCGATTTGTTAGCGCAAATTCCATCAATATAAAAGCACAACTAGCAAATATGGTTGATAAATGTGTCTGAAGCTCATGACATTTGTTTTACTGTTTTGTTAGAGTGTCTTTTTATATTAGATTGGAGACAAGTTCTGGTTCACAATGGAAAACATTTGCTTTGAGCAGAATGTGGATTTTTTTCTGTGTGCTTTTAATAAAGGGTACTGCATGTACAATAATTGAGATATGCTTAGGAGTTGGAAGCTGATTCAATTTTCCAATCCAGTCTCTCAGAGTAGTTCTCAGCATTTCTCAAATGCCCTTTATATGAATGTTGGTTTATGTCCTGTGTGGTTTTTCTCATTATTGATTATAACAGGGATATTTGCTCTCTGTAAGTCTCCCATTACTGGCCTTAAATTATTGGAGAACCGTAATCAAGTATTTCCCATGTTCTGGGCTTTTTCTATTTTCTGCATTCTATCCCAAGTAATGCTCTGCTTAAGTCTTTTCCTTGGTTCCTCTGGCTAATGCTTTTCAGCTGCTCCGGGTTCAGCTCCTGGTTCCCAGTATGGCACAATGACCAGGCAAATCTCGCGACACAACTCTACCACTTCTTCAGCATCTTCTGGTGGATACAGACGGAATCCTTCTGTGACTGCCCCATTTTCTGCTCAACCTCATGTTAATGGCGGGCCTCTTTATTCTCAAAATTCAAGTAAGCTGCTGAGCTCTGAAATCACAAACTGTTTTGAGCAAAATGATTGTAAAAGCATGCATGGCATTTTAATTCGTTTATGACGAACATCAATCAGATTACTGCTTTCTTTCCTAAAATAGAAGAAAAAACAAACAAGAAAAACCATATTGAAGTTGTACAGTGATCGCACTATATGCAATTATACTGTTTTCCTCTCTGACTTGTTTGCTGTTACTCATGACAAGAAATTACTATGATTGCCTATCTAATTATAGGCACATTATACTTAGCATTTCAGGTGTGCTTGGAGAACATAAACTAAAACCAGATTTTTTTTTGCAGGAGACCTAATATAATTGTAGTACAGTCCCCCCACCAGTGGGCTAGGGGCAACGGAGTACTGTCAAAGCACAGTGCTCATGTCACAAACTTTTCCTGTTACCCAGTTTCTCCCTGTCTCTGTGTCTTTCCTAAATCCTTTCCTGATTCCAAGTTTCTCCTTTGTTCTTAGTTTTAAGCTTGACTACCAAAGATGAGGTCAGTCTCTCTCTCTCTCTAGCAGACGACTCCTCTGTGCTTGCACACTAGTAGTAGTATAGATGGAGATGAATGAGGGAAGGGATGGATGCCATGGGCAAGCGGGCAGGTTTTAGTCAGTGGCATCCTGCCTACATACTCAGTAGAGCAAACGAGGTTCACTGCAGAAAGAGCTGCAAGATAAGGATCTACTTGAGTGCTAGTAGAAAGTTGTTTATATCAGGAAACTTCTTTCTTGCCATTTCCATAAATTTTGACCAGATATGCATAGAGGAGTGATAGTCCTCTAATGGTTTCTGGTGGTGGTCTTCAGCGTGCCAACTCTGTAAACTTCAGAGTGATATTTCTTTTGAAAAGAAATATTGATGTTTGGGCTGAAGATCACTTTGGACCAGCGTTTGCTGTTGTGTTCTTACTCTTAAGGAAAGAATGCATATAAAATGTGTGAGACACTGAGGTGAAGAGTTTTCTCAGTGGTTTAGAAGTATTATGTTTATAAGAAAGCATTTTTATATGCAGACATGATAGCTATCTATTTTTTTTTCTAATCTTGATTGTCTTCCCACTCACTCTCTCCCATACTGGCCATTCATTTTCCTCCACACTCTTGTGCCCCCAGATTAATTCACCACAACAACAGAAACTCCTTCCTGTTTGAACAGTTGTGTACTGTTGAATAAACAGGGCTTTATTTCTGGAAATAATTCAGTTGTCTTAAATGCTGTGCACACCACTGTTTCTGAACATTTACATTTGTCCAAAGCAATTTTTTGCTCAAATGCAGGTGCTGTTCCTTAATCTAGCCTCTCTGGTGTTTTCAAAATACTGATTGTCAACATTTTTAAACAGTATTTTGATGGGTGTGTTTTACTACTATAAACTGTTTTCCTCTGTTTCTGTAACTGGTGATTTTTTTTATTTTTAATGCTACTGTCTTGACATTAAGTCTAGGTCCCATGTTTCCTTAAGGGTTTACTTTTCATGCTAACAAATACTCTTGTTTTTTCTTAGACGTTTACTTCAATTTTGTGAGAAACCTGTTTGTTCTCCTTCTTTTATTGATCATTTCTCCCATACAGTTTATTTGATTATTGGTTTTGTAATGAACTAAGTGCTCCGTTTTTATTCATCAAACATTAATCTTAGTTATGGCTTTATTTAAAACTGTTGCTTACTTGAAAGTACAGAACCTCTTTCAAATTTGGTTCCAGCTGGATTACCCTGCTGAATTCCCACCTTCCCAAGAATTTCTTGGCTTCAGTGCAAGAGAAATTCCACTGAGAAGGGGCACGGTGTAAACAAATGAGTTCATGTTTTGTGGGTTTTTTTCTTTTTTTCTCCCCGCCACCCCCCTTCATGGGGAGCCATCCTGCCAGAGCTGGAATGGCATTCCCTAGGGCTGCCAGGCCCCTTTCCTACCTGGAAAGGGAAGAGTTGAACATCTCTGCTGTCAGCTCAGCATCCCTGAGCACTGGTGCCGTGTGCCTTGTAGCTCGTTACCCACCAAATCAGTAGACACTTCAGAGAAGAGCTTGCAAGTGCTTCCTGAGGAGCTCTGAGCACCAGTGTAGCCAGTTGTAGCTGTTGAAGCCTTTGCCAGCCTTTTAGGTTGCTGAGTGCCTTTTAACCACAGAAGACTTAATAATTTAAAGTAAAGCGCCATTTTGCTCTAAAGCCATCTGGTTTTCCAACCAACAAGCAACAAGGTCCCTTTTTCTATGTAAAGCCAAACCAAAGTAAGCCAAGCCACTGGCCCCCACCCCTGCAGAACAAAACCAGGAGAGGTGCTGTCTGTATGAATATTGATGTTGCAGCATCGTTTCCCTTGCAAAGCAGTTGTCTTTGCTCTTGGTCACTGCTGCTCTGCCACACTTCATGTAGCACTCTTGTTTTAGAGAAGCCTAGAGTCCTGCAGAACATCACTTCTACTAGCGTACTTTTGAACGGTAACTGCTAAATGGGAGTAGTCCTTATTTGGCAGGAAGACAAAAAGCTGAGTTTTGTGTGCTCCCCAAGCGAAGCAGAGCAAGTCCCTTCACACGTGCTCCCCGTGGGCTCCCAGATGCACGGCCTGCGCTCGCCTTTTTGTGCAGCCGAGCACGGGGGCACGCTTTGCTTTTCCATCCTCCATCGGGTAACCGCGAATTCAGCCTGGTTGGGAACACAAGCTTGAAGAAGGTTCTCCCGTGTGCGTGTTCTTGTTGTTCTTTACATACTTTGTTTTGTGGTCCTCGTTACTGACGGCTGCTTTTGTTTGTTTCTTTTTTGTTTGTTTTTTTTTTCCTTTGTCTGTTTGACTTTCCCCCATATGGTGTGTGTGTTGCTACCAGTTTCTATTGCTCCACCCCCTCCCCCTATGCCTCAGTTGACTCCACAGATACCTCTCACAGGCTTCGTGGCCAGGGTGCAGGAAAACAGTAAGTTTGGACAAGCTGAGCTGTTAAAGGGTAGAGCCTACTTTCTTCTAGCATGCATGGCTGGCAAGTCAGACTCTATTTTGTTTCCTTTTCCAGAAGCTAATACCATCTTGCATTCTAGTTGTCAATATGCTATTGGAGCTGAAGGGCACACTCTTCAATATTTTATAACATGTGCATGATTATTACTGACCCATTTAAGTTCTGAACTGCAAATTTATTATAGAAATACAGTGTGAAATATGTGGCATATGCTTGGTGCAAAATAGAAATGTATCTTAATTAAAAATATTAATTTCATGTTGAATCGTCCTGCCTGAGGCTCTTTCACTAGGGATAATTGATTAGTTTTTATTAGAAAGGCTTATATAGACCATCAAAATACGTACTGTGTAACCGTTGATTCTAATACTGTAGTAGTTTTGAGGAAGCTGTACAGTCAGTTGAGAATGTGCGGTCTTATGATCTAATGCCATGGCAAAGGAGCTTGTAAGGCATTTCTCCTCTCGGCAGCCTTTCATTCTCCATTTCTTTGCGTTCTCTGGCCAAATTTCCCTACAGAGCTTCTTGCAGCACAGCTCTGCGTGTTAGGTTTGTGGGAGATAGGCTCCCTGGCTGGGATCTGTGCCGCAGGGTGTTTTACACTGGTAACTCTGCTTGTACTGTTACCCCCTGATTCTTTTCAGGTGAGTGTTACTGTCTCAAATGCTAGTACAGGTGTAGAGGCACGTTCCTGATGTAGGGACAACTTTGCTGTAGGAGTATGATGCAGTTCTGTAAAGAATGAAATAGATGCAATGTAGATAGGGCATGAAGTATAAAGTGTTTTTAAAATGGAGCTGTAGCGAAGTTTGCCAGGATCTCAGGGGCTACTACTGCGTAGCAGCTATATAACTCCAGTGTACATTTAGGGGCCCCCAGGTCTCATGAGTGCTGCTGTTCAGCTTCCCATTAGAGCTTTTCAACAGTCGTGTTCTGAGCATTCCCCTAGAGAAAGGAGGCATCTCTCTGCTGCTCATTCAAAAAGGAAGGTATTTTGGTGTTGTGCTGGGTAAATACTAAGAATCGTGTTGATGTAGAATAGTATGCCACAAAATTCAAAGTTTAGAGGTGAACCTACTGAAGATGAAGGTCACAGAATGTCTTCACTTGCAGATAAACTTGAGAAAATTGACACCTGCTTCTGAATTGTTCCAAGTATTGTCCTCCTGGAGATAACACAGCCCTTGGGAGAGCGGAGGTGAAAGGGACAGACGTATGTGGGTGTGCAACAACAAAACGCAAGCTGACTTGTGAATGAGATTGCAGCAAAAATAGCTGGAGCTTGAAACCTGGTCTTAGGAATTGTTCTTTTTATTTTCTTTCTTTTAACAGTCCCTCGGGTTTGAAACTTCTATAACGAGTATGGCTTTGAGCTGCTGCTGCCTCATTCCGGAGGCAGGGGTGCGTGTGGCAGTCTGCGCATACGCTCAGCAAAGCTGGCTGGGGAGGCTGTTGTTGAGTTTTGGCAACGTGTGCTAGACTTTCATCTGCCTTGTTTTCTGCAAGAAGTCTACGGGGGAGTGGAGTTAGGGAGACGTGCGGGGAGGCTTGTCTTTTCCTTATCATAAAGATCTGTGGGTTTAGAAAGCAACATCTTCTGCTCCGTGGACTTCTTTCAGAGGACGAGGACAGAGGGCTTAGAAACTACAACGCCTATTTTTTTTCCTGCGCCCTGTGCCCAAACTGTGGGTATCTCCTTCAGAGAGGTTTTCCAGTGTGTCCGGTGCCCAGCGACAACTGACTGGATGTAAATTGCTCTACTGTCACACGCAGTCCTTTCAAAAGGAGTCTGCTGGTCCCCATTTAAAGAACAGGGATGTGCATACACACAAGTGAAGATGTTTCAATTTGGAGCTGTATAAATACTGGTCCTTTTACCCTTTTGCATTTAGTGTGGTTTTCTGTATGCTATTTTTTTTCCTTCCCCTAGGAAAAGTAATGGTATTCCATAGTCTGCCTGTTTTAAGTTCAGAACCAGGAAAAGTCTAGCTTAAAATCCAAGAGGCAGGGGGATACTTCCATAGGGTAGCACTTGTCTAATTTTCTGTTTCATTCTTTTCCCTTGTTTAAATGTGAAGTTGAATTGTTTCCCATAAAGCATGCAGGTTTTGCACTGCGTCTCAGTTAGGCTGTGTGTTGGCGCTTTCACACTTGCATTTCCTGCCCTCTTTGCTTCTTTTGAAATAAGCAACCTCATTGTTGAATAAATATAACTTTTTGTGTTTCTTAAGGTAAGGATTTCTCAAGGTCTCAAAGGATTGATGGTTCAATACTGTTTTGTTTTTTTCCTGGCTGCAGATGGAAGTTAAGGGGAGAAATACATTTTGTGAAAGATGTGCCGAAACTACTGCACAAAACCAATCCATTCATAAACAGTGTTGTCATGTGTCTGTGGTGGATTAATGAAGCCTGCCCGCGAGTGCTATTCAGTAACACAGGCAAGACGTAGCGTTCACTCGGCCAAAGACTTTGTTAGTCTGTCTCCAAGTGACATAAATGGGCTTCTGTATGGGAGAGGAATCACTAATACAGTGGCAGCCAGTCTTACTGATGGAGAGAGCTGTGGAGCGTACAGCTCAGCTGCTCAAGTTGAAGAGGAGCTGGGCTTGCAGGTGAAGAATAGGATCAGCTCTTCAAGGGGTAGAGAGCGGGCTGGGTGCCCGGGCTGAGGCAGCCTCTGCCCCAGCAGCTCTCGCTGGCTTCTGCCCTCTTGCAGCAGGAGATTTGGCCTCTCCTGTACCAGAGCAGCCTGACCTGGGTGGGACATTGGAGCTACGCTCAAGGCCCTTGTCAGGGGCATGTGGCTGAAGAGCAAAGGTTAGTCACTGCTGGAGTAGTGGCCAAGTGAAAGTAAGGAACATTAAAGCAAACAGAAACGCAGTTTCAGATCTCCAGTGTCCTTGTAACGAGGAGTAGCTAAAGCTTCACTCAGTGGTGGTCTTTCCTTGCCCTGCAGCTTGGCTTTCTTCCTCAAAGTTAGTGTAGAGTGCTGGAGCTACACGTTCTGGAGCACATGCCCAACCTGATGGCTCCTTCCAGTCAAACCCTTTCTAGGGCAGTGGTTTTCAGCCTCTTTTCAGTGTGCAGTCTCCCAAATCTCTTGTAATTAAATCTGTATTGCTATATAACAACATTGAGTTTAGTGACACTAGCTTCCTTTCAGTAACTTCTGGCTTCATAGCGCTCACACCTGGGTCCGTGTGTAGTGGACCACGGCTCCCAAGGAATAGGATAAGTGACTTGGTGTATCGCATCTAAGCGTGCTCTCTGTCTCCTTTGCTGCCAGCTGCTATGAACGTTATTGTAGACTAATTTGATGAACTGATTTTAAGAGCGATTTGTACCATAATGTCTTTCTCTTTTTCCCTTTCCCAAAGCAACTTGTAATTGTGCCGATTGGAGAATCTCAGGGCAGGGATTTGACATTTTGGATTATACACTTAATTCCTTGAGCACTTTTTCCCCAAGAGCAGCAGCTGCCTGTTGTAGTTTTCCATTTATTAATTGAATCCTGGATGTGTTCACACACACAAGCTAGTCTGCAGGATAAGGATCTGTACAAAGCTTTACTTCTGCAGAAGGATTGTTTGGCTCTCTCTTACCTGGTTAAATCTTAAGCGTTAGTATCTTCTCTTTTTTATGAACCCCACCAGATCTTTTTGTCCCATTAATGCTAGCTCTGAGAGAGAACGAATCCAAGGAAGCAGCGTTCAGAAAGAAATTGAAGTAATTGTTATAGACAGAGGATTTGTTTAAAAAAAAATAATCAAGCTGCTGGTCCAGAGCAGAGGCTTGTTGCTGCCTGGCTCAGAGGGTGCCGCTCGGAGTCCTCCCATAGCCACTGCTGCAGCTAGCCCCTCAGCTAGCCCCTCAGCGCGCGGGCGTCGGAGCAGGAAGCTTCCCTCTCTGCTGGTGTCCAGCTTATGCCCTGCAGCATGTGCTTTTGACTCTAGTAGCATTTATACATAGATTTGACCACTAATAACCAATGTAGCTGTATGTTTGTAGCTGTAAATACAAAGCCTCTGTTTCTAATCAGTGCATGGTATCATAGTGCATGCTGTGTGTGTTGTCCCCCCCCACCCCTTTTATTTACAGTGCACAGCCTCAGGTTTGTTTGCATCTCCACACTGTTTTGATTTAAGAAAAAGAAAAAAATAATCTCCCAACGTTTCTAGTTGCCGATAGCCCGACTCCTCCCCCCCCACCGCCTCCCGATGAGATGCCGATGTTTGATGACTCTCCTCCTCCTCCACCCCCACCCCCCGTGGATTACGAGGATGAGGAGGCCGCTGTCGTGCAGTACAGCGATCCCTATGCAGATGGAGATCCTGCCTGGGCACCTAAAAACTATATAGAGAAAGGTAAGAGAAGCGTTGCACGTCTGTGTTACGGCATTATCAGAGGATTAATGGTATCTGAAGGGAATGAAGGACTTAGCTTGGGTCTGATGAAAACAATCATTGTCCCTGCTAAATCAGAACTCAACCATTCTTCTCTGAGTTTGTCTGTGGCTACACCTAATGTGATAAAATATAATCCTTCTTTGGAAGGATGATAAAATACTTCAAGCATTCTAGAATGGATTAAAAAAAATACAAAAACCCTTCGTTTGAGAAGCAGATGTAAATTGGATGGCTTTTGTCTTTGCTGAGCTGCTGGACTGTCTGTAGCTGCCTCAGGATTGCTGGGCAATCATCTAGAAATGGTGTCGCTAAAAAGCCAGAAAGACCCAGCTCTGTTTATCCCGTCAAACCAGCTGCCTGGGGTGGATCCTTGGCCTTTCAACTGCAAAATGCAGCGAGGCTTCCTTGGAGGTTTATCAGTGACTCTAGATCAGCAGGCTCTAAACTCTGCTGAGGTGTGAACTCAGAGTAAAAACACCTTCCCACGCATAGCTGAGGTGTGGATTTCCTGCCTGTAGGTTGTCCTGGCAGCGACCATTGCATCAACAGCAACGTTGGGAGTTTGCTGGTGCTGTAGCGCGTCCGCCACGGGGTTGGGTCCCCGCGGTACCTGTCAGGCAGAACCGCTGTGCTCCATCCTCACCCCGAGCTGCACCGTGTGCAGGGCGTACCCGGGGATGAATATAACCAACAGCTGCATCGGTACTCCCTAGGCATTAGGGCATCAGATCTCTGAAAATATATATATATATATATGTAAAATAGTAGGTTCTCGGAATTCATAAAACTGATCAATTGCACAAACCCATGTTAACTCTTTTGAAGGGTAGGGCTGCGATGTCCAAGGTCTGTGTAGTCAGTGGCAGTTTTTAATTTCAGTGTTATTGGTGGCGACATTTGCTTTCCTTGGGGAGATCTCTGCTTTAACTGCACAGGGTGAGGTGGAGGTTGGTAAGAGTAACGTATTCACCAAGCGGGTCCTGAAATAGAATCACAGAATCTTCGAGGTTGGAAGGGACCTTCAAGATTATCTTGTCCAACCATCAACCTAACTCTGACTAAAATAAACACCCACACAACAAAC
>JAOXJM010000012.1:17197790-17220691 GCA_026413425.1 Tringa solitaria
ATTAACAGCCCCCACTAAAACAATTGTACAGCACAGTTTGATTTGCTCTGAACTGTATGGCTTCCCACAATAAAACACTTTAAACTTTTGTATTTTTAAAAAAAAAAAAAGTTGGACTTCAAAAAAAAGTTTTTTAAAAAAATAATTTTTGGTAGCCTGTGTTGGAAGCAGATAACTTTTGAAGTAAATTTAGGCACAGTCTGGTAAGTAGCTGCCAGGAGGAGCGGAAGGATTCTCTCACTTGTCTCGCATGAGCACCATTTCCGTCAGCTGAATGAGGGCTTCTCTTTCCGGGGAGGGCCGTAGTTTCCTGATCTCCCGTGTGGCTTCGTGGCAGTAGCGCTGGGCGAGGTAGGTTGTTTGCTGCACACCATCACTCTTGGGTAAGGAGACAGTTAAAGGTAATGGAGCACTGCTCAGCCTCCCTCCTGCCTCTTCCAGTTACAGGGGGAGTTTTAAGGTCAGTAAGTACCGTGAACACCTAACTGTGTTCTCAAGGGGAAGGGAAGAGGATTCATTCCATATTCATTGAATCCTACATCTCTTCCCCAAAGCGTCAGAATACTAAAACTCCTCCGTGCTAAACTTAACTCTGCTTACAAAACAACACTGCTATTAATGACACGCTATTCAGTAAGATCAGAAACTAATGGTTTAGCCCCTCCCCTCCTGCCCTAAATAGAGATGTACCGAAAAACATGCTATCCTGAAAAAAACAAGTATTAATTTTGCGCAGATGCTTATTTAGTCTTTTCAGCCCAGAGTCAATTAAAACTGATATGGAGCGTGCACTGCAGTTACAAGAGCGGTAATTATGTGCCGCTTACACCATTTGCTGAATACAGCTACTTGTCAGCTGAAGGGACTGAGTTCGTGCGTGAGCTTTTTACTTTTATGTGGATTTTATGCTAAAGGAGGGGAAAAAGCAAAAAAAAAAAAGTTCTTCAGTACCTTGCATTTCTGCTAAAACACTGTGCTTGTAGGACAGCTGAAGAGTAACTATTGTGCACAGCGTGCTACTTAACATGGATTTGCAAATGCAGCCCTGCTGTTTTACTTCAGGGGCAGTGAATTTCAGACTGACTTCAGCAGGGACAGCACTTCAGGAATGAAACAGCTGGTATCGGTCCTACCTGCAACACGTATTTCCGGGCGCGTTCAACGTCTCCTGGCTTACTGAATCGTCTCATGATCATCGCGTTCATTTCTGGAAACTAAGCACAAGGGGAGAAGGTTTTGTAAAGCTTACGAGTTGTTTTCCATGCAGCTGCCTGCCGTGCTAAGGTCAAAAGGACTCCAAAGTACAGCCCTCCGCCCCGCCACCCTTGTTACTGCAGGTACAGCTGTAGGTTAGCACCTGCAGTCTGCGTAAGACTGTGTAGTAGAGCAAAGCCAAGCCCAAGCATTTAAAACTTAAACTGGCTGGCTCTGTCAGCTGTAGGCAGTTGGTAGCAAAAGTGAGCACCTGCTGTTCCATCATGTTGAGCAGCTGATCCAGTGTGGTAATTTCTGCTGTGGCTACTTCCAGGCGTATCGTCTGGTTGAGGTATTCTTAGCTCACAAATGAAGGATAGTGTTGGCACAGCCAGAAGAAACACCTCTTCCCCCACACGTGCAACAGGGAACTCAGGAGGTTTGTTATATCTATACTGCACAGTTCAACCTCTGAACCCCTTCATGATACCTTTGACTGTTAGGTCCACTTCTTTCCATTGCTTTGCTATTTTATAACTTCGGGAAAGCTCAGGAAAGATTTTTAGAAGAGCAAAATGACACCTGTTAACATGTTTTGTTTTCAGTCACACAGAATTTGTACTTAGTACTGCACACTCGATTCCCTACAAATCCGGTAGATAAGTCAGTTGTCTGAGAAAGTCACTACATCACTTATCCAACCAGGCAGGCACTTTCTTCAGACAGTCCAGAAATAGAAAAACCTGGTCCTTAACAAACAAACTATGGCCATGACTCAAGGCAGCTCCTCTGCAGAATTATTTTTAAAGGAAAGATGTTTGTTCATCTTGTCTGAAAGGGTTATAGTCAAAGAAAGATTATTTTATTGCCGTACACCTGTAAACGATGATGTGCTTTCCTTGCACACCTTTGGTCCTGAAACTGGATCTACAAACTGGTTAGAGAACAAACCTGTAACATCCTTCATTGTTGTGACATTTCCCTCTTACTCACAGGTAGACTTCTTGGAAGATAGAAGTTTATTGGTGACTCATACTTGGCTTTCTTTAGATCCTAGCTCTCTTCCTATGTAATGACAATTTAATTGCAATGTTCATATAATCCATTTTCATATTATTCATATTTACAGCGGTATAGGATGCATATGCTTTCACTTTTTTAAGTACTAAAGGATATAAAAATCCCCAAACCTGTAATGCAAAGCTGTTATTAGCAGTTCTGCACACTTAATGGGCCGCACACAAGCATTTGACAGGAATGCTTATAATGAAAATAAACCCTCATTCTTCATTTGTACTAGTTTAAGAGTGGCTTTACACTTAGCATATACTAAGTAATGTACTTCCTTAAAAAAATAAATGGTTATTTTTTTTTTTAGGGAGTGAACTAACTTTAAATACGGAATAAATAGGTCTCTCATCACGCTAAACATTTCTTATATAAAGGCCTCTCCTTAATATTCTAATGAACAAAGATGTGTTTCAGAGAGAGGGGAGAGGCCAAGAAGAAAAGGCAGCTGTCACTGCAGCTCCGGAGCACGTTGGGAGCTAGAGAATGTTTGTCAAGAAGCCAAGGTGAGGATTGTCAGCTACATTAAAGGGTATGCAAGATAGCCATAATCATAACTGCAAGAGAAAAGACAGCCTATAAGTAACAATTACATTTTGGACTATCTTCAACTCCTGGCTCAGTAGTTTTTCTTCTCAGATACAAATAGATAAAACATCTTTCAGGAGCAGCACAGATAAGTGTCTGTTGAAGCTCCAAATTTCTTTAGCGCTTATACTTTGTTTATATATCACTTAAACCTGTAGTGCCATTCTTCCAGTTTCATGAAAACAGCAGGAAATTTTCAGTGAAGAAGCCTTCTGGTTAGTGCACAAAACTCTGCAAGATGGTCAGGTTATCTTTCAATGCAAAAACATACACTTCCATCTATCAAAGATGTAAGCGAGGAAAAGCATTTAAAAGTAACCTATAAAGAACAAGTAAGAGTTTTAAATAGAACTGACAGATTTTCTTTTCTTGTATTTCCGTATTATGAACTCATTTATCTTATCAAGCTAATTAAATGATAGAGGAAGTAGAAAGTCAGCAACAGCCAACCCAAACAAATGAATAACAGAATAGTTTGAATTGAAAAAATTGGAGCATTCAACACCCACAAGACAACTGGTGCCACCCATTCTCTGCCAAAATCAAGAGTATCTGCAACCTGTCCTTGTTTCTCTCTACGAGGAGCTTTAACACACAAACAAACCAACCATTTCACAATTCCATCCTCTTTCTGTACCAGAGTCTCTTACTGTTCTTTAGACAACGCCAGTGGCTGATGACTAACAAGATCCTGCTGCTAATAAACAAATTCTGAAATAATGATTCAAGAAGAAGTTTGTGAATCCCCCAGATGAGTCTGTGGGGAGGAACTGAGACCACAGAGGAGGTTGTTCTCCACGTGCATTCATCTCCGTTCTCAAGTGGCTGATACTCTCTGCTTTCCTGCCTTTTCTGAGACGTGTCCTTGTAAGTGCCCCAAGGATGAGGAAACAAATGCCTACGTTCCACCTCCCCACACCCCAGGCTCTTTAAGGGGAAGTTAATGTCATAAAGTTTTATTTTTTTAAATAATTAAAAACTTTTCCCATGTCAAGCTCTGAGCAATTTCAATGAGAGATGACAGACTGGAGCTCTACTGGCACTAGTTGTGCCGGTTTTTGCATCATGCTGTGAGGTTTGGTAGGAAGGAGTGCTTTCGAAGTCCCAAATCAGCTTTCCTACATGAACCAGAAGCTTAAGCAAGGTGCATTGAACCAGTGTCTTCCCCTTTTATGGGTTAGCACCAATTTTAATGTTTCGTTCGGTGCTGCTGTCACTTCTGTTTGCCTTTTGTACTTCTAGAAATAATTTTTAAGCCACTAAAAATCTTGAACAATTTAAAGCTTATTTTATTTCTGATAGTCCTTTTCTCTTATCCAAACTACTATTATATTTACCTACAGAAGGGAAAGCTTACCCCATTTTTAACTGGATAAGACTAGAGGACAGAGAGATGAAGAGATCAAATCCAGTAAATAGCGGTGCCCATCTAAAAGCTAGGCAGAGATTTAAGTTCTTGGCCCCGTGATGGATACAAAGCCCAAAAATTGGCAAGAAGCCTGGGGAGAACAAGATGTCTCAGCAAAGACCACAAGCAAGAAGCTACTTAGGAAGAACCTGCAGAAAACATGCAAAAACCCTCTCCGACCGGCTGCCCCTTTGCGAAGGTAGAGCACTTGAACCGGGGCAGCAAAGACTAGAGCTTGCTTTTGATGCAAGGTCCTAACGGTCAGAGGACTTGTGCAGGAAGGTGCTTCTCCGTTTGAAAGAACGTGCCTGCACGTGCCAAATCCAGCTGATCTCGACCCCACTGATTTTTTCACAGACGCCCAGGCCTTGCTCATCGCTTACGCTGCAGAGGTGATGTGCTGGAGCTGGACCTCTGTGTGCGCCAGGAAGAGCAGCGCACACTCTCGGGTTTGGGGAGATGGGTTTCCGTTGACTCACCTGTCGGCAAGCAAATAAGACGGGGCCTGTGGCTAATCCAAGCTTGAGATCTGCTGCTGCTGGCTTCCCCAGACGGTCGGCACATGATGTAAAATCCAGCACGTCATCTATTAGCTGGAAAGAGAGAAACATGCAGATTATTTTAAAACTTTTTTTTAAACGAGAACTAAATACAGAGTAATCCTTGTTAAGAGAAGATTTATAGAAAGGATTAAGACAGCCCACTTTGATTTCTAAGGCAGTTTGGAAAAGTTTAGATTTTAGATTCCCTTTAGTTCAACAAAAACACTACCTGAAAAGCAATGCCAACATTTTTTCCATACTGGTATGCAATCTCGTGAACTTTGGGATCAGGGCAGCCTAGAATTGAAACCTGAAAAGACAAAAAAAAACAACCCTAAGTAAATAGCTTTAAAAAATCTCTTTTAGTCTCTGACCATAGGTATGACATAGGAAGCACAGACAATAGGGATCTGGGAAAAAAAGCTGACTCAGCAGCACATTCGTGCTTATCTCTATACACACAAATAGCCAAAGCTTGTTAGAAAATAAGGCTGAACAGCAGTGCAATATTAAAAATATATTCAAGCCTGGAAAGAGATTTGATTTATTAAATATTTATCAGACTTGGAAATTATAATGCAAGGATGAAAAGAAGAAATGTGGACGCGCTGCTCACACAGGCTAGTGGTTATACACAGGCCAGTGACAGGGGAATTGAATTTATGACATATATAAATCAGGCAGGGGATAATTGGAGGTCACACAACAGATAAGTGGACATCACATGCCTCATAAAAGATACACAAACTGGATGTGTTGCACCCAGTATAGGAGGGACAGTTGCGATAAGAAGACTATTTTTAAGGGTGATATCTATAACTGAATTGTTCAGGAAGATGAGCTAATTAGCTTGCAGACAAAGGTATCAAGGGATAATTAGTGGCAAAGAAAAGGCAGTGAATGAAGAATGTACAGCAAGCTAGACAAAAGTATCACCTAATTGAGATTATGAAATAAAAGATTTTAATTGAGTACAGACAAAGGATTTAAAGGATTCGACTACTTGAGAGAGAAGTTTTGCTGAATGAACTCCATAAAGCCAAAATACAGGACACAAACTAAGATTTGAGAATTATTATCTTGCCTCAAAGTAAGAGCACTTACGCTTTTGCATTTATATATTGATTATACACTTTGCAAAATGAGGTTGGTTATATTTAAATACTCAGATTTATTTCAGCCTTCAATAAAGCATTAGGAATGGCGGGAGGGGGGGGAGTCCATCCTGGTTTACTGCAGACATCCCAAATCTGCTGTGACTAACGGAAGGATTGAAGGTAAATTTTACTTAATGCAAGACTAAAAATACATGCTAGGAGAACCACACGACATAAAAATATGTGTATATATATATACATAAATTCCTCTTTAAGACTCTTTAAGGTAGCATAACTCAAACCAAACCAAAATCCAGCCCCAAACTAAACCTAGTCCAGTACTAATTTTGAAGGTGAACATGAAGATGGAAATAAGAAACATTATATCCTAATAAATGGGATGCAACTCGCACAAGATTAGAGACTATTTCATGCATCAGTGCATTTCGTAACTGAGCATCAGAACAATTCCCAGTCATAACCTGCTTCTGCGGATAATAGTTATAACCCAGAGGAATCTGGATGCCTGAGGCATGAACACATTTCCCAATTTTATTTAAAAGAGGAAGATAACATAGCAGGAAAATAATGCTACTTATGTCTAATCATCCACATTTCTGAAGGCTATTAAAACATAGTCAACGGCAAATATGAGATATTTAAATAGATGTTGCTAGGGACTATCAAACTAGAACCTTTTGCCTTTTTATCCTCCTTTTGATGCTTGTCTCAAATCGCAGTATTTGCTTTAAAGAGCTAACACCATCCACTGCTGTCCTGTGCCTAGCAAACTTCTGGTTGCATCTGTAACACGAGTCTCAGCAAGGCAGAGGGACTGCATCTACCCTGCTTCAATGAAATCTTTACCCATCACAGAAATAAAATACAGAATTCAGTAGAACAGTGACAAAACCCCCGGTCAATGGCACACGGTGAGGGTGGGCACAAGCTGGTATACAGGGAGAGGAAGTGCCACGTAAAGAACAGAGCTTTCCCATTTAATCTGAAAGGTCAAAGCAGTGGACAGTTTTCCTGCAAATGGACAGTTTTCTGGGGACACAGACACCACCTCGTCAGAGAATGACAGCAGTATATATGTATATTTAAAAAACAGAAGCTTGAGCTACAGAATACAACACAAGCAAAATCCATCAGTGCAAAATTAATTCTTGCATCTTTGCAAGAGAAGACCTTCATAGCTCTTACTCAGGTTACGAATGCTGCTGAAGACCAAAAAAATAATTAAAAAATCCAGGAGGTTGATATGCCCATCACACCTCACGTGAGCAACCCTCTGACCATGACCACATCATAAACCTGCAACATGACTGGGCCTTGGCTACCAGGGACTTCCTTCAGGAGCCAATTTCTCCAATTGCTCTTGTGGATTATTGCCCCCATCTGGACACTCCCCGGGATGCAGGCAGGCAGCCTCGTCCCACTGAGAGTGATGAAGTTTAACTGAAGCCATACTGGGATAATAGCATACATTTACAAATACAAATCAGGATAACAATGTCAATATAATGATATAAGTTTAAATGATAAAGCTCACCCTTTGAAAATATCCTGTAGCTCCCCTAGTATGACTGGTTGATTTAATCATGCAAGAATTCAGACTTGTCCTCCACTAAATCCTGATGAAAAATCCTTCCTAATACCAAGTGGAACAAATTCTTAAGAAAGGTTCTTGGAATTCAGTAAAGCAAGTCAATCTGCTTGGCATTATTTCAAACACACTTTTTAAAATAAATGGTTGTTTCTATTATTTTATGTTACACGAAAGACTATAAACCAGACTATAAACCAATCTTGCCTCTTTACTGAATTTCACATCCATAAAATATCCTATCATCAGCTCTGGGTAGAGACACCCTGCTCTGTTATTTATCATGCGAGGATACAGCAGCTGGAGTTGAAAATGCACATCTACACCAGTGCCCTGTAGCTCAGAGAGAGGAAAACCTGCTGCTGGGCAGGGATATGCTCAGATAAATGCTACAGGAGATGTTTGCTCTCACAGTCCTAGATCTGTGGACACCATGGGAAGGAAAAGGCTCTAAAATCTTGCCCTTTTCCAGCCTTTCTCCTCCACATCCATCTCCTGAAGCAGTCAGGATCCTGCCTTCTCTTTCATGGCTCATCCACTGCTGTTGTTCCAGACAGGATCACTGTCCTCTTTCCAGTGGAACCACATAATAGTTTAGGTTGGGAGGGAACTTTGGAAGTTATGTGGTCCAGTCAACTGCTTGAAGCAGAGCTTACTTCACAGTAAGATCAGGTTGCTTAGGGCTGTGTCCAGTTGAGTTCTGAGCATCTCCAAGCATGAAGGTCTCACACCCTGTCTGAGCAACCTCTTCCAGTGTTTGACGAACCTCATGCAGAAATTCTTCATAATAGCTAATTGAATTTTTCCATGGTACAACTTGTCCTTTCACTGCGCCTCTCTCCATCCTCTCTACACCCTCCCATTACAGAGATGGAGACAACCAGAGGGTTCCCCCTAAGCCTTCTCTACTCCAGACTCAAATCAGCTCCAGCTCCAGCCCCCCTGGAGGCCCTCTACTGAACTCGCTCCACCATGTGAACGTCTGTCTTGTTTGAGGGAGCCCAGCCTTGAGGTCTCACATGTGCTGAACAGAGGAAAATGGTGGCTTCCCTTGATTTGCTGTCTGTGCTGGCAGCGATGCAGCCCAGTATGTGCTTATCCTTCGCTGCTGCAGGACACACCGCTGACTTCTCCTCCAGGCTCTTCAAATCTTTTTTGGTACCTGCCCTTGGGAAGGGGGTTATGAAGGCCCCCCTGGGAGAGGAAGATGTCTACCCAGCCGAAGCTGCCACACACAGCAGACAACTACTTTGTCCTGAATCTGCATTTTCACGCATTTGACCTTTTCTCAAGTAATTAATATTTTAACATGTTAACCAAGCACTTGTTTATGAAGAACTTCACTTTTACTGAAGTGAGGATTATCTGCCTGAATATCTGTGGTATATTGTACTAATCTTTTTCATAGCAATCATTATGAAGAAGAAACACCTCCAAAGGAATTACTGTATTTTAAATAATAAATAAGTTTACTGGCAGACCATAATGTCTGATGCTACTGGCACTATTACCCTACATCTGTCATTGCCCTTTATTGCAGTCTACGTGCCTAGTTGGGCTGGAGGGATCAATTTTGCTGCTGAGGGTCAGAGGTCTTCTTTTCCTAGACAGCGGTTCCGCAGCCTGGCAGGTATTTCTGATGGAGGCCTGTGCACACACCAAACCAGGAACCAGTTAAAGCAGGAGCTCACAGGTCGAGCCAGAGCTACAGACTATTCCTCTCCTTCAGTCCCACGGCAGACATTCTATACCCAGCCTTGCCTTACAGGAGGAGACTGCATGCTTTCTCCTAATAGACATATAAAGAATCTCTAGTGCAACTTTACACTTCTCTCAAAACAAGCATGATTTAACCCCTCTTCTGAAAGTATGCTGTGCAAAATTTAAACAGCTTTATGAGGATTAGGAATTCACATTACAGCAGGATAAAAAAAAAAAACGACAGAAAGAGAACCTGCTCAGCTTATTTTGCCATCTCCAGCTTGCCTGATGACTAATAGAAATTCCACTTCAGCTTTATTGTTTCTGAATTCTTGAACCAAAGTCACCTCTCGTGTTTCTCTGAAAAATGCCTTTCAGTAACTAAGGCTTCAGTGACCCTCTGGGCCACCTGCCACCATTTCCTTTTGCAACGTATTACTTTGACTGCAACTCTGGTAACATTCCCCCATGCAGAACTATTGTAGAAATAAACTGGAAACTGGGATGTCTAACAACTTGACCAGGCTGTTCTGCTCATGAAAACATTGTTTTGCTAACTTGAAGGACTTTTGATTTAAATGCACTACAGCTTTGGTAATGCAGAAGGCATTTAACACAGTGAGTGATTTAACACAGTGTTGACAGATTACCTATTATCTTGTTTAATCATTTTTCCAGGAATACTTTATCTTCCATCTCTAAGGCATGACACTGTAGATTTCCAAGATGTCACCTGAACTTCACATCATCTTCCCAGTTAATACTTTTATCTTATTTATGCACAGAAACAAATAACTTTTTTTTTTCCCCCAATCATTAACAGGAACTGAATGGCTTCTAATGACACAGTAGCCTGGTTGTAACTGATGTTCTGAAAACCAGTAGCCTCTCTCCTTAGCTTTGTCCCAATAAACAAGCTGTGAAAACTCTTGATTCCCCAACTGAATTTCCTTTCAAGCTAGAACCGGTGATCCTGCTTATCGTTGTCACTAAAGAAAACAGAACTCCCTTCTGATCCCACGCTTTTCCTTAGAAGCCAAAACCATCTAAACAAAAAAAACCAAACCCCAACACTCCCTCCCTACCCTGCAAAAAAACCAAATGCTAAACAAAAAAAAAAAAATCCCCCTTTCACTGCTATCAATAGAGTTCTCATAATCCATGCAGAAAGAAACTGAGGGGGACATATATGTATACAAGTCATTGCTACTGTGTGCAATAAGCATGGTTTCACCATAAAGACAGACCTCTCCCCCATTTTTCCTTTGTACCGCAAATTTTACTGCACATAAAATTCCAGCAATTCGGCAAAGGAACAACTCAGAACAACCACTAGAAGAAAAGCAGCCAAATACCCCCTTCACCAGCATCACGGCCACAATCTGGAGGGAAGTGCTTAAATCCTTAACTCTGGTGAGTTATAAAAAGGAAAAAGCTCAAAATAGCACATTTGTAAGGAGAATCTACCCAGTGGGAAGGTGATTTCTTCTTCTGTCTCTGAAGGTTCTTTTAGGGAGACTGTCAAAGTGAATATAGAAAACTTGTGTGTTTTTATTGGGCTGCCAGAATAATGTGATGCTCCTTACCAGTCCGATTACCCACTAATATAAATTAAAACTTGGAAAGGGAAATTCTTGCCACTAATGTGGTCATACTGCCACTAATATGAGCAATCCAGAAGGCTTAATTTCTTCCCTCTAACTAGAATGAAAGATATTTTCCCTCTCCACAAAATCTGTGTCTCTCATTCTATATAATCCTTTTGATTTAAGCAATTTTCAGCTGCTGTCTATTGCATAAATGTACCAGTTCTCTGAGAACAAAGGAGGATGACTAACACTAGCACAGATTTTGAGTATAATTCTCTTAGAACTCCCTCTTTCTATACCCTACACCAGCTATTACGCCTTTAATAAAAAAATACACAAAAAATTCAATAAAAATTATAACTCTCTTTTGGGGCGAGATTATTGCCCACCTTCTCCATTTTCTGCATTAAAACTAAACATGTTTTTTGAACAGGAACATAATCTTGAATCAGATCTTTTTATAATGAAGTACCAGAACTGAGTGACAGCTAGGGCTGGATATAGCAATTGATAATTTAAAACCCCAGACAAATCACGAAGTATGTGCTTCTGTTCTTTTACAATGTAATGTAGAGTATACACAATTAGGTTTTTTTCCTCCCACAGTTACCATTTAAGGTCCTACTCAGCACCAATGAGTGGCACCAGATGTCAAGAAGACTTAAAAATCAAATTATAGACTCAAGAATTACCAACTGAGATTAAAACCACTGTCTCAAAGTTGCAGAAAATCATAAATTAAAGGCTGCTACTGTGAACCTTATTTTGATTCAAGTGAAGGTAACAATAAATCTGTGTATGAATATAAAACAAAAAAAATGAAAACCAATATTGGAGGCTACACAGCTGAACTGTGATAAAATGCACAATCTCAGACCCATTCACATTCTTGCAGAATACCATTTAAAGGGTTTGCTTTGGAGGGTCTCCAGAGAAAACAGCAATAACTAGGAGTTTAGCTGTGAAGCTTACAGTGTGGTATGTTAATTTTAGAAGAGACAGACGTACATACTGCTTTACAACTGTTTGCTATAAGACTCGCAGTCTTCTTAAAAGTCTTCTCGAGGTAGTGAGCAAATCTCTCATTCTCATTCTCCTTGGAACCCAACTGGAGGAATTCACCTAAAGAGTCGAACAGATGGGAGTTTTTATTTGTGGGTTTACTGCTTAGGCAAGCAAATCTGAAGATAAAAATAGAAAAAGATCTTACCACGCACCAGATCTTCAATCACCTGAGTTAGAACAGAGATGATAGTAGTGTTTCCAATTCGTGCTAAAGCTACGGAAGCCGCTGAGAGGATGAAGTCACCAGCTAAAACAGCCTAAGAATAAAAAAAATAATTGATCTTTTAAGTCTTTTCCTGTAAGTGTAAGTTCAAACAATAGTACAACTTCCTTTATTTGGCAGGTCTACTCATGTCGCATCATTTTCCTACATAAACCACACATATCTCTTTGTAACAGAGAGAAAACAGAAGATAACCAAATATTAACATTTTTGAATCCCTGTCTTACAGCGCTGTTTCCATTTTTCTATATAAACGTTGTCCTCCCTGCATGCAATATCTGAACACGTGTTTGCCTCTGTCAAGTTTTTTGAACATTAGCTCTCTATTTGACCATTCTGTTGTGACTCTTATGCCGAGTTAGCTCTGAATAAGTTGTGATGTGTCAGCAGTGTACTTCTTTCCTTGCACTTACTGATTGAGACCTTCCTTTTCATGCTTTATGAAGAAACACCTCTCTCAAAAAATCAAAAAAAAGGTTCATGCTGACTGAAAACTTTTTTGTGTTTCCTACTGAATCGAAGTAACATATAGTGTTCTGCATAAGGTAGAAGTTCAAAGTATTCCAACAGCACTGCAGAGGACAGCACAGAGAACATAAAGTCAGTAATAGTCACACTACAAGCATACACTATCCAATGCTTCCAACAGTTCAGAAAAGGAACACACATTTGTCTTACCCACAATCTGTGCACACCTCTTCATACTTTTCCTGGCATATCCCAAGACTGTGCCTAGGGATAGTAATGTGACAAAAACCCTAGGTATTTGTCCTCTGCTGATACTCAAAGGCAAGTCTTGCACTTAACAGCAAACTCACCTTCCTCTCTCCCCAGATTTGATTGACTGTCATCTTTCCTCTGCGAGAATTTGCATCATCAATAACATCATCATGAACTAGGCTAGCTGTGTGGATCATCTCAGCAATTATGGCCACAGAGCGCTGGCTTGCTTGCACCTCCCTAAAACAAAAAACAAGAATTGTCAAATAATTAAATCAATAATATGTGCTACAATAAACTAAAAGAAATCTCCATTAAAACAAAAAAAATATGTTTCTCTGAAAACAGCTGATGCAGCTTTTCCATGGTCTGAACCCCATCTTTCAAACCTGGAATTAGGAAGACAAGAGAAAGTTAAGATCAAGTTAGTACAGTAAGTGCAATGGGACGTTTCCATCCTTATTAGGCCTGTTTCTGCTTTGCTGCATTAACTACTGCAAAACTCCCGAGTTACTGACTCTAATCCCTCTAAATCCATGCTGCAATAAATAGCACAGCATCAGGGACGGTTGGTTCCAAGGAGATGGAAATCTGGAAAATGGTAGTGAAAAGAATGCCAGGTAGCTTTGTAAATGAGTTTTAAGTTTTCCTTATCTTTGCGCTGCTCTACCTCTAAGACCATCATAAATTCTCCAAAGCAGGCTAACTCTGCAAGCTGGAGAGATCAGCAGGCACAGAAACCTGTATTCTACATCTGAAAGACAATAACTCATGGATCTTATCCTTTTTGTTACCTGATTACCTTAAGACCTCAGAGGTTCTTCAAAAGCCTGAGGAATTAACTGGCATTATACTGCAATCTCTTTAGGACTGTAAACACTAACTAGCTAACACTTACTGAAATTCAGCCTTTGGGAACATCTAACACTGATGATTCAACTCTCAGTAGCTCACACCTACTTTATTTTTTAAACTAGGTGAAAAGAAGGTAATGGAAGAACACAGAAGCAATCCTCTAGGGAACAAAGATGGCAAAATGAATATCAAAGTGCCAACCTACCTCACACAAAGGGCCATCTACCCTAGTATCCAACTGCCACTGCCGTGTTCTAGTATCTATCTTTTTCTATCTGTTTTCATCCTGGGTTGCATGCAGGATCCCACAAATGGCTATCCCAGTCAGCCTTGCCTTATAGCTGTAACAAGCCCACATGGACATTAAAAAATCCAAACTAACCCAGGAAAATAAAAAAACCTAAACCAATAATCAAGAAAATCCCACAAAATTACTTCTGATATAAAAATACCTTTCTTTTGGTATACAGATAAGACAGCAAATCACACGATTTTTCAACAGAACAGAAAAAAACCTGAGAGAAACACATAACAATAATTTCAGCTGAAGGGAATTTAAAATCTTCTTACATTGCCTATATCTGTTAAAATCTATTGATTAATCACAAAATGAAAGAACATCTTGCAGTCTGCTGACATAACATTGCGTTCTGACACCTACCTCTGTGCAGAACCCTGCAATGCTGGCAGTGGGAGTTCTACATCCTGAACAATAGCAGGATGTGTGGCTCATAGGCTGTGAAAGTCTGGGTTTTAAACAGCAGAAAATAAGAGCTGGAAACCTTCACGGTTGTTCGAAGGTAAGTTCTACTGTGGACTAGTAATTTAGTCAAATGCTAGTTCAGTGTAAGTAGTTTTCCAAAGTAAACTATTGTTACTAAGTAGAAGAACTTACCTCCAAAAAAACGTAAAGGTCTCCAGCCTCTTTCATGCACTGGTCTCCTTTTGGGGACTCCCTTTTTCATTAATTATGTCAGCAGACTGGACTTCCTGCTGGGGAAGTAGCAGCAAATGGCAACACTCACCGACACACCAAAATCTTTCAGTAGTATGAAGACAGCACAAGGACAGACATTTCAAAAGCAGGTTTTGAAAAGTTCTGCATTATAGTGCATTTCATCTCTGACAATGACTAAAAATGGCATAGGAATGCTCATGGTTCATGTGTCTGGTTCCCAGAATGTTGTAGCAAACACGCTAATTTAACCTGAAAGGGGTTTTTATACTACTATTTCTGCAAGGTCTCAAGCAAGGTTCTTCCCATCGCTGGCAAAAAATTTTGCAATAACGTTCTACAAACATCTTGTGAGAGTAATTCTGAAACAGAGCGTGTCTATTTTAGGGAAAACACACAAGAAACGGGATCCTTCTCATTCCCTGCAATTTTTCATTCTGCTTCGCCTGCAAAACAAAAGCAAAAAGTAGCAGTAACTCAAGTCAATAGATAACTGGGTCCCCACAAGTCCAGTAAGTGGAAAGATGCCATTTTTAGGTCATTCTCAAAGTAAAGGCACCCCAAGATGATATATATTTACACAACATTTTTATACAACTGTAAGTTTATCTTTTTACACATGCATTATATCACTTTTTTTAAGTCCTTGATCACATTCTGTTTTTCAGTAGGACCCCCTGCTTTCACAGACCTACAGTACCCTGAGGTCTTCCCCATTACAGAACTTGTTTCATGTACACTGAATGAGACCCAGGCTGATCTTACAGGTTAAAAAAAAAAAAAAACCAAGCACACCTCTCCCCTCAAATATCCCTCTTAAAAAAAAAAACAAACAAAACAAAAAAATGCAAAGAACAAACACGAAAAAAAAAAGGAGAGGGGAAAACTAAAACAACACAAGATGCTATTTACACTTTGCAACAAAGAGCTTTGCAACGTGTTTGCCAGTAAGTAAATATTGCCAGTTTAAAGACAGGAAACATGCAAAAGAACTTGCAAAATTTCTGTGTTATGACCACACTCCTCAAACTACGTTTTTGCTGTTAAGTCCCCGTGGCTGAAAGAAAGGAACATTTCAGAAGCACATTTTGTGACACGGCAGGGCACTACAAAACTACCGGAAGCACAGAGAATGGATGTGTTAACATGGGAGCAAAGTACAGAAAAGCTGAAAAACAGCGACAGTACAGGCATCTGACAACCACAGTTTGGAGGAGTGAAAGAAAGAGGACTAAGGTTGCCAGCAGGTCCTCATGTCTTTAGGAAATATTATTCTACTGAGTTTAGACAGATCATTATATTTAAGTATTTCTTGCACTATTCTCATGAATTTATTTCCCTTTTCACCCCTAAATCTTTTGTGCTCACTATTTTCTCTACTGAGATGTCTCTGTGCTTCTTTGACCTTCTCTTATTTGTTTGTGTCTCTCATTTTGGTTGCAGAAATAGAAATAAAAACTCCTATTTGCAAACACCTCTGGAGAATACACCCTAAACAGACACATTAGGTCCAGTCAGGCTAAGTGATAATTCTGTGAAATTCTGCACACAGGTATGTGAAGAAATGCCAGGGGATGTGTGAAATTGAGGGTTTGCATGACCTCAGCTTAAACTCTTTACAACAATTCTCACTCTTGAACAAAGCTAAATTGCTATCATTAAGCCAAAAGCCATTGCTCAAGTGACCTAAGGACTCAGGGTTGGAATTCCGACACTTCAAGGGAAAAAACCCAACATACCAGCACAGAATAATTTGAATGCTTCAGGCACTTAGCTTTTTAATAATAGTTCAGGTTCTTTATACAATTGTCATTCTCCTTATTATGACTGCATTAAAGTGGTCTCACTCTAGAAAGACAGTTAACCTGCTGAGGGCCGTCTAAATATCTACCCTTTCTCAAATTTTAACATAAACACTCATATCACCTAACCTGTAAGAAGAACTACCTGGGTGTTCCCCTCTGTTCACTTGAGAAGTCTCAGCTGTTCTGTTAGGGTTCTGTGATGACAAAGAGGTCTCTGGACGGGCTTTTAAGACCTATAACCTTACAAAGTTGTGTCCTGTTATTTTAACAGCCAAACAAGGAAGCATATTACCTTTTTTACCAATATTGCACATAAGGAAAAGGGAAAAAACGGGCCAAAACCAACAGATGAAAGAACAGGCAAACGCATGCTGGTTCCAGCAAGTTATATGACAGTTGAGAACGGCAGCAAGATGAAGCAGAAACTCAGCATCGGTAACAGAAACTCCAGAGGAAGAAAGAAAAAAATGCTAGGGATGAAGAGCACAGGATATTGGCTCACTCTACAAGTCTACAGATGTTGTGGCCAGTATCTTTGATTACACGTGTGGGAACCAAAGCTTCAAAAAAGAAAAACAAGTCCGGGAGAAGAATCAATATTAACTGAGGAAAAGAACAATAAAATGCTTTAAGGAAAATGGCAAATTTAAAGAGGAAAAACGTATTAAAATAAAAAATTCAAGAGAAGCAGAATGGAAAGCAAGTATTTTTTTCCACCAGGTCTATAGCAGAGTAGCAGTGTTTCCTTCTCTACACAAGGGAAGAGGAGAGCAATTGTGAGGAAAACTAACAGTAAAAAGCTGGAAGAATTTATCACCTGGAAGCAATGCTGCTTTAATAAGCAATTTAATATACCTACCCAACCCTCAGAAGACCCTGGTCATCATGCATGAACCAAAAAGCAGGACACTGAAGACTTGTATAAACATATATGAACTTTAACTACAAATACAGGCTTAGAGAAAAGTGTCATGAGGCAAAGAAGGCAGCAGTAAATATCCTGGGATTTCATTCTCTTCCTTTGATGAAACATTTCTGTTCTCCCTACTGAGAATTCCATTCGAAAAACAACATGACAGAGACAGTGACTCAGTCTGTCCTTATACAAGGAACGTTCAGATTAATGAGGAGGCTTTTAAACATCAAACATAGTTTGGAGGTGCTGACAAAAGCTGCAACAGATGTACAAAAGCTGCCAAATGACTCGGGCATCTACAATTCAGAGAGCTTGTGCTGAAGGTTGGTTAGTGGGAAGCAAACGCTTGTGCCTCAGGCATATGTGGCACTTGAACTCTGAGATCCCACTTTCTTACTGGTATAGGGCAGGTCTCCAAACTGGTTTCAAGACAGCATAAGGCATGGACAAGAATATGTCCATGAGCATATACATATGTCAAAAGGCAGCAAGTATGCTTTCACCATATAAAGGCAAATTCAGTTCTTTCTACAGCTACTTCTTGTCTTTGATTCATTGCTCACCTCCTACACTATATGACATCAATTCCAGCCTTCTCGGTATTGCATGTACCCTACATAATTCATTCATAAGCTTCTCATGCTACACACTAGGATGAGATAAAACTATTTTTCCCATTATTCTAACTAGAAGGATGCTCAAAAAAACCTCACTGCCCCAGTTGTTAAAAGTTTCCTCCTAAGTTTCCGCTTTCTTAGCAAATTTGTCCTTCGTCTTAAGCAGCTCTTTCATCACTGTTCCTGATTAATTTGTAGACTGCAAGTCCTTCATTCTCCCTGATTATCTTTGCAGTCCACCCCTGAAGTGAGCTGGACTTGCCTTTTTTTGAACATGAGGATCAGACATGCTGATGATTTCACAGAGTGCGATACACAAAGCTATCAGCACTCCTGTAGCTGCACTGGATATACTGTGGTTGCCCCATCCTAGGATTACTTTAGAGAAGGTGGCTGCAAATGACATTGGGGTTATGCCCTGACAGGACATCCACGCGCCTCCTAGCTCAAGCAGAAATTTTTGTTTTGTTGTGCTTCCTTTCATTCCACCACAAATGGCCAGTCATCAAGAATGATTCTGTCACTCAAAAGTGCCATCATCACACTCATCACTTTTCATGTCAAGTTCTCTCATGAAAATATTAAGTCAATCAGTGCTGTGACAAAGGACAACCTTGAGGAGTTTCACAACTGATTGTTCTTTTTGCTATGTCTAAGACAAGCAGCAATACTGAATGGAGAACAGAACCAGGCTGGAGTAAAGTTCATTAATCCTGGACAATGTTTCCCTCAGACAAGAGGAATTTGGCAGACACAGGACAGGACCCTGCCAAATAGGTTTTGCTTTCTCCTTCAAAATTATAATCATATAGGAGGGGGTATACCAGAAGAGGTGCCACAAAATATATGCCATGTTCTGAGGTAGAACCCAGGTCCAAGAAGGCATTAACCTACCGCTAAGGAGAAAATGATGCAAGGGCTGAGAGAAATCCTTTAAGACAAGATAAATGAGTCTAGAAACGTTTCTGGCAGGAGTCCAAAAATGTCATATTTGAAATCCTATGCAAGGGAAGACTGGAAGCGTAGCTGGAAGGCAAAGAACACTCCAGCCAACATCTTTCCTCAAAAGGCTAAGATAACAACCGATAAGAACATGCGGAGAGAAGCGTTTGCAATTAGCCAGAGTAAGGAGTGATAAAGTGTACAGGGTGAGCATAATGTTCTGCTCAATTAGAACTGTTTCAAAAGACAAATAACCTTAAGATCATGAGAATTACACCAGCTCCAAGCTTAGGATCTTACATTAAGGTGTAAAAACTTGCTCCTAGAGAAGCTAAAAAAAAATAATAATCTCTGACTATTTTGAATGTCTCACAGCTTTGAATATAATCATACCACCTGCTTAATGGCTTTTCTGCATAATTACAAAAAAGCTATGAAAATCTCTTCTTGCAGCAAACTTCTTACCTGTGACAAGAGTTTAATAGCTACAAGAGTGGTTAAAAATAACAAATATTTTTAACTAACTTCATATAGTTTCAAGGAACATTAAAGATTCTAATAAAGGATTTATGTAAGAAGCTAAAATTGACTAAAAACCTTACAAATATCACAATTTGGTAACATTGTTTATCCATCACCAGTTACAACTGCAGTATAGTCCACAATTTTACACATGGAAGCATGTAATAAACCCAGTAGTTCCTTTTGTATTGCTAACTACAAAAATACAGCTTGACGATGGAACTTAAATTCAGGTTTTACTGAGAAGCTTTTTATTTTCAAGAAGTTACTAGCCATATGTTTTGGGAACTGAAGAATGATAAATTTCAAGTACGATATATGTCCATATATCTTAAAGTGACCAACTCACCTGGAATTATTATGGTGAATGTTGCAAGCCCTTGCCATTAGCACCACAATCATTGGTCGAAAGGCCTTTCCTTTCCCATCAAAGTAATAATCACACATTTCCTTAAGTTCTGCTGTAGATACAAGTAATTCCTATAAAAAGAAAAAAAACATATCTGCATAAAAGTCACAAAGCCAATCTGTTTCGTGTAAGCAAAACCATATGCACGTATAAGGTTATTGCCTGTATTCATTCCACCCAATGTAAGCTGAAGTTGTTTTTAAAATTACTATGAGTATTCTGAAACATAAATGGATGTATTCCAGCACTGTAAACCAGCAGGAAAAAACCTGAATTCTGGTTCTATAAGATACATAGAAACGCTCTCTTTGCCTTCAGTTTCAGACAGCTGTTCATAAAGAACATTCTTTCAAAAACTATCCTGCAAAATGAGGGTCACTATTAAAATCAGAATCACTGCAACATCCCAGAAGAGACACCAAAATCCCTTACCTTTTTAATATCTTCATAGAGATTCTTCAAGTCTTTTCTACCAAGTTGAAAAGGATCTTGGTATTTTTCATCACTAGCTGTCTTACTGCAGCTGCACAAGTGGGATGTACTTGTATGATGAAACCTGGTGACAGTGTTTTTCAGGAGAGTAACATTGTTAGAGCAAGCTTTCCCTGATTCCCCAAACAGAATCAAAGCATTTCCCCCTTCTCTCCCCTTAGGCAAAATTTAACCAAAAGGCTAAAATAGAAGCATAATGCACCAAACCACTCTTTTCAGCCAGCTAACAAGGTGCAAGGATAGCGCAGCTACATATTGATGATCATAGATTTTTAGGAGCCAGCAAAGCCCAGAGTTTGGCAAACAATAACCCCCCCTCGCCCTTAACAGATTACAGAAGTCTTCTGAGACACACAAAACATGTATTCCTTTTAAATACACATCTCAGTGTACTCCTTTTGAATACACTCTTGCTGGTACAGCGTACATTTGGAGATAAAGCCTTCATCTTGCAGTAACACAATTATTATAATGGCTTATTCTGTTACTTTTCCCTCCTCTCCTGTACACTCCTGGAAAAATATCATGACTTGGATTTGAAAATTTTCCTTTGGGCACCCAGCTACCTTATAAATTAGAAATACTTCCAGGTAGCATGATGATACTAATGAAAGTTCATCAGTAAAGGGTGAAAGCTCCACCTGGATGCATTAAGATGCTTTAGGCTTAGATCTGATTTTTTTTTTACATTCCCGGGAGTTGAAGTTTATGCCTCTTTTTATTTCCTTTTTCAAAGCGAACCATATGTGTTTTCTCAGGGTATTCTTTTTTTGCCCATTGCTCTCCAGGATGGAGGACTTAGATGCAGACTCAGCACCACAGCAGCAGTCTACATAGAATTATCCAACTATGTACTACAGCGAATAACTTTATTTTCAAAGTTTACAGCTCACAGGTGTAACTACCCAGTTCACCCAATAACTAGGCTTTTACCCGTTATGCAACAATATAAGTCTCCAACTTACCGCCAAAATATATTACATATTTTTGGAAATGACAAAGTTGAACTTCTTTGGGTAAAGTGACACATCTGCACAATGAAAAATGAGCGTTAATTTAATAGAACTTTAAACTGACAGATAACATTTGATTACAAAAGACAAGTGTCTGTTCATCAGCACTGCTCTATTTCTCCATTTTAACAACTCAGCAGCAAAGGGAGTCTCATAATTTCCTTCCATATCACGTGAGACATAACTGCCAGTACGTCCATTAGCTTCTAACTTAAACTGACTCTTCAGCTCAGGAGTGCTGGACTTTCTCCCCTTGCAGGACCAGCCCAGAAGGCCTATCAGTTAACTTCCCAGAACTGCTCTGACGAAATCTTGCTTTTGCACTCGTGAAAGGTGCACTTTTCAAACACTTCCCGTCTTGCAGATAAATCTGGACTGCACCAGTCAAACCACAGAAGAAAGGACAAACGCTGTTTCCTTACACTACCTACCCTGTTTTCCCCTGAAGCAATTTTAATTCAGCTTGCTTCTGATGACAACGCACACCTGCACATCTTCCCTGCTAGATGTCAAGAACCTAACCTGCAAACCTAGCAATCTCTCCAACGATCTCCTCCTGCAGATGGGGCCCAGGAGCCTGGGGGAAGGCGCAGTCCCAGGTACACGATTCCAGCAGAGATAGGCTGAGAAAGGAAACGCACCTTTTGCTCCGCTCTTGGTATCGCTGCCAAGATCTACCCAGCCCTGCCCTGGAGTGCACGCTGACTCAGAGGCCAGGGTTAACCCAGCCCAAAATCACTACAATCCACATGTTCTCTCCAAAAGCCCACACAGAAACACTCAAGGAGACCTAGGTCTGGAGAAGGGTTCTCCCAACTTGCTCCTCATGCCTCAGTGCCTCCTTGCACATGGCTTGAAGACTCTCTTTCCTTGGACACAAGGAGAGAAACAAGAACACTGCGCGGGCTCCAGGGTGCCCTTCCATCCTCCTTGTGTACAGGATGAAAAAAGGCCAGGAAAGGAGATGAGGGAAGAAAAGGAACCCTAACTTGTAACAGATTTGCAGCTCACTGCTCTTTGACTTCAGTGCTCGGTCCTCTGGCTCAGACCTTTGTAAGTTTGCTCTCTGAAACCTCTCACAGTTTTCTGTTGTTAAAAAATAGCTTATCTCTTCCTGTTCTTCCTCTGGTGAGGGCACAGAGAGACTCTCCTCTCCCTTACACTGCTGCTTAACACTGTAAAACTGGGTCGTGCAGGATGCTGGACAAATCACAGCCAGAACACTTTACCGTAGGTCAGGACAGTGGCTCAGCCTTGTGAGCGAGGTGTAAAGGACAGCAGTGAGAGGACCTGCCCCCACCACAACTCACAACGCCAACTGACACACCAACACCTCGAAAGTCTCACACGAACGAGAACCGCTTGCCCCGCTCCCACCTAGAGAAGGCACCGAGCGGTTCCTCCCCACAGCAGTAACCCTGAAAACCCCTAAACCAGTATTTCACCCTGCACCGAGAGCGCTCCTGCCCCCTGTCAAGCCGCCCCTCACCCCCGCCCCGGACAGGGAGCTGCCCCCCCGCCCGCCCTCATACACCGCAACCGCCTTCGGGCCTTGCCGGCCGGGCGGGAAG
>JAOXJM010000012.1:17233657-17258915 GCA_026413425.1 Tringa solitaria
TAATTATATGGTGGAAGAAAACAAACGTACCCAGTCATGACCTTTCTTTGAAAGTCTGAACTCAGTCAGTCTGGGATTGATACATGTAAATCCAGTATGTACATAAATGCAGATTATCAGATTATTGTTTAGAAGTTGCATCTGAGTAAGCTTCAGAACCAGCAGTGGTTATCTCACTGTCTGTTTTCATGGGACTGCAGCCTCACATTAAGGAAATCTCATGAGAATAAATGTCATATTTTTTTTTCTATTGTACTGAAAAAACAGGGCTTTTCTGGTTTTAGATCTTTCTCTGTATGGTGGATTAACCCCAGCCAACAATTAAGGACCCACCAGCCACTTGTTCACTGTCCCCTCCTGTGGGTTGGGGGAGTATTGGAAAATCAAAGATGAGAAAAAGCTCATGAGTCATGAAAACACAGTTGAATAAGTGAAGGGAAAAAAAAGGGGGGAAAAAAGGAGTGGGGGCAGCCAAAAAGTGATATGTCCCCTCCCAGCCACTTGGCCACCCCCAGCCTCACTTGCTGGGATTGCAGAGTGAGACCAGAGGAGGTCTTCAAGCTGTGCAAGCGTTGCTTAGCAATAGCTGAAACATCAGTGTGTTATCAACACTGCCCTAGTCACAAGTCTACAACACAGTGCCATTCAGGCTGCTATGGAGAAAATGAACTCAGTCCCAGCCAGGGGCAGTACACCCAAGAACCAGATGAAATGCTTTAGAGTTAAAATTCAGATTTGAACCACTCACCAAACACGAGAGATGTGTCACAGTTCTCCTCCTTAATGCACCATTTATCATTAATTTCCTCTGAGGACTCAGGCAATGCTGTGTGCATCCATCAGCTTATCTGCATTTGATCTGAGCATGGGCTTCATGCTGCATCTGTTCTGGTGCTGTAGGTCTGCAGACATTTTACTTGTGGATACCTGTAACTTGCATAGCACATATTTGTTGTCTCCTAACTGAAACAAATCTTGCTCATTATTACTTTTCAAAAAATCCTTGTAAATACTGAATTTGGTTGCACAGTTATTTGCTTAGTCTGTGTGCTAAATAGTAGCACTATATATCTAGTAAAAACATTGAATAAGATGTTTTTAGTGTAAAAATGGTCATCTGTTTAAACATCTGAATTTATTTTTTATCTTCAAGTAGGAACATGTGGGAACTGTCTGTGAAGGACGTATTCCTTAGATTTGCAAATAATAGATCTTGAGTTAATTCACTGTAAATAAGCATCCTTATGATCTGATTTTAAATACTAGAGTAACTTTAGGGCTTTTATTAATTTGCTAGGGAAGTATAAAAATGAATGCATTTCAATATTTTAACATTGTTTGTTTATTGTAATTACTCTGTTGCAATGGGTTTTTTTGAAACAGATTTTGTTCCAAACACATCTGATGATGAAAGGAGGTATAAAATAGGAAACCAGGCAAATGTTGGGCTGTTTAATCTGAGCAAGCTGTTACAAGCTCTAAAACCTTTATTGGATCCCAGGCAAAAGCAGCTGTAAGTAATCCTTAAAATATCTTGGTGCTTAAAAGAACTAGTGAGATGGGAGACCCTCTAATCACCATATGCATAGGAAAGAAAGGGATTAGTTTATCTTTTTTTTCTAAGTGGAAAATGATTCTGAATTATTGGTCAGAATAAGGTGGAGGGAGGGGAGAGAGGTTTTCATTGGTCATAAATAATAGCAAAATGTGATTGGGAGGTGGTCTTAGATTGTGTGGTCCATTCTCCTTTCCCTAAGGTAGGACCTTTGCCTGTAGCTTTCTATTCTTGTCCAGTATATTCCTTAAGGTGCTTGCTTGTGAAGACCATACATCATCCTGAAGTGATGAGATAGTATTTTAATAGCTGATTGTAAAGATTCTGACATGAATCTTCTTTTGTGTGGTTTAAACTCAGGAATTCTTACTCAGTGCGAAAAGGAAGACCATTGTATTTTTCCTTTTTGCAGCAGTTATTTATGTTTTTGAAGCCTGTTAAAATGTTTCCCCTTAGTCTTTTTCCCACTGCAGATCCCGATTGATTCAGAATATCAATGTCTGTGAGATATCAGATGGAAGAATTTTTCATTAATTAGAGTACAGTAGGACTGTAGCCACAGTAGGATTGTAGTCCCACAGAATTTGACGTTTCCTTTGTTTTTTTGCAGAGCTTCCCAGATTTTGGAGGGATATGGCCAGCGCTATGACATGCGGTATGGAGTTCCAGAACTCAAGCCTTGCAGTCACAATACTATAAATCACATTATATGACAATTATTTCCTTACTTTTTAAATTATTTTCAGTTTCACAGAACTATTCAAAGCAAAGTTGGGTCTTCTTGGGGAGAATGAGGATGATAACTATTTGATTGCTTTCCTCCTAAAAGTAAGTCTGCTTTGCTAATTTTTTTGGCGAACATCTGGACCCCATACTTTAAAAACTCTGATAGAAGTATCTTTTTTCACCAGCTTATGGAAGATACAAAGGCTGATTTTACAATGACATTTCGACAGCTCAGTGAAATTACTGAAGACCAGTTAAAGCAGCTCCATATTCCTGAGGTATTAATTAATACAAGCACCCAAATTTAGGATTAATTAATATAAAATGAGCAAATCAGGTTGTACATAACCCTGGCGTAAAAGAGAATGTCTCAAGCCTTGATTTGCCTGGGAAACATGTCATTGTAGCATTATTAAGGGACAGGGAGACTAATATATGTGTCATGCTACCACCCCATGTTAAGGCTGTGTCTAATAAGGAAACAAAGAGTGCTAATGAAAGATACGTTAACAAAGAGTGCTGAAGTAAAACATTCAGTCTCTGATACAGTTCCAATAGGAGTAGTCATAAATATTTATACACAGGTGGGAATGTGATTTTCTTCACATTTAAGGTGGGTCTGCTGGAAAGAACTTTCCTTCATTCCCTCCCCCACTTTTTGGTTTTGTTTTGTTTTGCTTATGAATACCTTCTCACAGGATTTCGTGAGACACAAATTAAGTTGGACAGGGCTCATGAGTAAAATTTGAACCTCTGGTTGATCAAAACTATTCTTAACATGGGGCTACCAGGTGTCTGAAACATCTGCTGTCAGGCCCATCGGCTTGTCTCAGTATCTAATGCCAAGTGAGATCCCATCTCATCATTAACTCTTGCTAGAGTCTCAGTCCATAGTGGTCTCTCACCCTCCTTGGGCACAAGATCAGTTTTAAATGTAGCTTAAAGCATAGGAATACATGTTGTCATTGTGTCCTGCTCAGCCTGCTGTCCCATCCGGTGTTGCTGCTACTCAGCCTAAACTTGTTCTTCGGGACAAAGTATAATCATAAAAGAGATGAGAGCATCAAAATAAGAGCTAAACCTCGTGTTGGTTTGTACAAAACCTTTTCTTTTTCAGCTGCACACCAAAATTGACCTAAAAATGCCAGAGTCCTTTGGGAACACTGCAGGAGTCCTTACATTTAGTATTAACTGGAAAGATTCTGAAATTCCTCCCAAAGTAGCCTAACCCTGCACATCTTGGAACAAATACTTGACTCCCACACTCACCTGTTACCTGCTTGCCTGACCCCCAGCTCTTAGTCACTTCTGTAATTTTAACTCATTTTTATACTCAAATGTGGTTTTCATTATATTTTTGACTCCCATTCCTTTAAAAAAACCCCACAGATGTGATCAAAACTTTGTTT
This sequence comes from Tringa solitaria, assembly GCA_026413425.1. NCBI lineage: Eukaryota > Metazoa > Chordata > Aves > Charadriiformes > Scolopacidae > Tringa > Tringa solitaria. The sequence continues at coordinate 17,237,348 of JAOXJM010000012.1, forward strand.
TGTTCTTGCTTTTAATTTCCCTTAACTTTTGCCCATTTTTCCTTGTGTATCTGCTGTTCACTTCCTTTTATCTGTGTCCATTTCTTTCTAATTTGCTCTTTCTCTGAAGTTCATTTTTCGTCTGTGAGCTTTGGCTACTTTCTCTCAGCCGAGCGATATGAAGCAGCTGTTTAGCTCAGTGTAGTCAGCCAGGGAAGCCACGTTTGTGGTGGTTGTCCAGCACTGGAGGCAGTAGCCCCAAGCTCTGCTTTCTCTCTGTTTGCCTTTTCCAAGTTGTGTCTCCTCTCCCTTCTTCTCCTACTGTCTCTATTCTTCTCCTCAGTCTTCTCCCATCCTTGTAGCCTTAAGTTTCTCCTTTTCTCTGCATCGTATCTTTCTTTATCAATATATTATCCATATTCCATAATTTTGGAAAAAAAACCCAGCTACATCTCTACAAATAGATCTGGTCTGCCTACAAAACTCAGAAGACAGTTAAGTCTGTAGTTTCGTAGCCTAAAAAAATAAATTAGGTCAGACAATAAGCCAAGAAAAAACAGAGATGAAGTGCTAGAGGGGCTTAGATAGAATTTGCCATGACAGAGATGGATAAATACGGATATCTCACTCTAGCAAAAATAAATAATTTAAATACAGAGGAAAATATTTTAGTAGAATTTTAGGGGAGAAAATTCCTTGAAGGGTCACCCCGTTTCCCTCTTATATCCTTTTAATATTCGTTTGCTTGCTTTGTTTTTTTTCTTAACAGGAACAAAATTCTGATTACCCTCCATTAACTGTTTCTTTCTCTTCAGGAGTTCTGGGCTCTCCAGGATCTGAGGAAACACAAGTTGTTTTCAGAATGGGTTACTATGTACCTCTTGAGATTAAATCGGTAAGTCTGATGCAAATGTTTCAAATGTAAAAATAACTTCTTATGCCTTTTTTGTCTTTATGGTTCTAGATTGTGCTAGATTCCACAATAATTACTAGCATAGTTCTGTTTTGACACACAGATACATAAAAATGACATGGGAGGAGTGGTCTGTGTTTGTTCTCTTCCATTGAGCAATTGATCAGATTTCTTTGGTTAATAATTTTTGTTAAAATGCCAGTCCTACAGATTGAGTCCAAGAATCTGAAAGTTAGGCCCTGCAAATACATAGGAATGAATAGTGTTTCATTACTGGTAATACACGTATTTTTTACTATGTAACAATATGGTTTTAGGATGACAAAGGGTGGAAATTGAACAGTTGCGAATACACAGACTGTGTTTGGAAGCAGCTGGTGTTGCAGAGAGAGGCACATGCGTGTTAGAACATCCTACCGATTCTTTTGTCTTAAATCAATAAAGAATTCAATGTGTTTTTTTCTTAATCAGATATGGTTATCTTAATATATATTCTTAATCATATGGCTGATAGTAAAGAGAAGTACATATCAGGTACTTGGAAATTTTACTCAGTAAATACAGTTCTTACAGAAAAAAATCAATACAAGATACAACACCTACAAGAAAGTGTGCAGTTTTTTCCAAGTCTAATCATTCTTACAGATTCACACCTGCTTCCACTAAACACAAAAGCAGAACACTTAATGATTCTAATGAAAGTCAAATGAAATATTTCTAAAAATAAGTATCAACCTCATTAGCTAAAGCACTTTCTTTTTTTTTCTTTTGCTTTGTTTTTCATAGTAACAAGGGTGATTCAGACAGCAAGAGAAGAACACGAATGACAAGTGAGTAAAACAATCCAAAGGAATTCATGTGCTTGGAGATGGCAGTTATCTATTTACATAGGTTTTTTTTCAGTGTTAGTTATTTTTCCTTTTGAGGACAACTAAAATGTACTGTTTTCCTGAAGAGGAGAAACTCTCATTACACTGCTGCAAATGTTGTGACACTGTCTCTGGTTTCAGCCAGTTGTGTGATTAGAATCCAGCCACCTGTGTATGGCTGGACTTGTGACTATATATGTGCTTTTATATAAGCTAAATGATCAAGATGTTCCTTGGCTACGTTGAGGCACTTCTCCTTCTCAGGGATCCTCCCTTTTCCCTCCTTAAAAAAAGAGAAAAATTCTTAATTTAAGTCTGCATTTATGAAGAAATTGGTCTGGCCCAAACACCTTCTGTTGTGAATACAGCCCTGGTCCTATCAGTTGACTGAGGCCTATGAGTCTGAGATCACAGAAATTCTCCACAACTACTAGTCCAAGTAGCTCTTCTCTTGATTCTGCTGTTTTTGAAGGATAGAGCACATGTCAGTTCATATTTTGGGTGACTGAAATCACAAATGATGAAGATGTCATGAAAAGGCTTTTCCACCCGTTTTCACAAAGGCTGCTCTGACCTGTGTCACACCGCATGTGAATACCAACAGCCAAGCAATCCAGCTCAGCTGTCCAGCTGTGGTCTAGTTCATATCAATCTTAATTTACCTACTTGTTTATTTTTCTTTCCCTTATTTGTTGTTTACCTTTTTGTATTTCTTTTTTTCTCTTTTGTTTTTAACCCTCTTTTTTACCATTTCCATTTGGGGGCTGCCGAGATGCCAGGCCTCCAGCTTGTTCTATCATTTGGTGCTTGTGGACTTGATTTTTTTTTTCCTTTAGATTTCCTTTAAGAAGTTATGAATTACTGGCCCACAGGACCATGGTTGTCTGTAGGTTGTCATGTCTCAAGTGGGGCTTCACATCAGTGTCTTGAAATGGTGGACGTGCTCTGGCTGCTCCTCAGGTTGTAACTCTTCATTGCAAAGAAGGGTGCTCCCTAAAGGGCCCCCAGGATTGGATTTTCTTGTGAGAGATGCCCTTCCTCTTCTGCTGTATCTGCTTTTCCTGAGCACAAGCAACATCTTCTCCTTGATCTGTACTTCCTTCCGTTCGCAGTCTGTGGCTGTGTCAGTCTGCGTTGCTCAGAAGAACATTGCTCTCCTCTGGTGATGAACCCTTGATAACATCAAGAAAGATTCTGGTAGGCATCCTGTACTGGCTCAATGGACTAAGATTTGGTTGAGTGTTCAAATATTTCCAAATCCTTTCTACATGTTATAAAGTATTAAGGTTTCTGAAAGGCACCCACTGATATTTTTTTGGCACCTGGAGACAAAACTCCTTGCTTGTGAAAGGACTTTCTAATCATGAAAGGCAGGTACTTTTAATTCGCCAACTTATTCTAAATACAGAATGGTGGAGTTACTGCATTTAGCTGTCTATCTGAGCAGAAAGGAAATTCTAAGAATTATTATGGGAGGTTTTGGGGGTTTTTTTTGGACCTGCAGTGGTAAATTTGTGAAATTTGCCTGTAAAAGACAACTGAAAATCTGTGGATGAAAGGGAGTGAAGGAAATGGAAGATCTGACCAAATTCTGCATGAGGAATTTATGCTTTAGTGTTGTGCTGCTTTGCAGCGTGTTACATTCTCATTTCTAACAGAAACAGCTGTACTCTTTTGTTAGATATTGATTGGCCACTTTCTTCAAAAGTTTTAATTGATTTGGTAGGAAAATGGCAACAGATAGCACTGACTTTCAATAATAAGACAGTAAAAACTATGTAGGGCAGGAATTTTCATCACATGGAACTTACCGTGTTTGCACCACAGTAAGTGGTTTTCTGACCAAGGCTCCGTCCATTTTTTTAGGAACACTTCTTACAATTTTACATGCATTTTTAGAAAGTTAATATGAAAACAGTTACCAAGAAGAAAGATTTGGTTTATTATTTGTATTTGGTAGGGTTGCAGAAATTGCAGCTCCGAGACTCCGATGCTCTTTGCTCAACTACTGTTTCGAGGTTTTGAGCTCCCATTTTCCTCTGCTAAAATGTAATGCTGAAAACTGTCTAAACACACTTCTTCTGGTTTTTGAATCTGCTTATGGAGAAGATTATGATATTCTGAGCTTTTATTCCAAATCAGAAAGGATCTTAGTTTGGGGACAGTCTTCTGCTAACCAGCATTGGGGTTTTCTGTGTGTATCTCAGGGGATCGTATAGTACAGGAGCCAGACAAAGCAGGGAAAAGGTTTTGTCTCCAGGATAACACTTGTGCTCTTGTCTCCATTTTGGTAACAGTCCAAAACTTGGATTCATATTTAAGTTTCATGTTTTTTTTTCATGGTTTAAGGATTCATGGTTAAGTTTGTTTTCTTCCATATAACCTGTCATCAGGTTATAACCTTCCATATAACCTGTTATATCAACAATATATTCATACAGCAGAGCTACCAGATATTCCTAACAGACTACTACTGTTAATTTGTTACTGGTTTGTTTAAATTTTTTCCTGTTAAAATGAACACACTTTGTTACATTTTTGCTAGCTTCTCCATATTACAGTGTGACTGAAGTTTCTTAGAGTTTTGTTGTTGTTCTCCGCTACATTTAAATAGATCTCTTGGATATGCCCCCTGTGATCTCTTAATTTTTTTGAAGTATTTGCTTGTAGCAGCTGTCCCTTGTCAGTACAACTTGCAGCCCAAATCTGGCTCAACTCACTCAACTGGGCATTTTTACCCAGCATTTCATGTTAAAGACAAAACAGTCAGGGCTCTTACAGATTTTTATATGGGTTGGTAAGTCCCACTACATTTCTTATCGCTGTCTTTAGAACTGACTGACCTTGAATATATTGCCATTATCACCTCGTTATTCATCACCTTTCCTTCATCATTAGTAAGTCTAGTAAAATATCTCACGTCCCAAAGTACATTACCTTGAACCATTTAAAGTTGATCACGTTCGTTATCTTTTTTCCTCTCTTCATTTAGTTTTTAGTCCTTAGTAGCACATTATCTTTTACTGCCTAAACATAGTTCCTTAGGAGTTGATCAAAAAGATTTGACAATCCACATGCCCATACAATTCTTTTGTATTTCTTTATAAAAGAAAAATGTAAAAAAAACCTGTAGACCAGATCACAAAATGCTCATAAGGGCACAAAATTTCTTCTTTGTCCTTTTCTTATCTGGCTTGTCTCGTTCTCTCATAATTATCTTGTCACTTGTGTTAATTACAGATATTTTTAATACCGCTGTGAAACTTATCAATTTGCAGTTGTTAAGAATATACTTCTGGGACAAATATTCTCCTGCTACTATGAGTCATGGTTTTAATGTGAATTATGATTTTTGTATGAGTCATATTTTAACTTCGCCACCTTTTAAATATTCTTTTTATATTGTTATCACACTTGACTGTTGAAGAGCCGTTTACTGGATTAAATCAAATACCTGGCCAGAGCAAACCACTTTGCCAAGTGCTGTTTTTTCGCAGTTAGGGGAGAGTGTTGTTATGACTGTCTAAAGGTTATCAGGGTTCCAAATAGCCAGTCTTATCTATTTGCTTTTGTTTGATGTATATAAGTACATACAGAACAGTGGTAACGTGAAAGAGATGAATGTCTGTATCTGGATGGATGGTATCTCAGTCTTCATTCCCTTGGATGCTGTGCTGGAATGGTCTTCTGCTACCTGGGCAGCTTTTCTGAAGGAGGGAGTGGCAGTGCTACCTCAGATGCTTCTGGTTCCAGCCCATGTTCTGATTTTGTAATAGAGCTTCACCTTCTCTCTTCTGGCAGGAGCAGTCAGAATTGAGCACTTAGAGCCCAGAGTGATTTTTGGTTTTGTCCTTTACTTTTCTAAATAACATAAAGACCCTTTGTGTAATGCTGCTGTATGGCAAATCTTGTGGCTTAAAAATGGCTATCATTCAGTTCCAAAGATAAAGAATTTAATTGTATTGTGATACATAAAATAATCATGCAAGCGTTGTTCCACTGATTCCATAGCTTCAGTAAATTCTGGTTTATTAGCTGGTTAAATGGTGCTTCTTAGAAGGAGTAGCTATTACAGAGAAGTCTGTTCACTGCCACTAGACACTAATTCTGTATGGGGAGCTATTAAATAGGAATAAAGTCTGTGATTGTCCAACCACAGAACCTCAGGAGGAGCCAGTCATAGCTTTTCTCAAAGACATCAATTGTCCTGGTAGTCAGCCAAGACAAACAAGTGATGTGTGCAAGCCGAAGCAGCGGTACAAGGAGATGCAAGAATAGAATGAATTGGGAAATGGAAATAGACTAAGTTTAATCCCTTCACCCAAAATATTGCTTCTGATCCTAATATATAATATATATTATATATTATATATATACCCTAATATAATGTATTATTTATAAATTATAATAATATAATATATTATATATATTATATATAATATATAATGTATGATTTATAAATTAAATAACATCACAACTCATTGATTAGAGGAACTGAGTAGAGGGAAATTTGAGATGGTGATTTTGATGAATACTCTGCTTTCTCAAATACCTTCTTTCAAATGTGCTGTAAGGGTATTTATAAGAATGTTTTCTAAAGCTACATGGATTTTTCTGAAATACATCTATTCTATAAAACTGATGTTTTTTCTTATAAAACCTACTGGGACATCAATGAAAAGGGAAGGAACAGATGAAGTTTGTGTATGCCCATAAATCACAGACTTTTGGTTTCGAAGTCCATGGGTGAAATGCCTCTAGGTTCACAAATTAATCTCTTCATGTAATCAGTCACTGAATTTCGGAAAATAGGGAGACGAAGGTCAAATTAAAATTTACAATGCAAGCCTGAAGTGTTTGTTACAATTAATCTGTAACATTCTTTTGATCATTAATTAAAGGGAAAACTTTCTGAAGGAGAATCTTAGGCTTTACTTGCAGAGCAAAAATAAGAGTTGTGTTGACGTTATCTGTAAAAAATGGATAATAAAAGCCATGTGTGCTTATGAGAACTGGCCCTGGCACACAGTTTGACAGAACTCCTTTTACAAGTTGTTAGTTGCTTGTCCTGTAAGATAGAACCTGGTTTACTCATTCAGCAGTTTATATTTTCAATGTCCCTGTAATTTCCTGATCACTAATTAGACACAATCAGGCTGGAAGAAGCTGGAGAAGCAGTGCAGCTGTCATGGGGGTTTCCAAAAAGATACAGCAGACAGCTGTGAAGAAAACTGGGGAACCTCCCCCTGTTCTCACCAGGAAATGAAAGTTGAAAAAGTAGTTTCTAAAAAAATACAACTGAAATGCAACATCAAAGGCTTTCATGGATAAACTTATATGGTATATGATAGGAATATCTAAGTACATATATTAATGAAGATCTTAATAATTCCTTTTAAAATTAAGTAATATATTCACTTTTATGATCTCCAGGAAGGTATTGACAACATTGAAATATGCTCTCCAACAAAGTAGCAGGAACCTTGGCTGTGGGAAACTCATCACATTTGAGAAGTCCACTGGTGTTCGTAACAGGAGATTCATTGTGTATCAACATGATGTTCTACACTAATTTTTGTTTGGCACTTTGGCATTACTGATTGTGCAAGTTTAAAAAGTCCTTTTTAGCAGCTCATAAAAATATATTGATTCATTCATTTTCCTTTTAATGCATTTTTTTCTTGATCTGCAAATTAAACCTTCTTGAAGATTTCAATGACATGTTTCAATGACTGTGTTTTCCTTTGGTTGAATATGTCTAACTAAATTTAGCATGGTTTACTTTTGGTTTCAGCTGTTAATCCTAGATACATTCTGAGGAATTGGATGGCAGAATCAGCAGTGCAAAAAGCCAATTTGAATGATTTCTCAGAGGTAAAATACTTTCTTTCTTTCTTGACATATTTATTAACAATTGGCATAATTGTTAATGAAACAGTTGTTGCATTTACACTTTGAACCTACACTACACTTTGACCAACACTGTACTAGTACCATTTACTATTAAAATATTAACAGAATTATTAATTGTATTAATTATAACATAAATAGTAGTGACTATATTGATAGTAGTAATAGTTTCTGGAGGCTGGAGGGTGGGTAATATAATATGGTTGGACTCGATGATCCCAAGGGTCTTTTCCAACCTGAATGATTCTCTGATTCTATGATAAAGTGCCAGAAGCTTTTCACGTTTGCAGGAAAACATTTTGTACGAAAACTGACTTATTTGAATTGCTTCCAGGTTCATCTTCTACAGCAGATTTTACAACATCCCTTCCAGAGACAGCAGGCTGCAGAGAAAGCGGGCTACTCCCTGCGCCCCCCAGCTTGGGCCAAGGACCTTAAAGTCAGCTGCTCGTCCTGAGAGCAACTTGAACAAGCCAGAAAAATCATCCATGTCAAAGCTAAGGCCTTCAAACAGGATTAATGGATCAAGCCCCAGGAACTCCTCTCCCTTACACTTGGTGGACTGGAATCTGCTACTCTGCAAGGCAAGACAAGGTCTTGGACCAACTTTATAAAGTCTAAAGATTAGAGAAATGGAGCGTTGTCTATGGTTTCATTGGCAAATTATATTGGTGTTTATAACTCTGCCCTTCATATTCAACTGTGCATTAATTTGGGTCCCAATATTTAAGTTCTGCCAAACTATCATATCCTCTCAAAATTCATGGCTGATCAGGTGGGTCTCAGTAAGTTTTAATGGTTGGTCAATTTAAAATCCATCTAAGCTAATTTTAATCATACAGTCTTTTGACAAATGTTCTTGCTGTTACACACTGTTCAAATGTAATTGTATTCTGAAGATATAAACGTTCTTAAGTCTTTTGCAGAGCTGGAACAGAGGATCATCTTACACTTAAACCTTTTCTCTTTTTGACCTTGTTTTGTCCCATTAAACCGCCAACAAAGATTTAAAGGGAATTCAGTTAAATAGTGAGCAAAGATGTCTGTCTTGGGAGTGAGCTGTCCAAAAATAAACGTTGCTGTCTTTGCCAGTGTCAGGTGCCTACCAAGCCTGCTCCACTGCTCTTCCAAGGTCCAGCTTTTGATAGTAGTAGAAAGAGTGTTGGTACATGGATATAAAGTCTCCAGAAATTTTCACTGGTTGGACATCAAAAAAAGGACTTTCTTGGAAGTATCTCACTATGTTAGTCAGCTCCGTACACTTTTTGTATCCAGCCACCTGATGCTGTAAGGGACTAACAAAAATCTTGCAGGGAAAGGATTTTAAATTCAACTGAAGCTGTTACAGAGAGTAACAGAGAGACCAGTCTTTGAGTCCTGGGTCTTGTTATTTATCTTTCTTTGATAATCCAATTCCATATCACAAAACTTAGTGCATAATTAAGTCAAAATTGATACGTAAGCCATCAGGTCCAATGTCATGCTAGAAAATTTACAGCAAAAATCACTTCTTTGGGGGCTTTGTTACTTCTTGGCATTATCTCGTCTCTTCTCAAATCCAAAATGGATTGGTTTGGAATCTCTAAATTTCTTGAGTGCCACTTGATTCTGAAATAGAGGCTATTAAGTGGTATAATTAGCATTTCACAAATCTATTTCTAGAAATATAATTAGTGTAGAAAAAATTATATTATTAGAAATCTTTCAGTGACTAAAAAATACATTTGAATGCCTTTACTTTTTAACTATAATCAACACAATTATTCAGGATGGTTTCCTCTCAGATATACCTCTGTTTAAATATACATACAGTTGTTCAAAGGTCAACAGTAGTATCATAATGTGAGGCACAAAATAGATATTTAAATGCAGTTTCCTGGAACTCCAGTCTGAAGTTTAAGCAGCTTGCACAAGTCTGGCCTGGGTTAACATTCCTTCTGCAGGCTGGAAGTGCAGCCATTGGGGTTGGCCTTGGAGCTGGCAGCACCTCCAGGGAAAAGGAGTGGGTGGCTGGGGGGGCCTGTAGAAGCCCCTCAGCAGTGGGGGGGCTGTGTTCCCAACCTATTGCAGCGTTGGCCTTGATGTCTGTTCTTGGCTAATTACAAGCAAAATAGCATGTTGTGAGGAAATAATAATGACAGGACCAGAGGAAATGGTCTAAAGTTGGGGCAGGGGAGGTTTAGGTAGTAGGAAGAATTACTGACTGAGAGGGTGGTCAGACACTGGAACAGCCTGCCCAGGGAGGTGGTGGAGTCACCATCCCTGGAGGGATTTAAGAAACATGTAGACCTAGCACTTCAGGGCATGCTCTAGTGCCCGGGATTGTTGGGTTGTGTCTGTTTGTTGGGTTTTTTGTTTGTTTTGTTTTGTTTTTGTGGTTGGAGTTGATGATCTCAAAAGGTCCCTTCCAACCATGAAGATTCTGTGATTCTGTGAAATGTGTGAACCAGCATTATCACCTGCCGTGGGGTGAGTCATGCTGCAAGTGAGGATCTGGAGATGAAGGTATTTGTGCCTGCAGGGTAAATACAGCAGCGCTGCAGCCTGGGGGCTGGGTTCCAGGTAGGTGACAGGAAAGAACTCGAACTTATGTCAAACCAAGCATCCAGGAAGTTCCTTTTGCGTGGCTGCCTGTATGTCTTGACCTCATGGAACAATTGCATAAATACAAAGCATTTTTATACTGCTTTCTTCTTCAAAGTGTTTTATAAATGTTAAATCCTATTAGTAACAAGTGGACCTTTGCTTCACCCAGAGTTACAGGTAAAGAAAGCCTCTGGTGTCAGGATATAAAAGCAGAACATCCCAAATGGGAGCTATTTCACAAGCAGTGACAGGGACCGCCCACAGCACTCAGCATCAGCCTTTTCTCGGGTCTTGAAAAATATCTACAAGAATGAAGCAAGCTCTGAAAATTGGTTTCACATATTCCTCTGGCTGCAGAGACCAGGTTAGCTACTTCTCTTCTCCAGGAGTTCATTGATGGACTCAGTCATGTCCTCTTTCCACGATTTGTGTGAAAGCAAATCTCCGTTATTTCCCCCTAGTTTTACCATGCAGTTTGCATTGCCTGTTTTTAGGAGTTATTCTAATTTCATAATGGTCAGTACAGCCTGTTAATGGTGATCAAACTGCCTTTCCACTTCTAGGTTTTAATCACCCTGGTTTATTATCACAATATAAGCATTAATACTGTATTTCAAGATACATTCTCCAAAATTCTAGGCTTCCACCTGCTGTTCCAGAGCTGCCTCTTCCTTCATGTTACACAAACACGGCAGCGATTTCAGAGCAGACGGGGAATAAAAACACTGGGGCTGGTAATCAATTATTTGTACTCTTGTCCTCTTCCTGTAGCATAGGAGAGGTATGAGGGGCAGCAGTGCTGATCCAACACCTGTGGACTTTTCCACATGATTCTGACCTTTCTAACCCTAAGGACTGATGGAAAAGTGGTCACCTGAAGTAGGTCCTTCTTCTGTATCAGTGATGTCAGAGCCCAAAGATGGCAGCTGCTGAGACTGCTTCCATTTGAGCTATGGAAAAAGGTTAAAAAATAACATGCTGCAGTTTCAGATCTTTTCAGACTGAAATACTGTAATCTCTAGTAATGTACATACTACTGCGATCCACAGGAGTAAGAGTGTTTCATACGGCAATAGGTTAGATGGAGGTGGAAGGATTCATTTCGATTTTTTAACAAATGCTTTGATTTACAGTCTTGGAAAGGAAGATCTTTTTGTATTTTGCAGCATCTTTTTTATACTAAATAAAGCAAGATAATTGTGTGTCATTATGACGGTAGCGCTGTTCTTTGAATGGAGTTTGAATACTTACATTTCAGAAATTCAATGCAACCATGTACATACAGAAAATAGTTGATAGAGGTCTAATCATCACAGCATTTTAATTGATTTCTGGAGTTTTCTGTAGGCTTTGATTCTTTTTGTTTGGAAGAAAGCTCCGCTTTTTTTCTTCTGTGTAAAATTAAGCGCCTGAGTTCTGATTGACTGCAGATGTAAAATGTATAAAGTTGAATTTATTGTGCTGTAACAAAAGGAAGGAAATAGGGCAGGAGGCTGAGCGTTGCGGGGAGAAGAGTGAACACTAGGAAAGCTGTGTAGAAGCCTTGGAGCTTTGTGATATCAGAGAAACCAGTTTGTTGTGCGGCAGTTTTCTAAGAACATGTCGTGCTTTATTTTGATGCTGAGTATAGATTTCATAAAATAAGATTCATTTGTTTTAAAAACAGTTGGAGAGCAGACAGCTGTTGTCACCGAAGTGTGTCAAAGGCGTGCACTCCTGATACCTTGTCAGAAAATGACACCCAGCTCTTCAGCATTCAGTGACTCTGCGTAATGCTCACCTCCGTTACATGTGGAAAGCAACTGGGAAATGTTAATCCTTTTCCTTTTTTTCACCCCTAGTTTTAGCACGCCTACTTTTAGCTAGTTTGTATTTTTTCTCCTGCAGATGCTCTTTGCATCTCTCACAAACCTTCTTGTGAAACCTTGTCATTGAAGTGCTTTTACATTTTTTTTTTTCAAGTTCAAAACCAGGGAGGAATGTTCACCACAAATGCCTTTGCCCACGTACAGACGCATTTGTTGGTCTGCCTCAAGCAGCCACTTCTTCCACCAGGGATGAGACAGCTCTGGCCTCCACCACAGCCTTTAAAGCAAAATCATTTCAGTGGCAGGAGAAAATGCACTTGGTGCTTTATAAAGCTGTGGTTATAACCTTCGTATTTCTGCTAGGCTGCTGCGCAGGTACATGGGTACTGACAAACCAGCCTTAAGCCAAAAATACGACTAGAGATGACCCAAAACTTTCCCAGGCCGTGGCACTGCCACCAGCTTGTCATTTCCTTGCCCCCTCCCCTCCCACCTAGGGAGACCTAGGACTCCATTTTGACAAAAGCAGCGCTCTCCCCCCCTATGCTGTCAGCTGCTTTTATGCATTTACTAATTTATTTAGACCACACACTTTGCTTTTAATGCTTTTTGTATTGCAAAATACAGAAATATATTATTTATTATATCTTAGAAGATTGTATGCACGAGAAGAGGCAAAGACTGGAAGAAATAAAGACTAGAAGGTATAGGCAAAAACTCTTTAAAATATTTGAAGTGGTACCAATTGCCAGTAAAATGCCTGTTCATTAACTATGACACTTTGTGCAGATATAAAATAGAAGCTATTTTTATTTGAGAACTAATAATGAATGCTGCCTAAATGAACAATGGAGAATTAAAATGGGAGGAAAAAAATGTAGGAGGAGACATTCACATCAAGTACCAAGTAATTACAAAGTATTTCAGAACAGACTATTTCTAGGTATAGTTTGAAGACAAATATTAACCAACAGGAAAAAAATCCTGCTTACCAAGGGAAGCACACGATTTCAAAATAAAAATTTTTCTTTGTCTAAGTTTAACCAAATAAACAAGATTTAAAGGCAGCAACTGTGAGTGCTGACAGGTATGACTGGAGTTGCATAGAGAAGCAGGAGTGTTTAACATTTGGGGTGCCACTGTCTGGAGATGGCCCCGGTCCTGCCTTGTATCTCAGAACAAGCTAGCTGAGGTTTTACTTTTTAAGAAAGGCTATTTCTTTAAAAAAATGGGGTCTTTTTATTGGAAAAAAAAAAAAAACAAAAAACAAACCCACACAATTGGGGTTTTTCTGATTAAAAAAAAATGTTTAAGGGGAATTCTGTGAAAAGGGATCTTCCCACTTTTCAAAATCCACACAAGAACACTGTTGTATTTTTTTCCTTCAGTTCCAATTCTACTAGAGAGGCAGCCACAGAAGATGCATTTCACCCACTGGCCAGCTCTGCAAGTGGTGCTCCACCATCCCTGGCTGTCCCCAGGGACAGCCTCTGTGTCATGCTGGGATGGTAATTAATGGTGGCAGTGGGGAGCAGGGGGGGGAGAAGCAGGTTACAGGGACAAAATGGGGGACAGAGGGCACCCCACTTTACTTCCTGAGACCCCCAGGAGGAACTCTGAAGAAGAATTCCTCTTGGAGGAACCTGATCCAGCATGACCTTCCATGATGCCTCACAAAACCAGCTATGGCTTGAAGTCCACCTGCTCCCAGAGTTCAGGAGCTGCTGCCCCTTTTCTTCTCAAGAGCTTTCATTAGGTCAGACATGAAATCTGCTTGCCTGCCTCCACCCCCAGGCGGAGGTGGCCCAGCTGACCGTGGCTCTCCAGCTTGTCCTGTGTTTTCTAGCCTTTTTGAAGGAAGTGGCACAGGTTTCTTTGTCGGAGGTGGTGGCTTACTGGAGACAGGTGGAGGCGGAGGTGGAGGGGGTAATGGCAGGTCTCCGTTACCGCTACTGGAGGCTGGTGGTGGTGGAGGCACAAAATCAGGAGGAGGTTCACAGAAATCAGATGGTGGTGGTGGAGGAAAATCAATCTTCAATGTAGGTGGCGGTGCTGGAAAGCTGTCTGGATCTGTTAGGAAAATGCCGCTGTCTCGTTTGACTTTGGAGGGTAGAATTGGTGAAACAGAAATAGCAGATGACCGCCTTTCAGGTGGAGGAGGAGGCTGCAGAGAGTTCCTCTTACTCTGGAACGTCTGTGGCCTCACCGCTGGCTGTGCCAGGCCAGGCACGCTGATGCTATTTGACTTAGCCTTTAATAAGCAGAAGGAATAAAAGGACAAGACACAGTCAGTGCACGTGTAAAATACTGCCACTGCTGAAGAACAGCAAAAAGGTGTGAAAATATCTCTGAGAATAGTGCAGTAGACAGACAGATAATGAAGTAGAGTACATTTGGCCTGAAGAGCATAAAGAGTATTTTGTTTTCTTTCTGGAGCTGCCCACACAGCTTTGACAGTGGAAACCTCCATGTGTACAGTATTCATAGTGCCTCCTCAAGTGATGTCCTTAGAAAATGAGTGCTTTTAAATTTCAAAGAATTGCAGTTAGGAAGACAGACAAAGATACTTTCTTGATGTTCCACCCTGCTGTTCACTCCCTGTGAACATGAAGACTTAAAAAAAAATATAATAATAAAAAAATCTGTGCTGTGCTTTTACATCCAAAAACACTGAGCAAGATTTGAGAGCATAAAAAGCAGATGTAGCTTTGGCTCTCATCCCCATTGTATCTCCATCTTCCAGAGCTGGATCCATCGCTGACATGGCAAGGGCCACTGATAAGCCTGGGGAAGGGTGTCTTTCTGCTGGGCAAGGCACGTGGCACACACCTCCTCCACTTTCGAATCAATAGTGGGACAAACAGGTTCTTGAAGCCACTAAGTTCTAGCCGTGTCTGCAAAGTCACGGGATGTTCAAACCCTCTGACAACTTTTTCGAAGCAAAAATGAATCGAAGCATCTGTCACACAAGTTAAGAAAAGGTAGGATAGCAGTTCATTACGGAGATGTTTATCTTTTAGGTGGCTTTTCTTTTAAATTGTGTTTGCTAGTTGACACTCTGAAGGTAAATAAAGCCCATTTGGTGATACCTGAATATAATTTGCTCTTTTATTTTCAGGTAGCAACTGATAGCTGTTGACAGTTACTACACAAACATGCTGTCTATTCTTGTAAACGTGTGGAGAGGTCTGCTGTCCTGAAAACAAAGCTTTGTAACACATTCATTGCTAGTTGTGCTAATTTATCAGTTTAGATCCAGCTGGCTTACTGCTCTAACTGTAGCACAGTGCACCCTGAAAGCCTTCAGCTTGACCCTTTGGTCCCAGGCTTGTAGAAGCTCTGAGACTAAGACGGTGACATGTTTGCTTCTGCCAGAGAAAACTGCTCTGTCTGCAAGCCTGCAGTGCTAATTGCAGCATTAGCTAAGTATAACACACACACCTTCTCTTCCTCATTCTCCTTGCCTACAAAGATGGAAGTAAACGAGACACAGGAGGAGGGAACCACTGGCTGAGTTCTGAGAGCATGATCTACTCCAGAGGAAGTGAGGTTCAGAACAGAGAAACAGACCTTTTTGAAGGAGGAACTCAAAGACAGTAACAAGAAGCGTAGGACACGTAATGCAGGTGACAGCAAAACCCTAGGAGTTTAATTTCATTTGTCCCGTGTACTTTATGCATGATGGAAGGGTTGAATAATGAACTGCAAACAAATTCAGGGTTTTTTTTCTGTAGGATGTTTTTGAAGCCCTCATACTGTACCCTCCTGAGATTTTTACAGCCAGAGTTGGTGCAAGCAGACAAAATTTGGAGCTTAACTAAGGAATGCATTTAGAGCCTAATGAAAACATGTAATGTTTTCCCTTACTTCTTCACGCTTCCCCCTTTCTTACGCACTCATCTTCAGCTGTGCACGGTGTTCCCTGCCGAAAACACTACCGTATCCTTTGTGCCACTAAGGCAAGACCTGTTTTCTGGCAGAGACAGAAAACGGCACCAAGGTTCTGACAGCACAGGCTCTTTGAGACTGTCCCCGGAGGCACATTCCTATTCCTGCTCCGAGAACTCACAGCTATTTGTTCTGATGAACAGAAGTGCCAGATGCCTGTGCCTTCACCTCCTGCCAGTGGCTCCTCGCTTCTGTGCAAGGGGCACACTGTTTGCAGTGTGTAAAGCATGAGGGGGGCAGCAAACCAGCTGCTTTGCCCACAAACAAAATCGCTGTCACAACAGTACACTGGCACTCTGAGGGGGTGATACAATGGGTGAAGGAAAGGAAACTTGAAGAACTGGTCCACAGGTGACATTTAAGTAGTGCACTGCTAGTAACTGCTGACCTGTACCTCTGATGCATCCACTTTCTTCTGAGTCTCTGGAAATTCTGCACTGGAACGACGAACAGTTCGGGGAATCTGTCCATTTGACTGAACAGCACCTGTGGCAAGGAGAGGAGAGAGAGGGAAGAGAGCGTTACATTTGTGTGATATTAACCAGATCAGGGAATAGCAAACTAAGAAAAAGGCTATTAAAATGTCATTATAACTTCCACCAAGGATCCACATGTTACAGGATTTTATACATAATTCAGTAAAATCCATGAGGATGTGTGTTTTCTACTTCAGTCTTATTTTGTGACTTACCACATTCAGTTCATTACCGAAGGAAAATAAATAAGATACCTTACATTAAAAGTACTACCTGTCCACACGCCTCCACGGCTGCAGCTGACAATCCTACGGGAAGTGGAAGTGGCAGAATTATGAAGACATATGACAGAAATTATCAGAGTGCATAAAGGTCTTGACAAATGAAGAGCTGCTTCTTCCCACTATTGTAAATGGTGATGACAGAAGGGGACCATTAAGGCCGACACAAGAACAAAGAAGAGGAGCTGGCTTTGGAAGGGAAGCTAAGCAGAAACAGCATTTTGAAGTTTGTAGTGTGCTGTAGTATTACTACATTCCCAGTTTTTATTGCATGTTTTTTTTCCTTTACTTGAGGCTAAAAATAAGAAGTGCCATAGTTTCTTAACAATAACAGTCAAGAGAGCTGAAGGTTTGAAGTCCTACAGAAAGGCTGATCCATTTTCTTTAGTAAATAAGCTAGCAGCTCTGAAACTTCTCCCCCATCTGGAATCATGGAACATTTGGGAACCTCACTGCATTCTCAGATGAGTGAAGATCTGCTAGCCAGCTAAGTTAAAGCTCTACAAAATGTCTGCTGACCACTACTGTGTTTGTAAGGGATATGCATAAATAACCCAGTTCTGTCAACTGGAGTAAGCGAATGCAAAACCAAAGGACAAAACTGTGCATTTAATTAGGAAAAAGTCCCCAGCCCCTGTATAGCCTGATGAGGATTAAATAAACTCTCTGGTTTAGTCTAGGATTTTTGGAAGCTGTACATGTCAAAGTAGTAGGTAGTGTTTTTGGTGCCTAGATACATACATTTGTAGATCTTAATGACTGCCTTAGCTCTACTATAATTTACAGTTCTGAGATCCAGTAAAGTTCCACTCGTGTACTTCTTGGATGCTGGTGAACCCTTAGCTGTCTACGCTAGAAGTCTAAGCACAACGCTGGTTTTAATCTTAACGTGTATTTTTCTGATTAGCAAAGAGGTTCCATGAATATGATAAGAAACAGAATAAATTATTTTTATTGCCACGCCTGCAAATCACACGACTGACAGAGAAGCAAGACAAACTCTGCAGTGCAGTGAATTTACTAGAGCTACTTAGCCTTCAAGGGGTGACAGAGGATGGTCTGAAGTCCTTGTGTTTTATGTTTGTGCCTGCATGTTGTTCAGCACATTTAATCCAAAGTACCATTTTGGTAATTCAAACTACAGTCTGTGTTTGTTGAAGGATCACCATGGAAGTCAATAAAGAGATAAAATCAATCTCATGGCTCTAAGTGCTCAGCGGAGAGAGATGTAAACCCCTGGGTTCTGTGGCCATGCCCTCAAGCAGAGCAAGTTACTGCCTCTCCTCCTGCTGTCCACAGCAGAGCAGGAGTTTGGGCTTCACACTGCACAAGGATGTTGCAGCCCCCAGTCACGCTGAGATTTAACTGAATGAAAGACAGCAGAGAGCAGATGCACTCTATATAGTGCAAGGTATAGTGTCCTACTTGACAAATATGATATACCAGAAGTTGGGATATGGCTAAATGGTAACCTCTTTCTTCTATTAATGGTCTTCATACACCAGGCTTGAAAGCAACATTTGATATATTAACTCCTGCCACACACCTGCACATACACTATACACAAAGTCAGTCAGCTAAAGGGACTCCCAGTCAATCCAATACATGAGTTCATGCATTCCACTATCAGGATTTATTTTTAAATGTTAGAATAATCTTTGCAAGTCATTTTCTCCAAAATTTTATGTTGAATTAACATTTTTTTAAGCAAAAAAAAAAAAATAGTCCAACTATAATGCAAAACATAGATACCCAAAATATAGAATGCAAAATATTGAGCCATGTAGGGATGTGGAACATCTGAATAAAGCAACATCCTTCATCTTTCAAACATAACGATACTGTGTCGGTACACAACATACACTGGTTTTTAGCATCCAGTGACCCACGTAGTGTGGCAGAGAGGCAAACAATATATTTTGCCTGACTTGGGACAGTTCAGAACCACAGACCAGTTTGGGGTGTACGCAAACACACAAATGCTGGCCACAGCAGTGTTGCCAGGGAATACGGGCTACATGAGATGTGAGAACAGAAGTTCCACCTGCCTTCCTAAGCATGGCTTTTGGCTGCTGCCGAAGCCAGCAGAGTACAGCCCCCCTGCTGGGCTCACACAGGACTGTAGTTTTCTACAGCAGATTTTAGCAGATACCGAAATCGGACCATATAAACAGCTATACACCCATCTGAAAACAGAACAGAAGAAAATGTGCTTTTTTCTATTTCCAAAACATGGGCCAACAACTACTCACAGTCAAGCAGTTCAAGTTATAGTATTATAGTCAGGCCCCAGGTTTTACACAGGGCATTAATGATAACTATTAAGACAGCAAGAATCACAGTGACTTGCCTCAATTAGAATACTAATGATCCTTCAGAGATATTTCCATAGAGACAATATACACAACTAAAATCTTTCCAGGCTATTTAACCATTTAATGGGATCCATTAGTTAAGATTAACAGTATATTTTATGATCACATACAGTGTTCCTGGATTCTAGTCAGGAGCTGAAGTTATAACACAATATATATGTATTTTTTAAGGCCTTGACCCTGCCCATATCCAGTACAGACTGCAGCACCAGCATGGAGCCCCACTGGCCAGCCACCTCCCTACTGCCATCAATGTCAGAACAAAATGCTTCACAACTGTCCCAGCCACCCTTGCTAATGTATCCCCCCTCCCCCTCCGCAACCATCAAAAACATCCCCTGATCTCAAAGCAATGTGTTAACTGGGTCTCCCAGTGTGCATTTATTACCATGATTGTCTCCAAGGAACAGCAGAAAGACCATCCTCTTCTCATATGTACTGAGAAAAGGCAAACTAAAGCCTTGTAAAAGTGTTTGGATTCTGAGTTGTCTACATGAGAAGTCAGAATATTACCTGCCAACACTGATTTTGACTTCGCTTGTCTTATGACAGCAAGTATTTGCCCAGCACATCCTTCCTAATAAATAAAGGGTACCTTAAGCATGTAAATGACAAATATTCATGCAAGTTGTATTCAGTATCATGCACTGTTTTATCTGTACAATGATAAAACAGGTAACAGCATGTGATGAAGCTCCTGGAAAAGTAGAGAATAACCCAATCCTTCCTTCCTCTGCATCCTTCTGCTAACACCCACACTGTTATCATGTAAATGAGTGAAAGGCTAGGAAAGAGAGTGGCTCACTCTATAATAATCTCTTTCTGAAATTAATATGCTCAGAATATCCCACTCATGGGAAGAAAAGCTCTGATACAGCTTGTGTAGAGACAGGCAAACAGAAAACTTCAAGATGTGGACCATCAGCCTGTAAAATGTAGAGGGAGGATAAAGGATTTGTATTCAGATGCCAACAGAAAAATACCTTATTAAATTATGCAGATTTAAATGGACCTTTGGTGGGCTGTCTTTGTGTTCTTCAAGTTCTACCTTTAAAGCGAGAGCTCTGCTCCCAGTTTAGGTATAAATTAGAGCTACGCTGGGCTGTCTAGAACAAGATATTATCTTGCTGAATCAATGGGATGCATAGTTTTCTGAACAAAGAGTATTGCAACACTGATGATGACAGAAGAGGGCAATAAATGTGATTTCAACCACTGCATTAGTACCTGCTGATAAGGATCCTGCAGGAGCAGCTGGTTCCACCGTCCCTTGATTTGTCCAGTGAGAGGATAAGCCAGCTTTCTTCACTGCACATTTGTAATTATCATATAGCGTCTTGCCATACTGCAAAACAATCAAAACAATACAATATGCATGGTGTTAAGCCTGAAATAGGCCAAGCATTCATTTTGCTCTCGGACAACTTTTCTGACCCCATTCCTTCCTACCCAGTTTTGTTAAAAAGTAGTTTTCTACAAGTGCTGTGCCTATTTCTGTATAGGGCCAGGTGGAAAGCATCCACCATATAAATCCACCATTTATATCACAATAAAACAGGAATTCCTGTGACCAAATACAGTCCTACTGGTGTCATTCTCACATTTTATCTTTGTTTCAGTGTCTGCAAACATCTTGAAATGTGGCTTTACAACCAACTGTTCTCAATAAATATCTTTTTCCACTGCTTTCCAAGTATTACATTTTCATATTGGAGACTTGGGACACTGAATCCTGGGCTCTACGGGAAACAGCTGTCAGTGAAATACACAAAATAATTTGATGTTCACCCCACACCTTTGTTGGATGTCACCCTGCAGCAGAACTGGCAGAAAAGAATATCTACCTACCAGGAGCAGGTCTGTATAGCCAGGTCCAGCCAGTATATTGGACTATGTATAAATCCATCTCCCTTAATATTTTGTGCAAACCAAAATGGCCTGTGAATTCGGATCTTTTTGAAGAGGGCGAGGCAGACAATTTGGGCACAACTGTATGAAAAATGTCACAGCTGGACTGACCAGAGTTTGCACATCTTTAGCCACAGCATACTATTACTGTGCCAGATAACTGTGGAGGGAGTTTTATGAGTAGATGAGTTTTATAGCTACAGAATTCACCCCCATGTTAATGAGACAAACACACTGATAACTAGACTACAGGGATATTCAGCAAATCCATCCTGGTCATGCCCGTCTGCTTTCTTTCTATGGCAAAATTAGCATGAATGCCCCTTCTTGTCACAGTATTTCCAGTTGAGGTGATGACAGTCAGTAACCTAAGGAAGACAGGATTTTACAGAAAACATATTTAAAGAAATTTACGTTTAATCTCACCTTGGCAATCCTTATTCCTGTTACCCACTGATGCAGGGTTGCTTGATCATCGCAGCATAAGTACTTGATATATTGTGACTCCTTTTGAA
>JAOXJM010000012.1:17258923-17287317 GCA_026413425.1 Tringa solitaria
TGCTGAAAGATATTGATTCATAAAGTAAGACATACACAGAAATCAAGTCACTGTACAAAAGTGTGAAGGCACTGAACAGCAGCCTCAAGGAGAACACTGCCTATAGGCATCATGTTAACTTAAAGATGATTTTGAAAAAAAAAAAAAAACCCAGCAGCAAAAACAGAGTATAAGGAAACATAAGAAATATGGTGATTGTGAACTATACATGAGTTGCCACTGACAGCATTTGTTTGAAATAATTTTAATGTGCTGTAATACAAATTCAAGGGCTCCAGAAATCCAATAGTGGTCTAGAGTTCAATGAAGTCTACAAATGCCATGGTTCAAGGTCTAACATTCAATGTATAAACACTGGAAGGAAGTCTGTTTCTTATTGTAGTTTGTCATCTGTAAGGCATCCAGACTGAATGCTGAACATAATTAGTTTTCAAAGGGTATGTTAAATTTGTTTAAGCATAAACTCTCAGCTGAAACAGATTTCTCCTTCTAACTGCCTGCCCTTCTTTGGGCCCACTTCTAGCTATCTTCCTACACATTTTTATTCTGCTTTACTCTTGCTGTTGTTTGCCAACAGTTTTGTAATACTACCATATGTTCTAGATAGAGGATCATTCAAAATGCAATACCATCAGAAATAATCTTTTTTGTTTGTTTGTACCAGAAACATTTACAGTTTTTAAACATTCTTTGTTCTTTTGAACACAATTTAGGATCTCTTCCCCTTACTGGTCAATGTAGTAGTACTACATGGTGATGTACCGCTGCAAACCAAAGATCACCAAAATCCCCGGCTGCCTTACTTGCCTGAGATTGAACATCCTCTCTAAGACTCTGCAGGAATTTGGTTCCCCTGCTACAGCAGAGAAGGCTGTGAAGTCTTTAGTAGCTTAGATGGAATAATATAGTGCCATCTCTTGATATGCAAGGGAAAGAATGAAACCAAGGGAAAAGGCTTCATTATCCCTCATTTAGGTGTTCATTTCTATTTATGTTCTTACAAATTATCCCTCATTTAGGTGTTCATTTCTATTTATGTTCTTACAAATTATAGGTGCACAGACAGTGAAACCTTGTGAACACACAAAAGAGCAAACAAATACGCTCCAAGGATACACTACTGTCAAACCACTCTTTTTGCCCTGGCCAGTTAAAAATTTACAGAATCACAGAACGGCAGGGGTTGGAAGGGCCCTTTGGAGATCATCTAGTCCAACCCTGTGCCAGAGCAGGGTCACCTAGAGTAGACTGGGACAGGAACGCATCCAGGCAGGGTTTGAATATCTCCAGAGAAGAAGACTCCCCAGCCTCTCTGGGCAGCCTGTTCCAGTGCTCTGGCACCATCAAAGTAAAGAAGTTCCTCCTCATGTTGAGATGGAATTTCCTGTGTTTGTGCCCGTTGCCCCTTGTCCTGTCACCAGGCACCACTGAAAAGTCTGGCCCCATCCTCTTGACACCCACCCTTTAGATACTTGTAAGGATTGATAAGATCTCCTCTCAGTCTTCTCTTCTCCACGTTAAACAGAGCCAGGTCTCTCAGCCTTTCCTCATAAGAGAGGTGCTCTAGTCCCTTGATCATCTTTGTAAGCTCCACCTAGCAGCAAGGACCCTGGTTTTATACATATTGTTAAGACCCCAAAACAGAGCAGTGCTGATGCAGGGAACTCAGCAGGATCCCTTGCAGTCCAGAGCTGATGTAGGTGCCAAGTATCTCCTCACAGATGCCTGCTGGTGGCTGGAGAGTCCCTGGTGCGGAAGCCAAACCCTGGCCACAGCTCAGTGACGTAGGGGTTGAAAAGCAAAGCTGAATACAGAGGTCTGTCTTCTCAGACATGTGTCCTGCTCCCCTCTCAGTGTTGCAGACACCAGGCTTCTCTTACTTGTGCTGACCCAACTGTTTGAGGCCACATTGTGATTTTTGGGGAAAAAGAAAAAAAAAAAAAAAAGGAAGTGATCTGGGTTAAATATAGCCCATTTCATCCTGCTGTAGTTTTAGCTTATTTTTTTTTAAACCCAGCAGTCAACAGCATGGCCTCACATACAGCATGGGGATACAGGTCACTGTGGCTTAGGAAGAGAACAAGTAGCAGGGGATGGATGAGAGGATGGGACCACAGAAGCCAGTATTGATGCCAACACCTGGATCATCAAATCACGGGGTGAGAGTGAACACACCAGGGAGATAACGGTGAGGAACAAAAACCAAAGGGATGTTACTCTTGAGGGTTCTGACAGTGACAGATGTGTGCCAAGGCAGTGCTGTGTGTAACCACATTACACCTCTCTGCTGTTTGAACTCAGCTGCTCACACACATCACAGTGTTCACCATTTTTCTGCAAACACATAGTCCATCTCCCCTGGATGTTGAACATTCAAAGTTCATTTCAGCCCTCTGGAAGTGTCCATGGCCAGCTTATGCTACTACCTTGAGCGCTCCCAAGGTGAAAGCTAGGGACACCTCCCATTGCAAACCCAGAGGTGACAGCCCACTGTCACCAGGTGCCTTCATTGCAGAGCAGGCACCATGCCCATCCCACGGACCTGTGCCTCACACACCACCCCTTCACACAGCTCAACGCACAGGGCTGAATCTTGCTGCCATACACCTAGGCCACCTACCAAACAGGGGCAGTAACCAGGGCCCCTGGACAAACAGCCTCCTCCATCTCCACAGCATCTGCCCGTCCCCATCTCGGCAGCCTCAGACAGCCCGAATGCTGCTCAGAAGCGGCTCCGCTGTTGCAGTACGTGGCCAGCACACAATGCCTGACAACCCTTATTTCCTTCCACCATTTCTCCATTTATCATGTGACCCAACACAGTGAAAACCATGAGAGAATTCAGTCTGAAAGGTTTCTTTAAAAGGGAACTGTAAGCAGGCACTTCCCCGTGTGGCAGAGTACGCCCCATAGACCTGGGTTACATTATCACCAACAGAGCCAGAAGAACCAGGAGGTGCAACCAAAGACACTGCAACCCTGGGTAAATTCAATTCTTCGGGCACTTTTCAACCAGCAATTAGCAATTTTGCTCCAGCGTGTAAGGTCCTACTGAACCCAGCAGATGGCACCCAAAGCTTTCAAAAAGTAAGAATTTTTTTTTTCCTTCTTTTTCACGACATCAAAATCCAACTGGTCTATGTATCTCCCCTCCTTTTCAAACCCCACACTTACCGACAGTTTTTTATTGTAAGAAAAACAAACAAACAAAAAAGACTTCTAATTGAACAGATAATTCACGCAAACACCTGGAAGGAAGAGCACGCTGCACAGAGAAGGCAGAGGAGGAGGCAGCACAGAGCGAGCTAGGTAATGACTGGTGCTGCACAGAGACACAGCCCTGCCGTGGGGATCTGCTGCTGGGGAGCTCAGGGGGGCTGCTGCAGACCTCTCCTCCAGGCACCCTACCAGTGTCACAAGAACACCTGTACTGTGTCAGGTCCAAGGTCCCCGAATCCAGTATCTGGACTTTGACAGTGGCCCCAGATGGATGCTGAGGGAAGAGAAAGAACAAGACAAGCATACATGATACTTCCTTCTCTGTACTCTCCCTGTCTCTAACTATTTTAAGGTCAGGGGATTTTCTGAGCCACGTGGGGTTTTTCTGTATTTAGGTTTTTCAGTGGATTTCTCCTCCAAGTACTTCTTCAGCTTTTTATTAAGTCCAGAGAGAGTTCTGGCACCCACAACATCTTTTAGCGACAATCTTCCCAGGTCTGCTACACGCTCTATGAAGAATCACCTCCTTTTGCTCTGAACCTGACCACTACTAGCTTTGTGTAACACTCCTGTTTGGGAAGAATGGCTGACCCCTCTCCATGCCACTCCTGAGCCTAGAGATCTGTATCATATTCCTGGCAAGTTGTCTCTTTTCCAGCCTACAGGTTTCTAGTCTTTGCATTCATTCTTAAATCAGTCATTGTTTGATTTGAAGTGATTTTTGCTTATCTTTGTTGCTCCTCCTTGATCCTTTTCCAAGTTTATTATATCCTCTTTGAGATGAGAAGACCAGAACTGCGAAGGTGAAGGGAAACCATGGACTTGTGCCATGGTATGGCAACATTCACTGATTTATCACCTATGCCTTTCCTAATCATTCCTAATGCTTGATTTACATATCTGACCACCACTGAGCACTCAAAGCAAGCTTGCCTCACTGATCACTTTTGGCCCTATGCACATTACTCTGTGTGTATCCCTAGACCGTATATTATTTATGATCTTTTTGTCAGAACCTCAGCCTCATAATGGCCTTCCAGAATTCTTCAGTCTTGCCTTTCCTCAACGATCTGAACAAGTAGCATCATCAGCAAGCTTCCTCACCTCACTGCTTACCCTGTCAATGAGTATTTTGAGATTGTGGGGTTCTCACCATCCTGAGAATCTGAGAGGGAACTGTCAGTGAACAAGGCTAGAGTGTCCCATGATGGACAACATGGGAGTTATTTACTGCCTACTCCCTACCTTATATTTTATTAGCTATTGTCTCCACTGGGCAATCTATCTTAACTACTGACATTCACCAATGGGGCCTATTCCAAATTACCCCAATCAGTTCCTTGATTAAATTACTCCAATCAGCAACCATGATTAAATGCAGAGTCACAAGTATATTCTGTCAATTAGGGTTGAGACCAGCAAGCTGCTGGGCACCCAGCTCTCATAAGGAAGGTTAAACACGTCAAAGCTGTTATCTCCACTTTGTAACAGCCAAGAACTGCACTGTCTCTCACTTTCCAAGAACCAGCAGCAGCACTAGCTCTTTTTTTATGCGTAACCTTACTGATGACACGTAAGCCATAGCTTTGTACTAGACCCATAGCCCACTGAAGTTAACTGGAAATATCCCCTTTACCTTTCCTGGGGTACACCCCTAACTTTGGATGAGGTCTCAGAAGGACTGTTCCATGCCGTCAGTGCAGAGGCTGCCTACTGCAGCTGTGTGCAGGGCCAGACCACCAGACCAAACACCAGCAGCACCAATACTGAACTTTTAATACGTTAAAAGACTATTAGAAAGTGGCTCAAATGTAGGCATTTGGCTTCCTGTGCGTGAAGCATGCTACTTTGGATAGGAAGGTCTAATGCTTCAGCCAGGAACTGTCACACCCCAGCCCAGCAGCTTGCTCACTTGGGAAGAGCTGTACCATAGTGAAATTACAAACACCACAAATAGCAGGTCTCTGCTGTCAACGGTGACCTTTACAGGCTCGACTCTCTACTAAAAACTTCAGGTCACATGCAAAATCTGTTAGATAGTATGTAAAAATGCTGACTCAGTATAACCAATTCAGAGAAGCACCTGGACAGTTAAAAGTCCCTGGAAATGATGACTTGGTGTGAAAATCCATGGGAATCAATTTCCTCCTCCCATAGCTCCTGTGTCTCAGGGTAGTTGTGTAGCACAGCACACAGACATAAGGAGCTGCAGTCACTGTGCAAGTCTGGTTTTGCTAAACTAGATTCATACTCCCCATAATAACCCCTCTGTGAGGCTAACAGACGTCATAACGGTATCATAAGAGTCATGTGAGAAATACTGTATTTTTAGGCAAAGTAACACTAAGCTCAGTATGCCACAGTTTAGATGTCTCACATATAGAGACAGATAAATTATTTTGTTGCATGGTGCATACCGTGTCCTGAAAAGGTCATCAAAATCATCTGACAGCAAAGTGAAAACATCTCCTCTGGAAAGGTTTATCACCTTTGCCTCTGAAACATGCAGCACAAAAATGAATTATGAAAGACAACTGTTTAAAAAGCAACCACCCCAGAAGTCATTGTTTGAAAGAAAAGAGGTAATACACAAGTAAAAAGGGACTCCAGAATTTTTCTCACAGAAATGCTTCAAAATAATACAATGCATTAAAATGCAACATAATTTGACTACAGTGAACTATTTTTTTTTCTCAGTCAGTGTCAAAACTCTTAATAACAATGAATTAGTCACATCATCGGGTCTGATTTTTGGAAGTGCTGGACACCTGTCCAGCCTGAGCACCTCAAACGTCAGGCTGCAAAAGGATGTGCTGTGTTCCACATGGAAAAGCACTGAAAAGTTTTGGAACAGAATCTAGCGTTCTCCTCTGACCCACTGTCTCTTCTTCTTTTTTCAAATCACAAGTATCAATTGTCTAGAGATAAAGAAAGTAGAAGCACTTGAATATAAAGAGCTTATTTTCCGGAGAGGTTTTAAAAAAAATATTTGTGCACAGATTTCATTTTCAGATATAAACTCCTTGCCTACGGAAAAAACATAGACCACAGTGAAAACCTGAAGGAACAGGAACTGAACTATGTGGTTTCTACGGTTTGCGCCAAAACGAATGACTGAAGGCCATGTGTGCATGAAATTAGAGATTATCCCAATAAAATCTTTTGCTTTGCCTTCTTCCAACACTGAAGATGAAAAGTAAACTCAAGTTATTCAGGCATCTCATTGGATTCCTTGCCCCAAAATACATGGATCATTGCTCAACCTCTGAGGCAGAAACAATAGCCAGAAGCATAAAGAGTGACTAACTTTGGATCAAAAGCTTTGGCTTTGGGCCAAATTTTCACAAAATGGTCAATGTTTTTGGATACCTTATCTTCTACTGATGAACTTGTGCTATGTTGAGATAGCTTCTCAGAAAAGTTGAGACTCTTCTGGCTCCCATGACTGCAAGTAGAATTAGTACTCAGCACCTTTCAAAAATCATACTGAAGCGGTGCAAGTCTGCTGTCTACTATTAAATGTGGTCAAATTCTGACACTACACACTCCTTGCATTAAGGTGACCAGGCTTAACTGATCTTTTGAAGACGCACGTGAACTGCGCAGATAAAACAGTAACTGTCCTATTGTAAGAAAAATATTCTTTTGACCTACATTTCTCTAATGACTGAGGCAAAATTTTTGGGTCATTAAAAATACATATAATAGCCATTGTAACCAGAGAACTATTTTATACAGCAACTATTGTTTTCCAAAGCTATTATATTCCACTTCTCACTGTCCATTCTCTGTCCTTATTCTCCCCATTGTTTATGCATTAGTCTTGCAAAACATGCACAAACTATATGACTGTCAAACCGCATATCTAAAAGTGTTCTGTAATAAAGAGTATTTCTGCTTTTGCTTTTTATTTAGCAATGAACTTTACTCTGAAATGTTTATCTGAAGCATTCATGCTAACACAACGATTTTCAATTCTTTCACATAAAAAAAAATGGAGAGCAAACTGCTAGTGCAGGAAACGGGAATAGGAAACAGGAGATTTTCTATCTCAAACACTGCTAATTCTCACCCTTTACCTTCCTAACTGCCATTGTGCTGAATGCATTATGTACATGACTCAGTCTGTGAGGGAACATATTGGGTCTAAGAGAGGAGGAAATCAGGAGCGGAGCAAATAAATACCAAATTACCTGCTAGAATGATGCCACTGCTGCAAACAGAAGCTATTCTTCTTGAAAATTTACTTCCAAAATTCTTTGGATTATTGGAATTAATTTTTTATTTAAATCATAGTTTCCAAATGACACCAGGAAAACTTAGCTTAGATTTAGATGGCACAGGAAAATGTACCCAGCTGTGGAAATAGAGGATGATTTGCCTTTGTCTCAGTTTATCCCCAGGAAACCAATTTTTTTCATCCTAGATTAATTCAGCATTATGCACCATTACCTCCAGATTACTCAAGCACAACCAGCACCAATAAACTATAATTAAATCCACTCTTTGTCACAGGCACATCAGACTGACTAAACCAGCAAATTTGCATATAGATTACCTTGCTATTTGTCTGCTTTGAAAGATTTTTCAACATGGTGTGACAAAACCAGCTCCTGGGCTAGTGTGTGTGCACACACACACATACACACACACACTCTTAGTGCACAAAATAAACATTACATTCACAATTTCTGCTCAGTCCAATGGATGCTGTCACTAGCACGGTGAACAGATCCCTTCCTTCATGGTGAAATTTCCTGGCTTTGAGGCCTTTCAGCTTCAGAATAGGGAATAAATCACAAAAGGTCTCATCCATTCCCACAGCATTTCCCATGTAACGTAGTAGATGGTGAAAAAGCAGACCTACAGGGAATCTACGCATAAAAATTTGTATTTGTAAATGCAAAAGCGACTGGGAGGAACCAAATCACTCCAGCTTGCACACTCGCTGTGTGCAGCGTGTGAATGTATTTTTTCTGTGAAGGAGAGAGGTTTTTGCTCCTCACCGTTCCTCTCCCAGGAGCAGCCAGCACTCTCCGCAGGGTGGCAGGGAGAGCCGCGCTGCCACCCTCTCCTGTCTCCTCTGCCTGGAGCAGAGGGACAGATCTGACCTTGACAGATGCAGGTTTGAGCAAGGGTGTTCCTTCACTCCTGGCTGCCCTTTCCTTTCCTTTTTTTCTGCATATGGAGGTCTCTTTTAAGAAAAGACTCACTTTATCTGATGTAAAAGTGAAGGGTGGGATCTTTAAATTTTTGTAAGCATTATATTTAGGCTGAGTAGAAAATAGGAAGAATCTGCATATTTACAGGAGCATTTGCTGCAAAAATATTTATTTTATTCAGAGGCTCTATTTTTAGTATGTTGAGGGATCTTTGTGGTGGTGTTTTTTTTAAATATGGGACTTCCTTTGAGAGAGGAATTCTTGTTTAGCAGTGACACAGAACAATTCAATTTCAGACGGTTATAGCTACTGGAAAATAAGACAGTTCTTCAAGCTTTATAGTTGCCCCAAAGTCTAAAGATCCCTGGAAGACAACTCCATAGGAGCCCCTGTGCGAGGCTACACTCTCATCCTCAGGATAAGATGCTTTTTTGGGTGGGTGTGTGGTGGTCTCTTTGGTTTTTTTTTTTTTCCTTTTTTTTTTTTTTTTTAAATGTTGTTGGACTCGATGATCTCATAGGTCCCTTCCAACCATGGAGATTCTGTGGCCCAGCCACACAGGTTCTGGTTTGCTGCACAAGGACAGCTAAAGGTGACCCTGCTCTGACACCAACCAGCCAGCTGTGCTCCTTTCCGTTGGTCCCAGCTGGGCTTTCTGCTGCCTGAGAGAAGCCGATATGAGGAAGCAACTGCCTTCTTCAGTTACTGCAGTTGCCTCCTGAATCATTCTGAAAGGAAACTCCTGAATAAGCTCAGCAAAATGTGGTCTCTTTGGCTGGCAGACATTGTGATGTGCTTTTGAACTGTTTCTCTCGCACCACCCTTATACCCATTACCTCCTCAGTGTCTCGATGGTCAGTAAAATAAGCAAAAACCACCCCATTTTTGTTCCAAGCTAAAGTATATATAATGGGGTACTGATATAATGGGAAGAAATGACAGGCAAGGAGCACTCACAACACATCGTGCTTCTCTAGCTCTAAGAGGAACGTCCTACTAGATGGATCTGCAGACAAGAACATTTTTTATTTGAGGTAGTTTAAAATAGCTAGTCTAGGTGCAACTCCAACATTACAGGCTGCAAAACTTACCCCAGCTTCTGACTAAGTACCAAAGCAACCCGCCCATGATGCGCATGATCTTCTTGTTGCTACACTAACACCAGTACCCACGCCAGCATCAGCAAAGTAACCCTTCTTAAGGTATGACCACTGAAGTTGAAATGAAATGGCTAAATTAAAAAAGAAACAGGACAGAGGGAGCTGCCGGCACCCAGTGACTGGATGCACGCTGCCGGCACAGGCACTAGGAGCAAAGGCTCACTGTCTTTGTGAGCATCTCACTTGACTGTAGCCTAAGAGAAGAAACTGGAGAAAAAGCCCATATCCCATTTAGAGATCAAGGTGAAGCACCATTCAAAGAAATGTCATGAAGACTTGGAGGCAAAAGCCCATATAGTTCAGGGCAGTATCAGACAACCTGAGAAATGTCACTGTTCTAGCTAAAAACAAGTCACCAGGGTTGTGATTAACATTAGTTATGGGGTTCCTCTTTCCCCTAAGTTCTTGGCAATGCCTGGGACATAGACACAAAAATGAAAGGAATGCTCTGCTTGTTCTTATATCACCTCTTTGAGGGCTCTTCCCTCCATAAAGATGACCATGGCCCAGGTCATTCTATCTTTTCTCCCTGCGAATATGAGACAGGACCTTTGAAGGCAGGTACAAATGTTACTGTTTTTAGCACAGTTATTTAATTAGAAGGCTCATCATTCAAGTGAGGACTGGAAGAAAAAAAGAGATGCTTCCTTCAAGCATGAGGCCGTATTCAACTCCAAATCAGCCCACCTCACTGACATTTGAATGAGCAAAGAGCATTTTCTTTGTTCTTGCAGTAAGGATACCAATTAGCGTAACCAGTCAGAAATAAATACAGTGTTTTTTCGACTCAATGCTCAAAGCTGGGAAATTATGTCTGGTTCTGAATTCAGCAGGATTTTACACCTAGCACAGAAGCAAGATGTTGCTGAAGCCGCGAGGTCCTTGCTTTTCTCCTGCACTATAAAGTACAAGCTGGTCTCTTGCCTCTGAGTTGGGCAGTTTCTTTTGTTAAGTTTGAAAGACAGCAGAGAAAGTAATTTAGCTGATGACTGCTCACCATTTTGACGCAGCAGTTCCTAAGGGGGTCCTCAGAAAGCAACAATTCTTTAAAAAAAACTGTAGTGCTTTTATTCAAAAACCTTCCAAGTGATGTTACAACTTGCTGGAGCTAATAAGGGCTGCAGACTAACATGTCTTCTAAAATGTGAAAATCTCTTTTGATTTACAGCTACCCTCAGTGAACAGCTAATATGGGCTATGGCTGCTACTCTTCCAATTATTTTCCCCCATTTGCTTTAAAGACAGATAATCTGCAGCCAACACAAACAAGTAACTGGATGAGAATCTCTGCAGAGCTCTGTCCGGGGAACGCACACACTGGGGAATGGAAGAGCTAAGACACAGCAGTGCAGCCGTGGCTGGGGAGAAGTTTCCATCTGGCTTGGACTAAGCTGGGCATCCAAATTCCTTCAACATTACTAGATTGCCAGTATAACAAACACAAATGTTTACCTGTTAAATCTATTGCCTTTTGCTCACTGCAGCTGTCTGCAAAAGTACTGTCATTTTACCTTGAGGACTTTATTCTCAAACTATGACAGGATGAGAAATACCTCAAGGATGACAGTTTGTTTTCCTTTGGCATTTCAGGATGAGTTTCTCCCAGCAAGAGAGGCATTTTCTTCTGGGAGATTTCCATATGAAAACAGACAGGAACAAAATGTGACTCAGTGTAACAAATGGCTCTGTGTTCCTGTCCACACACTTTTGTGTCACCAAGCATCCAATCAGAGAGACCAAGATTTAACTTTGCTTCTTCCCTCAGCCACAGATCTCAAGATGTACTACATCCTCAGCTACAACCTCCAAAGCTAAAAGATGGATACGACAAAACTCATCTAAGCTGCACACCTTCAAAAAGGTATATATAGAATTTGAATTAATGTACAGAAATTTGGAATAAATATGTAACTTCCCACTGCTTCACCCTCAGAAAGCCACTCTAAGTGTGAGGCTTCCACTTTTGAAACAACAGATTTGAAGATACCAATACTTGCTCATACTTCCTGACCAGCTCCAGCCGCTGCAAGAGACAGCTATTAAAAGAAGCCAAGTCTGAAACTGAGCCAGTCAGGAATCTATACAATGCTGACTTGTGGGAATTAAAATGAAGACCAATCACTGTAACATAATCTATTCATCACTAAGCAGTGTTGCACAGATATAACGATCTTATCGATATGATGTTTATTCTAGTATACCACAAACACATTGGAGAAGCACCAGAGCAAACAGTTTTGCTAAGTAGGTTTCAGACATTTATAAGCCTATTACACATCAAGCTTTCCCTAGGGAGCTTTTGATCTTCACATTTCACTTTGAGGGTACAGTGCTAACATCCCACATCCAATAAAGCAAGTATTTCAGTCGAGTTGTGACTTTTTTGGGAGTGTACGTTCTTATTTATAGCATACCTCTTTTCACAAATGATGGCAGTAAGTCCAGAAAATTTTTCCAATGATTGTGAACACTTAAACACGTTGCTACACACATTTCAAAAATCATGCTTTTATTTTCATCTGAACAGAATGTGAATAACTGTTATTAAATTAGTTGGATATTCCTGTGATCAGTCATCTGCTTAGAAAATCAATTTCCTCTTATTTTTTAAATCAGCTCCCCTTTTCCTTTTTTTTTTTTTATTTGAAGTTGTGTTTTTCAGAAATAATGCTTACCCGTTAACTTCAGAAGGCTCACCCCTCTTTTACAAAATGGATAAAGTGGTTTTTGCAGAGCATTTTGCAGACAACTGTAGTATTAAACTGTTCATCTGTGTTAATTAGATACATCTGCTTCAGAAAATAAGTCTGGGTCTATAAACCACTTCTGCTTGGTCATGTGTAAATGAGGCTAGCAGACATTTTGAAACTGAATAAAAAAGTGCTGTAAGTGTGCAAGTATAGCCAGAAATGTGGTATTATAAGTGATGTCTGATGTGAATGTTTCCTGTACCATTTTTCTGAGATGGCAAGATACTGTGTTTTCTAATATCTTGTTTGCACTGCAGGCCTTTAAATAGAAAAGCAGCAACAAGATTATCTTCTGTATTGTACACAGTAATCCCACTGCATTCTAAAATCTGTATTAATGACAGAAAACAAGCAGGGCCTAATTATTGCAACCTCAAAGGTTTTTCTGTTACCTGAACTATGTGAAAAAGCATGAGCTTCCTTTCCTTTCCTGAGAGGAACGCAGGATTCCCAGCCTACCTGCAGTGCTATTACCTGGAGAGGCAGCAAGGAGATACTTACTTCAACAGTAAGCACTGATTTTTCACAAGTGGGAGAACAACATCTTTTGCACTCCTGCCACAAATAGTTGTGCAATAAGATATGCCATCTGATATGTCTATTCCTGCAAGATTTTGCAATTCACTTCAACAAACCACTCAAAGGTGTGAGCTACACTGCAAATATAAAGTAGGCATACTTTTTGGTAACTGCTCGTAATGTCGATGTTTGGGACTGCCAGTCTTCTCATCATGTATCTGCCTCAAGTGCCATTTGTCCAGATGCATCCAGTCACCTGAACAGTCACTGACTGGAAGCATATTCAGCCTTGTTTTGAAGACAGCTTCATAAATGCAGTGTAAACTCATATTACAGGACTACCAGTCCTTAAAATGAAGGTTCTAAAGGTATGTTGCTGATCAACAATGAAGCAAAGAAGAAAACAGGGTCCCTGGAGCATCAAACTTAAATGTGTTTACATTAAAGAAACCGCGTATGACATTTGCAGAACTTATTTTTCCAGTACATTACCTTTAAGACAAAGCAGTGATCTGTAGGTGCCTTATATTTCACTTTGTGTTGAGAACCATAATAAACGTTCATATTCTCAAACTGAATGAAGCATGCCAGATCCCGTGATGTCTACAAATGAAAACCAAGCACATCATTGTTAGAACAAATTGGATTTTGATGTGCAACTCATTAATAGGACTTTTTTTAAGTGCATGAATTCCAATGCTTTTTATTTTTTTAACTGTCATGAAGTTGAATGAAGAAAAAAGAATTTTAAGTATGTGCATTCTTAAACTAACAATTGGAAGAGGGTCAGTACATATTAGGAATAATATATAACACAGTGCAACATTTTGCTATCCTTTATGTGGAGATTTGACTTAAGGCTACTAAGACCACATAGAACACCATAGTAAGAAATAACTTCAGTGAAATAGATAGAGGCCTTGCAACCACACCCTTGTAATTCTGAGTGTTTGGGGATCTAAATTGCTTTGCAAGCTTTTTTTTTCTTTGGTATATTTAACAAACAAAATCTCATCAGGAAATAAGCACACATTTCATCTGTTTTGCTTTCAATTTTCTCACATTTCCTGGCATCATTCCTTTTTTATCATACTATTTGCTTATTCACAGTATGTTGCTAAAGTAACAAGGTTTTTGTTACTGGCACACTCCTCAGTGCAGAATTCTGCAAAGCATAACTTTTGCAACCCTTTGAGTGGAAATGCAAAAACGGCCACGTCACATGGTCACTGTTGGCTAAACTGCGAAATAAGGAAATTGTGAAGAGAAGAAAAAAGAAAATAAAAACCCACAAACCCTCTCTAACCTTAAAAATGGGGTTATATTTCCGCTTATGATGATTGTTTTATGCTGCTCTCATTACTACTAATAGCTTCATTACAATATGCCCTTGAGTTGGGTTATTTACAAATTGAGTTTGCAAGTAAGATTTGTGGGGAAAGGAAACACTCTATACTGGATGCAGACAGGGCTTCTCTCTCTCTCCTTTGTCTCCCCTGAAGCTGATGTCAGGAATTTTGTCATTTCTGTGTGTGGACCTAGAATTTTCCAACACAGTAAGTTCCTAAAAGTGCTCAAATCCATGCAGTATAATGAATTGTTTCTTTCCTTTACCAAACAGGTAACAGCA
Organism: Tringa solitaria; assembly: GCA_026413425.1. Classification (NCBI taxonomy): domain Eukaryota; kingdom Metazoa; phylum Chordata; class Aves; order Charadriiformes; family Scolopacidae; genus Tringa; species Tringa solitaria. Next base: position 17,273,364 of record JAOXJM010000012.1, read on the forward strand.
ATTAAGACCAATATGAAAGCAGTTGTTATTTTCTTGTAAGTAAGAAACAAATTTTTTTGTAATAGACAAAGGCACTTATTGCTAGTATTTCTGCAATGTTAACATGACAAAGCAACACAATTAACACTAACAAATTTTAAAACTGTATCTGCAACTCTGATTCTGTTGTTTTGTGACCCAGCATGTTATTAAATGGGATATAAGTAGAATAATGCTGAAGAAAGAAATTAAGACAGCAGTGCTGATGGGCTTGTTAACAAAAAAACCCCACCCAAACAACAAAAACCACCTTTGGTGTTGGCATGTGTGGTTGGTATGCTTGTACAATTATCTGAACGCATCCCTGTATTTTCACATTTGAAATGTATTTTACAGCCAACATGAAGCACCAAAGGTAGGCCAGACTTCTTTGCTTTTTTGTAAAAAGTGAAAACATGATGAATTTAAGAACAGCTGCAGCAGCTGAAGATACTATTGTCCCCCAACTGTTTGTTTCTGTACCTCAATGAAAGCTCTACCCACAACTGAATGACTGCAGCAAGATGCACGTGCATTCCTCATACCACCCTGAACTCTCATAATTTAAGGGCTCCGAGTAAAGAGCTCTACTGAATTCTTCTGCACTGCTTTTAAGAGGTTTAGCACCCTCACTGCACCCTGCTCATCTACCAGAGATTACTGTCTCCAAAAAAAGACATGTACCTGTGCCTCGACTGTTCCAATACAAAGTCCAGTAACTAACTTAAATCACCCATTAAACACAGATTTGAGCTAGGAGACTTGGCCTTCTCTGGAATGGCTAAGGCATGGACACACACATCCTTTGGCTGAAGGCTGTTACAGAAGCAGGAACAGTTGACTGTGGTACCGTTTCAAAGAGCTGTGACTATCTCCTGAAGAACTAGATTTGAGGTCCTCGTTCCCTTTGAGTGGCTGAGTTGGTAATACAGTGAGTTTGAAGCACTCACACAGTGGCTCGGTTACAGGCAGGGTGGTACACAGGCTGTAAGGACTAACAGGCAACAAAGTGTTAAACTAAACCAGCCATTACAAGGTGACTGCAGGGTTTCATCCCGAGCCTGTGTTTGCAGTCTATTGCCCCCCAAAAAGAAAGCACTTTCCTCATTTGCATTATGATGGAAAGTCACTGAAACTGGTATCGCTGGATGATGAAAAAAGGCTGGGTAACTATCAGTAGCACTGTGCTACTGGCCATCATTGGAGGCAGGATACAAGGAAATGTCTAAGATGGACTTTTCATTTGACTATTTTTATACTCTTTCTACCTTAAGTGCCTTCCAAATATCATTCTAGCTCCTAATTGATAGGATGTTGCGTGTGTGTGCAACGTGATTTGAGGACTGAAAGCCATTATCTCAGGGTCAGGTAAAGTCAAAATAAATTGATGTGAAAGCAGCAAGGTACTCTAGGTCTGTGTTTCACTGAAATTTGGTTATAAACACAGGTTACTGGAGCAGCAACATGGCATTCCTTTACAAACTATCAATTTTTTTTCTTTGTAATTTAGTCAGGGAATAGCAGAACAGATAAGTTTCACAAAGTCATAACAGTGAATTTCTATCAGCAGCACCAGATTTTCAAATATGAAGCATTAGCAGAGCTGTAAGTGGTAGCAGAAGTGGTATTCAGCATACAAAAAAAAATAAAAATAAATGCCACCAGTGCCAGAAGCCACTGTTCTACCTCATCACTGTGGAAATGAGAAGCCAGCCACCCTTATGTGCAACATGCCCAGGACCCCCTTCCTTCTCCAGTGCTGGCAATTCAGACTCTTTAAATATTTTGCAATACTAAATGTCAGTGCATTTCAATTGGTCAGGTGGATGCTTCTGTCTCACTTCTTCCTACACAAAGGGCAGTCTTAAAAAGCCTTAAAAGGCACAATGCATTCTCTAGGTAAAGATCACTGTAGGAAAAAACGTATAGCGTTTCTGAGTGCTGGTGACTGTAACAGAAAGTGAGTATCAAGCAAAGTAAAATTCCACTGTTTTCGTGATAAGAAATGAGTTTACTTGAGAACTTTCAAAATATTCTTTCACAGGGTATCCATACAACAGTGAGGCATTTTGGCAGCATAACACCAGCTCAAGGGTGCTGTGCTGTTTTTCTTTCTCCTAGTGACTTCCGAAGGAGTGCTATTTCATTACGGCTTTTATCTATCTGTAGAAATCAAAAGGAGAGAAACGTGACAGGATTCAGTGACTACGTTCCAATATTTGCACAAGTGGTGTAGTCAAAGTTAAACCAAAAAAACCTCCAACTCTCTTAGATGCACCAGACAGTGCTCTAAAAATGTCACCTTGGGAGTTCTTCACTTTCACCTCCATGAATTGTTTTACTGCTAAAAGGATTATTTGGCTTCCTGACCTTGGTTTTTCCTTTGGGTACATAATAAATTCCAGAAGCTCGAAGAAGAAAATAACGTCTCTTCCAGGACTTCTTTCCATCTTCTTTTAAATAAAGGAACCCTTCAAGCTCTGGCACAATGACAGATGTCCCACAGAAGCTTTCCTGTGCAACAAGAATAATAATACACAAAATAAATTGATTTAAGCACAGCCCTATTAATAAATAGCAGAAAAATGCTCCCTTTGAAAATAAATACGTTTCCTGTCATGGTGAACATATGAACATGGGGAATGTAGTTACCAGGGAGATGAACACCTTAGACAGGCAAAAGAAACTTTTCCAAGCTGATGTGGTAAATCAGCTGTGCAAGTTGGTTGCTCACACTGGAAAAGAAGGTTCACAAAACCTTCATTCTCTAAAGGGTCAAGTAAAAACCTACAAAAGGTTTTAACTAGACATATATGTGCTTAGTGAAGGCAATAAAATAGAATGGTTGGTACTGCTGCTGTTGCTTTTTCTCGATTGCTGTATGTAAAGGATCTGTAGAGAAATACTTCTGTGGAGAGAATCTTTAGAGACTGCTTAGAGCTCTAAAACCAGCTAAAGAAAAAAATCCCCCCTCAACCTCTGCTTTCACTTTGAAATATATGCTAGCATTAAAAACACTGTTTAAACAAATATACTTCATTCTTTGCTTGAAGTACCCACTGCTGAGTAATTTTTAACGCAAACACACTTATCACTTAATGTTTTTATTTAGAATTTACTAGCACTTGTACTGTTTGACATCTGGTGCCTTCATGAGATGCACTAACTTTGAAATGGGAATCCTCAGTCACCTGACAACAGCATTTCTTTGTGAACTTTTACTAAAGTCAAAATGTTTGCCAGGAGAACTGTGATAATCTCCTTCATATAACTCTGGATTTTTCTCTCTCAAACGCACAAGTGAAGTAAAACTTCAGCAGGAAAGGCATGAAGATAAACAGACCTCCTGGAAAAGTGCAAAGGTTCTTACTCTGTTGTAGTACAGCTAATAATTAGAGTATATCTACTTCTAACCCAAAAGATAATTGTTTGCTACTGATCAACCTCACTAACAATATAAAGACACAAGGGCTGGCCTAAGGATGTGGCACAGCTGTTTCTTTTATTCATATTTGTATAACATTGCTTTTATTGTTATCCCAGCATTAGTCTTCATAGAAACACTAAGTAAAACACTTCATGGCATCGGAGTCTATAACAACAAAATAATTCTCCATCGTTTAATTTCTCTGATAGGGGATACAATCTGCATTTTTAATGACGAGCAGCAGATGCAGAGGAAAATCCACGTTAAACCTTAGACACAAAGACACCAACCATCACAGAACTTCCTGTTACACATTTGCCCACAAAGAACTAAATGCTGTTGTTGCAGAGCAGATGCAAATGGTGGCAGAGTTTTGGTGACATTTGCATCATTAACCTTGAAAGCTGGCTTACCTCCAATAAAGCCTCTTTGTTTTTATCATTCATTTCTTTGCTTTCATTCTTCCCTTTGTTTGCCAGGTAGAAATTCTGATTAAGACACAAAAGAAATTGATGATCATTATAAAGACAGCAATACAAGTAACTAGATCACTAAAAACCCATTCAATAGTTACTCAGTCTTTCAACATTGAGAACCCAGGCCAGCAGATGCAAGAGGCAGATGCTTATGGACTCTTCTTACAGAAAACTTCAATCACAGCTGCCTGCTCATGAGTTTTAATTCTTTATTTTGAATATAATTCAGAAGTAATGCAAAATTACTTTTGCCTATGTATATACAGCCTCCAAAAAGTTTTAAAAACATTGGCTTATACTTTTGGCTGTTTTTCTAGATCAGTGGGTTTAATTTTATCATTCCAATTTTCACCGCTTCCTATATTATTACAGGCAATAAAGAACATAACATTTTATTGCATGCTGATATATGGATGAATACAATGCAGTATCAAAAGGCTATAAAGCATTTTCCCTAACAATCCTATTTGGTAATTTGTACGCTTCATATCTGGCACTCTGGATGTAACTCAGCTCTTATTTTTTATTAATAGTGCTTTTATGCCAAAGCCTTTATTCAAAGTCACTACTTTCTACTTGTAAACCCCTGTTCATGTTCTGCAAAGTATTTTTATGCCATGAAGAAGGTATTCAAAAATCTAGAAGAAATTGGAAGAATTCGTCACCACAGTATCTTGGCACATATGCTCCTGCCTAACGAAGTAAAAACCTACACTTTGAAACGACCCTCTGCTTCTGTGACAGAGGGCTGTGAAGCTGCAGCTGCCCCTAGAGGACTCAGTGCCCCATCTGCCCCTGTAAACAGGGAAGCACAGCGCCTCATGCACAGTTACCAGTAAAAATAAATTCACCCACTGTTAAACAGCAAAGCCAATTTTGCACCCATCTGGATTGCACGGACAGACAAAAGGACAGCACTTGGACAACATACGTGCACATTCCGGCAGCAGGAAGGCAGGTCTGGAGCATGCTAGGACCCGTGTGCCAGAGCATGTGCTGTGGCTTTGCTCAACAGCAAGCGGGCAGTAGGGCAGCTGGGCACCAAGGATGCAGGTACATCAAGGAGCTACGTCATGCATCAAGTAGCATTTGGATCCATGGGCTTAGAGGCCAGAATAACTCCACTCAAAGTTCTCATGTTTTATCATTTTCTACACAAAAGTGCACGTAGAACAGGAGCTTGGGTTTGGAAAATACTTGATGCGTAGGACAGTCTTACTGATTTCCCTGGAACTAGTCACCAAGCTAAGTTTGTTTTATGCCCTTTGTTCTGCAAACACCAATTGTTTAGGAAACACACAAAATCATAAAAATCTGACAAATTTTGAAAGCTATCTACTTAAAAATGACTCCTAATTCTTCCGTAGGAAGAAAACTAAGACTTTATCTGACTTCTCATCTCTCTCCATCTTTTCATGTCTCAAGACTATGAGAATGTGGCGACATATTTATATGCCTAGAACTTCACAACAACTAAACTGCAACACAAATGCAAACATTACCAAAAGACAAAGGAGAAGTGTGTAAATGAAGGAACATGCTGTTGCTATAGTATAAGAAAGAAACAAACAAGCAGTAAATCTGCCCTACCAGCATGCCATGTTTACAGCAATGAGGTTTATCTGAAGTGAAACCCTGCTCTTCCACACAACCACATCTTCTTTTTCAGGCCAACAGCTGTCTGCCAGAACACAAGCCTCACTGCAGACGTTTTTGGAGGGGCACCAGGAGAGGAAGGGGAAGGGGTGTGGATGATCTCAAAAACACGTTGTTAAAAAATGCTTTCTTAAAAGTTCACATTAAGTCAGACAGGGGACATCAAAACCACAGCCACCTGCAATTTGGGCTATGCTGATGCCATGTCTGTGGTATCAACGTAAGAAAAGGAACTTGAACATTCAATACAATAGACAGTTATGCCAGGAACACAGCAAAGTCCTTCTCTAGAATATGCAGCAGCACATAGCTGGCTCCAGACTGCCTGGGCACATTTTTAGTCCACCGATGAAGGTAAGCAAACACCAAGGACCACAGCTTCGTGACTGCATCTGAAGACAGTATTCATAACGGAAAAAAACCAAACCAGCTCAAAGCAAAACCCGCTTAGAAGCGTGTTCTCAGTACAAGCCATACGGCGATGCCTGCCTATGCAATCCAAAACCATAGGTCTGACTGGGTGGCAATGCTCCTCTCATCCTACTGGGAAAAAAGAAGCCGTTGTGAGCAGCTGCAGCCAAGTTCTCCGTACGTCTGCAACAGCTCTTGACAGGGAGCACTGTCACACCACTGCTGGCCTCATGTTGGCACACCCACTTTGGCACTGATGGAGGTATGAAGACAAACCTCAGAGGGCACCGTTAGGCTGGACTGAGCCTCCAGACTTTGGGATGGATTTGGAAAGGAGAGGGACGTGCAAGCTGTAAGCTGCCGCCTTCTATAAATCATTATAAAGACATAGTGGTACCCCTAAAATACACAATGTTTATCAAGATAAGTACACCTTATCACTGTCTCAACAAGGCCTGGCTCATCAACTTTATTAACGGTGAGGAGAACATTCATCTGGCTCAGTCAGCCTTCAGTGCACTGATAATAAGAAAACAAAGCTCCTCTGATTACAACTGATTCACATTCAGGCATCTGGCATTTATTTAGCAGAAACACAGACCACCCTGTACTGACATAATCAATGGTAAAAGAGAGAAAGTTTGTAATGATATCCATGCTGGACCTCTAACAACGCAGCTTTTTCATTAGGGAAACAGGGCTCTGTCACCTGAGCCAACGTTACACAGATGTGCACTGTCATCTTCCACCTTTCAACACACATTTCATTTATTACTGATTACCTCCTTTATGTCTCTGCCATGAGTACATGGTACTCATTATTTGTCAGTGGCTAAAAACCTGGGGAGCAGACTGTACACTGAACTTGTTTTATCACTGTGTGGTCTCCTATTTTTGATTGGAAGCATTCATCCTATAGGAGGCAAACCACATGTGTCCACAAGAGGTCATTCCAAGTCTAGTAGTCAAAGGTCACGATTAAAAGAAGCTCTTTCCTGTCTGAGGACACCACTGGGAAATGCGTGTTTGGTTTGGGATGTCAGGTCATCAACGGGACAAGATGTGGCTACAGAGCAGCTCTCTGCATATATCTGCAGATTTGAGAATTAACTTTTTTTTATGTTCAAAAGACAATGCCTTTCTCTTGATAAAGAGCTGAGCTTACTTAGCAGCTCAGATTCATCCTCTTGGGCTGGTAATATAAGAAAGCAAATATAAAGGGTTATTTTAGCAAACAAAACACAGTGTGCTGACACGCTCTGTCATTGCAGTTGCTTTGTTTGCACTGTTTGGGTTATTTGCTGCAGAGATGAGCAGTTGAGCATTTTTGCAGAATTACTGCCTGTGCCTACACACCCAGACCGGCTGAAGCTGATGTAAAGCCAGTTGCTCTCCCAATGCCATTCTGCCTGACTCAGAGTAACGCAGAGCTACAGTGGCAGTTTTGACATGTACTGCCAGCCGGGTGTGCCATCCTGAAGAGACATTACGCCAGCGTTTCTCCCTGTGCTTATGCAGGACAGTGGCAAAAGTAGCTGATGACCCATCTGTAGCTTTGCATTAGCAGGAAATTCCATATGCACACAAGAAAATCCTGTAAGGCTTTTACAGCCAGCTTAAGTTAGTTTTGTGCTTTGTACTGTAAAGTACCACTACTCTATGCATACAACTTTCCCACTTAGGGATCCAGTCATCTCCTTTTGTGTGGAAAGGCAGGTAAATAAAAAAAAAATCAGACTGTACTTCTCTTCTCTGTGTAACTCTCAAACAGTGGAAGGCAGAGATGTTTTCAAGAGTTTCAAAGAACATCTCCAGTGGCATGTAAGCAAACCAAACTCAGATCATGGTAGAAACAGTAGCTTTAACTACTGCACTGCCAAACTCTCTGATTGGTGTTCTATGTGTCTATATTTGTAAAAAAAAAAAATATCTAAATGAAACAGCACCTCTCTTATAACTTTCATCTTCTTTCATACACAGCCCCATTCAAGCTGGAATACAGCAGCTACGTGTTGGTACACAGCAAAAAAAAAAAGAGACTTCAAGGCAGCATCTTCCCCCTGCTTCCCCTTCGCTTAGCTTGTATTTTTGCTTTCAAGCTACTGAAACTGTTATTCCAAAAGACTGGAAGGTCCGCAGCAGCACAGAGCAGACAGCGTGCAGCAAACAACAGCTGCTCCATACTCCTGACTATCTTCTTTGTGCAATGAGCTGCCTGTTTATGCTCATCCAAACTGCATCCAGAATGAGTGCAGTTCTGGCCAGCTCACATCCCATTTCAGTGCATTGCAACTGCGTGCCCAACGCAGCAAGGTTTGTGCAGAAAAATACAAACCAGAACACGGTCATACTTGCAACCCGTATCATGTTGTGTGTCCCACATTAAAAATATTAGAAGTTACCTGTAATTGCTCTGAAGCTCACGCATGTAAATAAAGCTAAAGGCAAAGCTCTTTTGAAGCCCGAAAAGACCTGATTTTCAACTTTGTTTACTTGATTTTATGATGTTTCAAGAAATCACTACAGCTGACTTTTCATGCCTTGAGGATGGTGGTCTTCAGCATCAAAGAGAGGGGAACAGGGAACAAATGAGAGATGTACATAAGCTAGGATGCAGCTAACAGCAAAGCACTTAATAGGCTGATTGAAAGTCACCTGCAAAATGGTTCAAATGTGTAAAGATGGTTTCTGTGTTACAGTCCCAAGTCATAGAATCATAGAATGGGTTGGGTTGGAAGAGACCTTAAAGATCATCTAGTTCCAACCCCCTTGCCATGGGCAGAGACAACTACCACTAGACCAGGTTGCTCAAGTCAGAAAAAAAATAACATTCATTGAAGCATTATCTTCAACTATACTATGGTCTGAAATACACTAATGGAGAAATTCTAATTACTAAACAGTGGGAGTATGGTGAAAATACTTCCCTTTTCTCACTTCTGTTTCTTTGCACAGTTGCTAGCACACTCAACAATCAGGCTCCCTGTCACCCTTCTGTTTCCTTCACTGGGGTAACAGTGGAGACAAAAGAAAAACCTTGATTCATAAAGGTGGCCAAGTTGGTGAAAAACAAAAGTATCTCCTGGTGGATACTAGCCCAATGTCACTGACTTCAAAAGAAATATTCAAGTGTGAAACTCACTATAGCTGTCCTATTATGAAAGACATTACAAATTCCTACTCCACCTCCTTCTCATACTGTTTAGTACTCTTGCTTTTCAGAAGAAATAAAGTGTCAATTCAGTGTATGGGTTCTCCGTTGGAAAGTATAGCTCTTGCTTTTGTCTTACATAGCAGGGAGCAGAAGCATACTCACTGTACAGATTTTCATTAATTTTCATAAATGCTGTCTGAAAATAATAAAAAACAAAACCAAAAAAGCCCCACATGCATGTGATGTCACCTGTACTGTCTGAATTCACACTGTCTCCTTGTACCAGGCAAAATAAAAACACAGGAAATCAAAACCCACCTAAAAAAATAAAATCAAATATAGTGTTCTAGGAGTGTGACCAGCACTTACAGTCAGGATTTTAGATTCAGCTACAAATAACACTGTTTAAATTAAGCAAAAGCATTTCCTACATTTTTTCTTTTTTTTTTTAGAGTCTCTTTTAGCTGAGAATTATTCTTCAAGCTTCTTGAAAAGAGGTGCTGAGACCTGACAACCTTTCCTTTAAAGAGTCAAGCACCATCTCACTCAACCACATGACAAAGCATCACCTTTCGTATAAAGGTTTTCTTTATTTGCACATGTACCAATATGTATTTTTGTTTCATTCTTTAGTCACAGACTTGTGATGCTCCACCTCTGTAGATGAGTCACTGATGCCATCCATGGAAAGGTCTTTTACTGTGAGCTCCCTGCAGGGTAAATTATATCACAGTGAGGAAAGAGCAAATGTGTGCCTGTCTTTATGAAGAGGGGAACACCTGAAGATTTTTCAGATTTTTTTTTCTAAAATGTATTCCAAATACTTTAAAAAGTTGTCTTCAGAAACACAGCCACAGAAAAATATTAGCGTACTCCATGACAAGAATGACAATCTTCAAAAAAAGCCACTGGCATTAGCACGTTGCTAGCACAGACATAGAGGATAAGAGGATAAATCCTGCATTTCAAAACCTCAGTTCCTCATTAGAAAATGAAACATGTTTAATTAATTGGTGTTTAATCTATACCAGGTATACAACTAGTTCACAGAAAGAAACAATGAATATTGGCACTGGTCACAGACGTTCTCCAGACGTTCACTTGTTTTAGCAATGCATCTGGACATCTTTATAAGATTTTAAAAAGCATTTAATTGCGTCAAACTGCTGTAATGAAAATTTTGTACCACTAATTTGTTTAAGAATAAATTGTAGGCACCTAGCCACCTTTGGAAAGTGACTCTCTTTTTTCCAGAATATCTGCAAATTACAAAACTGTAAGATCTCCGCAGACAACCTCTGACAGAACAGGCGCTAAGACCAACAAGGAATCCAATTGCTGCTGCGTTCCCACCACTGGCTATGTCAAAAAGAGCATTTTGCAATTTCTGTACTCACAAAATGAGTTTACAAGGCAACCTTGACTAAGTTAGGAGGAGGTGGCTGAATTTACTGAGAACACAGTATCAGAGCACTGGATTTCGGTTTCCCATTGGTTACACCATAATTTCCGTAAGCAGTTGGTTAGGTAATCATACACCCTCCCCCAGCACAGCATCTCTGCTTGGTTTGCTTTTTCAGGGTCTCACTCCAGATCATGTATTTTACCATGTTTCATTATCTACCATAAGCTCTGTCTGTACAATACTGATTATTTTCTGCCAAAAAGACAAACTGCAAATATGACTACTATTCTGTCTGCCTGTACTTACTAAGCCTGACAGATGGTTAGAGTTTATTACTGGCAAAATATTTCACTAGTGTGATAGCCATAACCAATCCAGTTTCCTTAGGCTGCTCATTTCAGAGCTTATCACAGAGGGGCTGAAGGGCTGCAGACAAGGCCAGATCAAGCTCAGCATGTCCTGAGATGGGAGGGCAGAACTACACTCTTATTCTAGTTTTGGTTTAGATTATGTTTATTACTAAGGTTTATTGTAGTCAAAATGCCCAGAATCTTCATCAAAGATTTACATCCTGTGGATGGTTCACAGCCTTGCCCTAAGCCACTTGCCCAAATAACACTACAATCAAACCTCTGCTGCTAGGTATGTTTATGTGTATTAGAAAGTATGACATCTTGAGCCATCACGTATGTTTTACTTCCAAACTTGGCTTTGCTGTTTCATATTAAAAGTCAACATCAATCCATGTACACTGCAGGATAAGTTTTCTTTCGCTGACTGTGGATACTTCTTATGTCAATGAAGGAAACTTCCCCTCTGCAGGTTTTATTTGAAACACTGGCTCATTCTAAAAAAAACACTTCCTAATGAGCAGCTTGAGATTTGCTGCCAAATTATATATTTGAGTCATGTTTTTTGGCAATGCTGAATTGCTCATTTTCCTCTCGCTGCCCTTGGGAACAAACCAGGTGCTCAGCGAGCTAACAGACCACTGACAAGGGGAAAAGATCTCGTGCTCCGGAATCCATCACCTGTGCATGCTAGGGTGTTTGTAAATATGGCTTTAACCACTTATCACAAGAAATAAATTACTTGTGTATACACCTATCCTAAATAATTTGACACAATTCAGTATGCAGACCCTCTTTTTACAAAGTCAGTGTGCAGAAGCTACTGTTCGCCCAATTGTTCTCCCCAGTCTTAAGGCAATACAAACTCTTTGTAGTACTCAGCATATTTTTTATACAGTTTCACATACAACTGGCAAAAACTGGACCTTCAAGGAAATGTTGACTTTCATCAGTAGAAATAGGCAAGAAACTGTAGTAATGACAAAGGCCAGGTTTTTACAGGTGTGCCATCTCACCCCAGTTCTGAGAGCTGTGCCTACACAACAGCTTGTACTAGTGGAGAACTACATGCTTCATTTTTTTACCACTGCAAATTGGACTTTAGAATAGAATCAGAAAAGAACAGAAAGCACTAATTTTCAAATCCTTGCATTCAATAATCCAGGTTTTTTTTCTGAAAATACAAGTTTTGCTTTTGCTAATTCCAAACTGACAGAACCGAACACAAATTACTAATGCAATAGGCAGCATACAGACTAAATGACATAATTTTAGACTCTTATCCAAATACTGTATTAGCTTACCTGGGGATTTTTAAATAAGGCATATTTTTCACTTTTTTCCAAAAACAGAATCTTATTTTCAGTGTCTCGAGTCCAGTTTGATAACACTTCTACAACATTTTCATGGTCTTCAAAAAACCTCTCTGGAGAGACAGAAAAGGTAATATCAGACACTCCAACCCTCTCTCCCCTCTCCCGAGGCTGCAGAAATTGCTGTGTAAGAATGTAATTATTAGCTGATGTTCACTCAGAGCTGGACAGCCCAATACTATTATTCTACTGCACAGAAAGGAGCAAAACCACGTGAAAATTGTGTCACGTGGAATGGCAAATCAGCTACACAAGATACCTTATGTAGCTCTCACATGATCCTAGTTTCCTCCTGCATATCTGTGCTGTTTGATGATCAAAGACTGAAAAGGAGGGAAACAGTGACCCACCAGAAGTGGACAGTTACACTCATTTCTCTCAATGGCTTTCTGCTTTTGTTTGCTTTTGATTTTTAAGGTTTGTGGTATGATTGGGGGGGTTATATATTCGCTTCAGCTACTTAACTGAAAAAAAAAAAGGCAAAATATATTTCCTTGTCTTTTTACTTATTAGAATAAAGGAAAAATTGCTTTTTGTCAGCAGAAATAATTCTATACACTGGAAATAATATGTTTTGTTTCAAGCAATTATATTTAAAAACAGAAATAGCAAAATAGAGGAAATAAGAAAACAGACTGAGAACTGGTGTGAAGATAGATCTTTCACACAGCATCTCTGCAGTTAAAAACTTCACCAGAGATGTGGGAGACCCATTGTCAGCTTTCTCCCTTCCTGAGCTGATCTGAACCCAGGTCCTCCACCCAGGAAAGCCACAGGGTATGCCATGGTTTGGTAACCCTGATCTCTTCTTCTGCGGTTTCACTTGTGTAAAGTAGCTGAACAGTCACATAAGCCCCCTTTGGAAGGAAAAGGAATTGAGCTTAATTTGACAGGTAATTTTGGAAGGACCCAAACTGCATTCTTCTACAAAATCAGTATTGGGGCAGGGCTCAGTATGTCCCATCAAAATTAAATTTTGTGAATTAATTAAATTCACAAAATGAGATTAGCTTCAGGGCCAGCTCACATGTACACTGTAACTTTTAACCACACAAACAACATAACACGTTTAGCAACTGATACTTCCGCAATGCACTGGAAACCTAAAGCACTATATAAACCCCAAGTAATGGTTTGAAGGGTAAACAGTATCTTATAGTCCAGGATAGTGGGAAAATAATTCTCAGGTTGTAACATTAGTCATTTAACACTAATTTTTGCTGCATATACTTTTGTTTATTCATTTTCAATAGCAGGCTTTTCTTGTATAAAAAGTATGATCTTACCATCCTCAGGAAGGTCTTTTTTTGTAATTATTATTACCAGAAAAAAAAAGAAGTCAAAACTGGATGTCTACTATAAGGGCAGGACAAATGTTATTAATTATATTTTCAAGATTACCAATAGCATAGGATGCACTATATCTATTTGCTATATGCTCTGACACTACGCCACTTACCAATTTGCAGCTCTGGGTACATTTCATACAGACACCAGTCAACGTTGCAGTCGCAATGGGTTTTCTCAAAGAGATTGTCTAAAACATCCCGTGTCACCTGACGCTCATCCACCATCAGTGACTTTGTGCTGTTATCGTACATGTGCACCTTGACAACAAGCTGAGTACAGAGTCACAGAAGAGTCAATTAATTTCAGAAGCAAGTAAAAGGGTAGTCTAAATCTG
>JAOXJM010000012.1:17303033-17333237 GCA_026413425.1 Tringa solitaria
AATCACTATCAACTACAACATACCAAAGAGATAAAAAATAAAAATTGTGGTGTTTCCCATGAGAGTTTAAGAAGAGTAAAAAAGCAGAATTAAAATAAAAGAGGAAATTTCAGTTGTTAAGAATAAACAAGCTAAGGAGGGACATGTGGGAAGGCATACACGTGAAACCTAAGCTATATTTAAAGTGACTAGTTTTTCAAAGTGCTGTCTTCTAGATGACTTTTTGAAGGAACACCAAGCATACAGGTAAAGTTATTCCTTTTCTTCTATTTCCCCCAAATATTTCAAATTCTTAAATCTTCATCGAGCTCTCATGAAAACCTTTTTTTTTTTTTAAAATACTCCCACATTTCTCATACTGTGTATCTAAAGGGTTGGGGCTTTTTCTCTTCAACTCACCATTTAGTTTATGCATATTAAACTCTCATAGGTTTATATAATACATGAATATTGACTCATTGTATTTTGACTCATCGATACATTTTTTTTGCTGCACCATTTACCAGAAATCCCCCAGACCTGTTAGACCTATTACGTTTTTACCTCCCCAATTTCAGATTTAGTGGCCTCTTTGCTGATAAAAAAAATAATCTAAATCTATATTAAGAGACATAAATAACAAAACTCTTGTATTTTTTGTACTTCTTTGTATTTCAGGCTCACCCAACTTAACATTATGGTTTTTGTGTATCCGTTCCTACCTCTCCTTACCTGTTAGTGTCTATCTTTTCTCCACCACACACTTTGTTGCCATTTCCAAAGACCTATTTGCATCCATTCAGGTACCCCTGTGAGGGGGCCTCCAACCATTTCCTTTTCACAAGGACCAGCCCTGCTGCCCTGGATAACCACACAAAACTCCTGTGCTCTAAACTTGGCAACAGACCCACGCAAAACTTCTTTCCTCCTCTTAAATATCTACTCCATATATACCCTTGCTTGGAAACTGAGCTAGAAATTTCTACAATTTTTGAGCTATGGGCTTGGAAGTTGGAATTAAGTTATCTCACTTCCAGATTCACTCACCAGAGAAATTTGGCAGAGGCACAGCAAGAAAGATAGCCCAGAGATGGATGGGAAAACACTCCCTGGTCCAACTTGTGCTTGCATGAGTAACCTACTTTGCGGACAGTGAATGCTGTTTTTGCCTTGGAATGGTATTCAAAGGCATCAAAGAAAAACACTGACTGAGAAATTTCTTGCTCAGATGCAAGAATAACAAAGCAGTCCTTGCACTCAGTCCCAAGGTGCACAATCTTACCTGGGTTAAGTAGAACCTCACCTATGATATTTAGTGTCATGCACTGACAGACAGAGCAGAACAGCCTTTCCTGCTCTGTAATATGAAAGTCTGTAATCAGGATATGATTTCTGCATGGCTGCGTACATTTTGATTTGCTAAGATACTGGAGAGAATAATAAAAAAACTTTAAGTATAAAGTTTTGAGGTTTGCACACATAAGACAACAGCACTATGTCTATGAACAATACGTAGGAAATGGAATTGTTTGATAGAATCACTATCGCATGGTACTACACTAAGCAGGGTTTGAACTCTTAGTACCTGATACCCCTGAGAATTACTGCAAGCCAGTCCCTTTCAACAGGAAGAGTGGTCTGACTCACGTGGTAACAAGGCTCCTGCACTTGCGATCTGAAAACAAGCTCAAGGCCCTTGTGCAACACGGAACAGGAAACACCAACGGTATCACACACGAGATTACCATCTCTGCAACTCAGGTCTCAGTTAAGCTGATGCAATTTCATCAACCCAAGGGCTACAAACCAAAAAGAGGAGGAGGAACAGCATGGTATCAGTAGAACAAAAACATACAGCGGTTTTATGCTATGAACAGTGTTAGGAATCAGTCCACTCGGTGATCTGGTGTACAATGATGGACACGTTCATTACATTCAAAGCACTGTTGTTATTCTTAAACTGTTACATATGCAAACAGCAAAGGACAAATATAGGTGAAGTATATAGTCACACAGAAAGATCAAATGCTCACCTTCGCCTCCCAGTCCCAGCACTACAGCGTGTGAGTGTCGTATCAAGTCCACCAAAATGAAGGCAAGCTGTTTGACTACCCAGATGACCACTACCAGCACTGTAACCTCCTGCTAAGGTCTAACTAGGTTTCTTACCATCATTTTACAGTTAAGTGTCAAGAAAAATTCTGACTACTCAAATGTCTCTTATCTACATAAGTGAGGGAGGATGGAAGTTCCGTAACCAGCTATTGCATCATATCTAGTAAAAAGTCCCTAACGGACATTTAAATGCATTTTTACAAAGTAGAATACAAGAATACCTATCTCTGCAGAATTCAGCCTAGAAGAATAATCCAATTAGTTACTAATTCTAGTAGGTACTAAGAAAGGAAAATGAAGTTTTGGAGTAACAAAGGAGAAATGGCAGCTGCCCCCAAGCTTTCAAAATCACAATCAAATTTTGCAATTAGCACGTTCCAAAGACTTCTCTACTTAAGATGACCCTGTATCACGTAACTCTCTTCTGTTTTAATACTAACTCTTATCTTAAGAAGGATGGATCAAAAGCAATTAGACTGCTTCCAGCACTGCTCTTTCCTAACATTCACAAACATGGCATTTTCCAAGAAAAAGCTTGCACACAGAGATAACTCTGAAAGCAGGTTCTTACTCCTATCACCTATTCTTCTGGGAAATCCGGTATGCCAATGACTGTAGGCTTATCTGCCGCTGAAATTACATTGCATATTTATCTCAGGGACGGGTGTGACATGCCATAACTCCACTCACGACAGAATGACAGTGACACACTAAAACACTAGGAGCTGCAGAAGACTGATACAATTGCAAAGTATCCTTCCTAGTTTAAAAATCTCATTTGGCTTTGGATTAAAACAAAAATGGCAGATAAATATAATAATGCGAGAGAATCCTTTTCTAAAATTAACCTGGGGCACTAGAATATCTTCAGGTGACCATGCCACAAAAACCACTTTACAGCATTTTCCACTGATTGCTCCAGACACATTTTTACATATGCTGTGGAACTGATTTTGATTCCAGTTGCCTTGCTTATCTTGTATCACTTTACTTATAACGTGTCTAGCAAGACTAAAGCCACACTTGATATTTAAGCTTATTATTAACTCCAGAATCATCCATCCAGATATACACACAAACATCTTTAGATGAGAGCACCCCAAACTCACAGACCCTACTTCTGTACGTTTATACAGTTAAACCCCTTGAAAGCTTGTTCCCTTTTTTGCTGCTTTGGAAATTCACAGTTAAAGTGTATTACAGGAACAAGTCTGAAGTCAGGACTGAATTTGGAAGAAGTCTTTATTAGTCCAAAAGACACAGATTTAATAGATCTGGAAGCAACACTGCTGCACATTATGGGTGGCAGCAATTGTATTTTACCCTTGTTTAGCTAAGATGATAATGATAATTTAAGCACTGCAGGAACTCCTATGCACTAGTACACCGACTGAGCACAAGTACCCCACCATTTCTTTCAGTGATACATATTTGAGTACCTCATTTTCCATTGGCGAGAGAGAGACAGAGGTTTTAGTACGTTTGTAAAGACACTGAGTCTGAGGCGGTCCTTTGGATGATGCTGCCTCAGCACCCATCACCTCTGTGTTCCCCAGCCTTCCCCTTTCCCCCATGCGCTGCCCCAAACACGTACTCTCTTCTTTATCCCACTTGCTGAGAGTGGTGTTTGGGAGAAGCAGCTGTGGGTCCCATTCTTAGGGTGAGACGAGATGGCAAGATTATTGAATGGTCTTAGAAGCTCTGTCAAGAGAGCAACAATGGACTACCTCAAAATTATGCAGTGTGTCAGGAGGAAGTTGCTCAAGAGGAACAGAGGGGTTAACAGAGGGCTCTCCTGCTAAGAGAGAGAGGACAGGAAGAATATTTAACCAGTGAGAGGCAGCTTGTGCCATGGCTATGGAAAAGGAGTGCAGAGGGATATGGCACACAGGCTGCATGCAAGACAGCTCATTCACCAACCTCCTCTCCAGAATCACCCTCAGGCACAGACACAGTCTGGATCCTGGGCTCCATAAAACATATCCCAAATGTACTCGAGCAGCTGGAGACTGTGAATTAAAAGCACCTCATGCAAGGGGAAAAAGAAACCTCAGTGTAAAGCACAGACCCAGGGAAGAGAAAGCTGGGGAGCAATTTCTATCTACCAGAACTTTGCCTTGTAGCCTCCCATCAGCTAGCAAAAGGGCCTGCTTTTGTGGAGCTCGAAAGCAGTGCCCCTTCTGTTCATTTTTATATACTATCCTTCCAGCAGACAATGTGCTTCAGTCTGGCCTGTGGGTCTAAGAACATCATAGAAATCCTACAAACTTGATCATCTTTTTCTTTGTCCAGTTTGGGAACTTTCTCCCCATGAGCCATACAGGCAGCACAAACCCTCTGTGTAGAATGAAATGGTAGGAGATGTATCCCAGTCCTACATCTTCATACAGATGGGTAGAAGTAACAATTCCCTGTTCTGTGCCAGATTACCAGCACACAGAAGCAAGATCTCCATTCTCCCAACTTATCTTCTCCTGGGAAAAGCAGAAACCTGGATGAAAGTGCGTTCCCTGAGCTGGATTCAGCTCATGAGCCACCAACTGATGTAGGCTCATTCATCTTATGTTGATCACATATCTACTTCAGCTCTATTCAGGTATAAACAATTGCAAACACACCTGCTACCAGAAAAATATGAATCTAGGTTCCTCTCATTCCCTGCCTTGAAGGGAGAGCAAAATAGTGAAAGAGCAATATAAGTCCAAGCAGCACAAATTTGTTCTGTTTCCACATTCCTTCCCATCATCTGTAGTTTGCTGATGTTGGTGTAATGTTTTCCTTCCTGTTTTTTCCAGTTTCCCAACACTGGTGTACGGAACTTACATGACAACAAGAAACTGTCTTCTACTTGAAAAAACTGCCAGCAAATGAGAATAGTGTGATTATTAATAAATTTCAGATCCAGCAGAATGCTCAGCCTAACTCAACCCTAAAAATTCCCATTTGCTACTTTTGAACTATTCCCAGAATTCCCCACCATCAGGTTACTGAGCTATGGGAAGTGTGTCTTGTGGCTCCCTACTAAATGAAGATTTTGGTATTTAGCTTAACAAAATCCCAAATGCAGGCTGATCCCACATGAGCAGACTGTCTAACAAGCAGAACACGGTCGACAAAGCAGCCCACAGATGAGAGAGGAAGGCATACAGGATCTGCAATGGGGGAAAAAACCTTCACCTCCCTGATTTCCTACAGGATCAAGAGATGTTAAGCGTGGAGTAATGAAAATAATAGCACAAACTTAGGAAGAGGCAAAAAAAGAATGAAAGATTACCGCAGAATGTTTAAGTGCAGGAGCTGCTACACTGAATTGTCAATGGCTCACCTTTTCCAACATTCACTTCCTCCCACAAGGAGCCATTAAAGGTACGTGCTATAAGGGGTCCACGACAGAACTGTCTACCCATACAAATAACTTATTCCTAGGCCCTTGTCATCAGCAAAAGCTCTATGTTACCATCTTATCTCTTATAATCACATGTTCTTATCACTGCCAGAAATGTTTAAAGGAGGGTACACATGGTATGGGAAAGGAAGACTGAAAGAGGAAAAGACACTAACATAAAATGCTCTAATAGATAAGAGTGGAGCAAAAGGGTGAAAAAAAAATCTGCAAAAATTTTATTGAACCCATCTGTTTGTCTCATATATAGCTTGTGTATTAAAGTCAGATGAAGTAAGTAATGCTTTAGTATGAATTTGTACGTATTTCACCAAAGTACAGTCCTCAGCACCATAGCGAGTGGTAGAAAAATTAAATGTAGATTTTTTTTCTAAACTTCTTTCGCAGCTTTACTACTGACTGAAGAGTCAGGTACAATTTCAAGGCCCATTATGAACCTTCCACATACAAAAGCTGTTTCTTTCAGTCTATATAACGCACAGTGATCATGAACTGTTATAATGAGTAGGTTGCAGAATGAAGATCTGCAATGATAGTGGAAGCCTGGAGTCACCACAGATGGAATGCTTTACTGGTATGGCTGTGGCTGCTTTGCCACAGCCCAGCAAGCCCTGAACCGCACAAAGGAAGCGGTTACGGGAAGAAAATGCAGCAAGAGGAGGACAACCTTATGACACAGTGTAAATCTTCCATTTCTGTAAGGTTTTCCATGAGAAGGAAATGCCACTGCCTCCCTCTCTTTTTTCCTTACCAAGTGGAGGGGGGGATGGAACAACTGATTTGGTCAGATATAGGTATTCCATCATGACACAGGGGTGACATGGGGCATCAATCTAGTGACAGATATAAAAGGGTTTGCTGAATTTCATGAAAGAACACGGCCCCCATGGGACAAAACTGCAGTTAAGTTTATGCTGAATCCCTTCTTAGGGCTGGCACCCAAAACCACTGGGTCATTTGTATTTGCACTCTCAAACATTAGGTCTGCCAGCTTCCCCTTAGTCATGAGGATGTGATCACCGAAGTACAAAACTGAGCTGTAACCACAACAAGCATTTGGGAATGTTATCTGTGTTCATGTTTTTAGCATATATTCTCATTTGCAAAGGCAAAAAACCACATCAACTTGCAAAAATGCTTTTTGGCCTGACACATCCTTCTTATTTCTGCACTTCAATGAAATTCCCATAACAAGTGAGAGAAAAGGGGCTTCAGGTACTGTTAGAAAGTACTAGAAAATCTTCAAAAGTACATCAAAATATCACTCTGAAGCAGAAGAAAAGTAATCATGTGTCTGTAGTCTGCACTACCTGAAGATAAACTGAAAGTACCAAAACGGATCAACTAAGGGCACTGAGGAGCAAGTTTTCATTTGCTGCCCATACAGACGATGCCAGCAGGTGAGTGACAATTCTGTAGAGCTTGCCCACTCTCTTGGTGAGCCATCTTCTAGGCAGGCACATTATTTTGCCTAAAACTGGGAACTCAGAAGGTCCATTGCAATTTTTATCAGCAAAAGCATCAGGTGAGTGTCTCTATGATTTTGGCTCTTAGATGTTCTCTCTCTGCTTGATGGACTAGCAATGCTGCCGGAAGCAGATTTGCTCCTCCCCTCTCCCTGATAGGTGTGGGTACAATGACAAAATTTTGACCAAAATTTTTATTATATCAGTTGGAATGTCTGAGGACAACTGAGAACTTCCCATTGTTAATGATATCAGCTATGTACGGTCTGCCCATCACTGACAGCAGATACACAGGGAATTTCACCCTTCAGCATTAGTGTTACGTGTCACACTTACAGCAGCTGCTTTAGATTATGAGCTAACACAGAACGAAAGTAAAAACAGAAATAGACCAAGATGTCCAAAACTTCTATCAGAAATGTCTCTATGCATTTTTGAATAGAGTGCCATAGAAAAATCTGGTTCATATACACTGAACTTTCTTTTTCTTCTAGGAGTCATAATGCACCAGCTCCCCAAAATACTCCTAATAACTACAGCCCTACTTTATTTGAGCCTAAACTCATGGCGTGCTGGATCACCGCTCAACAAGAAGAAAGAGTGCTGTGTGCAGGCTGACGTAGCTTCTGGTAGCAAAAATTCTGAGTGCAATTAGCTAGTCACAGACCTAAAAGGGCACTTTACTGGAAGAAAGGCTTTGAAACTAATGAGAGGCTTAAACTTTTTAATAGTCATTATCAAACTAGTTTGTGAATGCCCACATTAAAGTTGTAAGTCAAATTAAAGTATTTTGTGTTTCCTTTTCATTCATAGTCCACAAGCGATGCTATAAATTAGTATTTAGAGATCGTGAGGAACACACATTCATCTATGCTCATGTAGATGTTCAAAACTCTCCTATAGAAGCTTAAGAAGAACATGGCACACTAGCTTCTTTCTTTCACAATGCAACAAACTGTCTCCTACACTGTTAATATCTAGGGTAGCCATGAATCAACAGGCTGGATGATAAGGAAAGCTGACCAATATGCCTTTTCCAAGAGCAACTTTACTGCATCACATACCGCTTATAATCATGAAAGGACATATGGTGGAGTTTCTATGCCATTTGCATCTGACCTGGTCACACCAGCCTCTTTTTAGCTAATTAAGGGGAAGAAAAAAAAGGCAATTTTCTAGAGCATGATTCATGGTAGCTGTCTAAAACCAGGCAGCTGAACCAAGTTTTAGCAGTATCTACTTCTCTTCATTGATTGTAAAGGTGACACAGAACCTCAGGTGACTAACTAAATGCTAACATCCAAACATGGGTGAGGAAGATCCTGCCTACAAAAGTCCAAGTAGTGCTTTGGAAGGTCTGCAAGGATGCAAGTTACCATTGTCACTGGAGACCTTCCAAAAGAAACAAGCTAAAGCTTCTCTTTTGCTACAGACAAACAAGAGGGCTTATTTTCACTTTCACCCCAGATCAGCACCTGACCACGTGAAGTCATCATCACAGCAGGTGAGGTGAGCCTACAACAAAATAAGCCCAAACATACCGAAATGAAAAGTGAAGAAAAGGTCTGTGAGAAAGAAAAACACATGTAGTTTGCAGAGAGAGCAGGAAAGGAGGGGGGCCTTGGTATCAGAATGATATGCAGGAAAACCAAATCCAGCTACATTCCTGTAAAGGCACCTCTGAAACATAAACACTCTTTCAAGAAAATCCCCATTCCCAGATCTTTTTCTCAAAGGCCAGCTGTTCATGAATCTACAAACAAGACAGGTCCTTTCTTCCTCTCAGGCAACCCTTCCTCTCAGCTCCAGACTGGTCATTTTCTCAGACATTTTCTAGGGCAAAGAGATGCGGTAGCTGCTCCCTCCATCCACGGGAGGATGTCCTACTCAAGTCCTACCCTCTCCCTTCAGTACATACTGCGGAGCAAGAGAAGGAAAGCTTTCTGCCTCTGCCCTGCTTGCTGCTGCAGGACATTTCTTCTAACAGGAGAGGTGGAAACACAGCAAATGCAAAATCTTAGTGAGTTGGGAAAATTCTTTACTGCACAATAAATCTTGGGCAGCATTACTGAGTTAAGCTATTACAACACCCATCGGGCCCTTCTGTTCGTACTGTTGGCCCCTTTGTGCAAATTGTTACCCCCCCAAATGCGTTAGTCTCTAAAGATTTATAAACTAGAAAAAATACAGTTTTACAGCCCAATTCATAGACGCATGAGTGTGTGTGATCAGCTAGGTACTGCTCAAGTATAGCTAGAAGTATAGCTTTGACCTGTAAAAATCAAACTTAGCTGGAATAAATACATTTGATAGTAAAATAAACCAGCACTTAAAAGGCACCGTGCCCTGCTTGAAGATACTGCACATCAAATAATCACAAATTCCAGCATGATCAATTAAAACACAATTTACTCAATAATTACTTTGAGCCTTCAGTCATATTTGCCTCCAAACACCATAAGAGCTGGTAGTACCCACAGGAAGTATTTAGGAAGAAAGAGAAGACACAGGGAATGATTAAAAGTACCCTTTCAGAGATAGTATATTTTTCCAGTTATGTGTGCTCCCAGATGGATCTGAATTCTCTGAGAATATCAAACAAGGATCACCAAGTTATCGGTAATGCTCCATTGATTAAATCTCCCAAAGACAATTGTAATCCGTATTTCAAACCAAATTATCTCCATTTTTAAGCAATGTTTGCACAAACCATGAAGTACAACTAAATGTAACAGTCTCCGTAGAAAGCCCACGGGGGAAAACAGAACTGAACAGGTTCAGCAAGAAGTTAAACATTCTGTTTTAAACATAAAGTTTTAACCTAAATTCACATTCTTTACAAAGTTTCTAGAAGAAAACCTCTGTAAAGGTAGTGAAGAGGAACGAGTAGGATCCTACACAGGCAGAGCAGATCATCTGTTATAGCCCTCTGAAGCACTGGGGCTTACCTATTTGTCTCTAACAAAACGGGTGTACTAAATTGAGCCCTGAAAACACTACATCTACAGCACCATTGTGCAGCAGCAGGATAATTAATTAACAGTGACATCAACAGTTGTATGTGAAATACATACTTTTTAGAAGCGAGTCAAGAACAAATAACAAAACAAGCACGTCATTTAATTCACAAAGGGGAACTAGAACCAAAGAGGAAAAATGACTGCCAAAATTCTGCAAACAGAAGTTTTGAAGGGTAGAGTCAAGCTGGAGCCATGCTAATCACAGAATTGGAGTAATCTGGGGCAGGAAGGGACCTCAAAAACCCCAGCCGCCCGTCCCAGTTTGGTGGCACCCTGCATATGTTGTTTGTAGGCTGTATTCTTGCATCCAGATTTTTAATGACAGTTAAGACAGGCTGGATGACACACTGCCTAAAGACCCTACTGGATACATCTTCCCAGTGTGACCACAAATGGATTTAGTAACTTCCAGAGCAAAAAGTATTGAAAGAACACCCCAAACTTTTGGAGGCTGCATTTATGTTACTTCTCCATGGCATTCAGAGGAGGGTATCATGCAGGGTGGGCCTTCTCAAAGTTAGGAGACTCGCCAATCTCTTCCCTAAACCATGTGGCCACACGCATCCCCAGCAGAGGCATAAGCCGTGTCCCCTGGCAGTCAGTACTGGCTGCTCTGCCACAGCCACGCCACCTTCTCACACGCTTGGTTTAAGATCGATAGATCAGCACACGCACGTACCGCTGATGGTGGCCACTGGTGCCAGGCAGCTTGGGCTGCAGTTTGTCCCACCCGCCTTCACCTCCCCAACCCAACCGCCCAAAGCGGGGCGTCCCCCGGGACCCTCCTGCCTCACCAGGCTGGGGTGGAAGCTTTTGCAACCCCACCTTGAACACCGATCAATCTCCTACTCGCACCCCTCAGGGTGCGGGCACAGGGAAGGTCTGACCCAGCTTAACCCCGCCGAAGAGAACAGCCACCACCGGGACCCAGCGCTAAATCCCGTTATCCCGCCTCAGCCCACCGAGGCCGCCTTTGCCGTCGGAAGGCTCCCTGCCCCGAGGGGGACGGCCTGCGTGTGAGAGGCGCCCCTCGCCACAGGCCTCCCGGGCGGGGCGGCACGGTGGGGGCTGGCGGGCTCCCCTCTGCGGGCACCGGCGCTGCCCACCCCGGCTCTCCCCCGCCCGGAGCACCGCTGTTTGCCGGCATCGTTTCTCCCCACCTCGAGTGGGACGCCGGGCGCCTCACGCTTCCCGCGGTAGCCGCAACTTCCGTCCCGTCGGGGTCCCGGGACTGGCGCGGAGAGGCCTTCGGCGGGCCGGCGCCTCCCTTCCTCCCTCCGTGCCCGGCTTACCTTGGCGGGCGGGCGGCGGGGGCCGCGGACTCCCGGAGGCGCTGCGAGTAGGGCGGCTCTGAGGCACCCCTGCACGGCGGGAGCTCGCCCGCCCTCCGCCTGTGGGGAAGTAGGGCCGCCCCGCGGGCTGCCGGGCGCCCCGCAGCGGCCACCTGCGCGGGAGCCGCCCCGCTGCGGGCAGCACCGCCTTCCCCGCACTTCGGCCCCGCGGGCAGCCCGCTCCCGTGCGAGCCCCTCTGCGGGGCAGGAGGAGTCGCGCCCGCTCCCTGCGACGGCTTCCCCTTGCGGGAACTCGCCGCTCGACGACGGCTGTGGAGAGCGGGGGCGGCCGCCTCCCCTCCGCGCTGTGGGGAGGCCTCCGCCTCACCAGCCGTGGGGGCACCTGAGGCGTCCACAAAATGGAACCTGGCGGGGCTGGAGGCCCAGGCGGGAGTGGCTGTGGCCGGTGCGGGGTCAGTAGCCCCCGGGGGGAGCCCCGGGCAGCCCAGCCCAGCCCGACCTCCTCCGACCCTCTCCTGGGTCCCCTCCGCCGGGGCGGGCGGCTCTCGGCTGGGCAGCGCTGGTCAGGGGCTCTCTGCTCTTCGAACAGAAACGTGTTTCTTCCCCCAATCTGTTTAGGGACTCCACATCTTTTTTTAAATAAGGCTGGAAATGGCTTTCGTGGCATTTTGATGTCATTTTGTAGCACGGCAAAGTGCTGCTTTGAAGTAGAGTATCTGAGTAGAATAACAAGTTAAATTCCATAAAAAGACGGAAAGGAAAATAAAAATAAAATCGGGTTTCCAAAAGAAGTTAAAAAGGCAAAGTTAAAACGAAAATTCAGTGCAGGCCTGGTAGGGTTAATGTCCTCAAGTTATAAAGATGGGATTCTAAGATAGAATAGAATCCCATTTTCTCTCTTGATTTAAAATCCTATTTTCATTGTCCATAACTTTGCCAAACCAATGCTTTTAGCTAAATTTTTCTTAGATGTCTAAGGCACCGACAGACAGTGAAGTGAATGAAGGTGAAGATGTCGCCGTCTCCTACTTCTGTTACTTTAGTTTAAAAAAGTCATCAGGTAGTTTAGCTTAATCTTGTGTTTACAGGCAATTTATATTAAAACACCACGTTTTGCTCCAAAGCAGCCTAGAAATCTTATGTTCTGTTCTTCTAACGCTGCTGGAGATAAAATAATTATAGCAGAAGGATGGTAGCATTTTAAATTACCACCACATTTTGCACAGCAAATATGTTTCAATGCTTTAAGGAGTAATTGCTTTGAAAAATTCCAGCTGAGACAGCTCAGCCATATTTAAGAATGCATTTAGGGAATAGTACATTGTTCTGCCCCACGTTATTTAAAAAACCCAAGTTATTTCACTGAGAAGCTGGCTAAAATTTGCCAGAGACTTTGCTGAGATCATAACTGCATCTTTGGCCAGGCACATGAAAATACATCTAAATTTGGCAAACTTCTTAGCATTTGAAAAATCATGCACATAGTTAATAAACAGTTACTAGTTCAGCATCTTGGGAATCTGAATTCCATGGTTACTGCGTATTCTTTTTGCCGACTCTGCAGTTGTTCCTTTTGGGATCATTATGGTGCCAAGGAAAGAGGTAATTTCAAAAGATGGATTAACAATCAATTTATCTTTTTTTTTAATTATCCCAAAGTCAATTTTCAAATCAACAGTTTGCAGTGAACACTTTGCATGTATTAGAAGAATAGTATTTGATGGTGCATTTTGTTGTCAAAAAGTGTTATTTCACTTCTGTATGTGACCTACCAGTAACATGGCCACACCTTTATTGCTGGTTTCACACTTATTTTGCTGTTGTAGAAATACATGACCAAGACATTTGTTATGATAATGTAGAAAATATCTGTTCTGCTTGTACAAATGAACCTTTGTTTTCTCTGAATCTAGATTTGTTCCTGTGCTCTCTGAATATTCTGAAATAAGGCTGAGAAAGTTGAAGGGCTATATTTTCCAGCTGTCCTTGTACCTGGCTGTAACAGATGGGCATTCTCTCTACAAGGAATAGTGGAGTTGAGAATGGCACATCTCTAGAAAGCATGGAGAAAATCATAGAAATCCCAGAAAATCTTGAATGCTATCTGAGAAGTTTTTGGTCTGCATTCAGGAGCATGAGCATTGTGCTCCACTGGGATGGGTGGAGGCCATCATGTATTCATGAGGAAGAAATGTGGTGAGGGAAACGCTGCAGCAGATACAGACTTGATTAACAGCATGTGTCCTAATGTTAGAGAGAGGCAAAGTTCGTGGAAAGAGCAGGTGGAAATATGTGATGCTTCCTGATTTGTTTTCTCCTCTCTCAACTAAGACAAATGTGCAGCAGAATCATCCCCCTGAATTCCAGCCCTCTGTTCTGCACTTCTCCAAAGGCTTTTCATTTTCTGATGGAAAGAAGAGACACGCGCCCCACCCACGTTACAATTGTGTGTTTCACAGCAGTTGCATGACTCAAGATCTAACACATGCAATTACAAATCCTTCTTTTCCTTTTCTTATCACCGGAGCGCAGATCACTGGGTAGATAACGCTGTCAGTATACACCCTCAGCTGGGGGGATGGAGGGGGGAGCTTTACTGACCTCCACAGTCCTTGTGGATTGCATTTCATTGTCATGGAAGTTTCTATAAAGCAGCAGAAAATTTAGAGTTAAAGCAGAACATCTGTTTTTGAAAGGGAACAAATAGATACGTCTCATGTCAGGAAACCTGCTTTTTATTGGCAAAAAAGCAATGTTTTAGCATATATACATTCCCTTAAGTTTCATTGACATCACTTTATAAACTGATAATGACATGACTTTAGAGAGTGACCTTAATTTTCTCTACAAGGTAAATGTGACACCACACAGTCTGGGATCTTACCTGCCTGGAATAATGCAGGATTAGCCGGTAGCCCTCAATGTTATGAGTGGAAAGGGTGCAGTAATGTAAAGTACTGCCAAAACATTGTGCCATTGGCCAACTGTAAAAAAAAATAAAAAAATCAGTGTATTAATTAGATCTTTTGTCATAGCAAAACACATAAAATACAATTGCAAGGTTTATTTGTTTTGTTGTTATTTAAACAAAACAACTTTCAGAACTCTGGAAGAATGGTGGTTTTGATCACAGAAGGCAAAGGCATAGATACAAGCTTCAAAATAGGATAAAAAAGTATCAGTTTAAGGCAAGCAATATCTAAAGGATGGCATATCCTCTTTTCAAATAGTACTCTGCAGACACTGGAAAAATCTTTGGTACAGTGACTGGATGGTCCTCTGGGGTACACCAGATAATTTTTTTCACCAAGATGCTGTTTTTTCTAGAAACCTAAAAGAGGTTGCAATTAGTGTGAAGTGAATCACGGCACCACATCAGACTGCAATGTCAGGGCATTCCGGAAAAATTTGTATATCTGTTTGGCATCTTCTTAGATGATAAAGCCAAAAGCAGAAAGTACAGGGTTAAGAAAGTAGCAACTATAGGTCTTTCTTATGTTCTTCCAATAAGAATTAATTCTATTTAGGTTTGGGCTTGGGTTTTTTTTCATATTCCTTTGTGATTGTACAATACTATGGAAGACCTGTAAACTATAAAACTTCCTATAAGAAACATGAAAAGCTCACATTTGAGATTTTATATGGAAGAAATTACCAAAAATATCTTTTGAAAAATCACAGAAAATCCAATTTAAGTACAACTGCATTGGATGCAGAAGCTAGTTAGCAAGCACATCACATAATAATTCTTTAAAATTAGAACAAATGAAGAAGCTAACACTCAATATGCTAAAGAGCAGGTATGTGGCCAGATCAATTTCTTTCTGCCCATCTGTCCTTCCTTCCTTTTGATGGCATCTTTCAGAGACTCAGAACTAGGAATATAATTCTTTCTCCATAATTATTCATAGGAAAGCTTATTTGCATTGGTTCTTAATAGTGGAAAACCAAAAGCAAAACAAAACTCCGACCTGGATGAAAAGCCGAAGAAGAGATTCTGAGTCTATCTGAAAGTGTCAGCAGTGAGGCTGGCAAATTCACACTTTTAACTGCAGGAAATTATGACAGAAGTACTTCTGAAAAGTTTATGATCAAAGCTTAGTTACTGAAGTTCTGCCCACTGTGATGATTTCAAGATGGATTTCCACTTCTTTTTTTTCTCTTTTTTTCTCTCTGTATGGTAGGGCCTCAGGTTAGTCAATGGCTTCCATTTCTACATATAGAATATGTTCAGGAAACAATTTACATGTCCAGGCTTTACACTGTTAAAATTTCAAAGGTTTTGATTCAAAAGCCAGAGATGCCTGAGGGAGTCTTTTCCCCTTGGTTCAGTGAGTTTTAGATCAAGCCTAAGTTTTCCAGCTCACACCTACAAACACCACTCTGTGTACCTCCACGTTTCTTGTGACTGTTTATGCATAGTGGATATATATCTCTTTCTGTTCTTCGAAAACATCTTTTCAAGTCAGCCCACTTCACTGTGAGAGCTGAGCATTTAACACAAATTGCAGCTGAGGTAGGAAAAGCTTGAGTAACATATCTTGTTTATTAGCTGTATTAATCTTACTATAAAATGAAATTGTCTGCACCCCTAAAAGGAGTCCTGCAAATATTGTGAAACGGAATATTGAAATCTCATCTAACTTATTCAGAACGCTGCTTGCTATTAACTAGGAAATTGTAACCTGAGGGTCTTCATTTGAAAATGTCAGCATTTATTATTAACAATATTTCTTTAGCTTTATAAGATAGCCTTTTAGCTATTGCTCAGAGCAATGTGTACAAAAGTTAGTTTAATGAGAAGCATCATTTTAAACTGGACATTTGATTTTATGAATGCTGTGTGATCGATTTCACATATGTGGCAAACTAAGCATGATATGGGCAAGGTTTTGAAGCTTCTTACTGAAGCAAATTTAAAGGCATTTGCAGACCAAAGAGGATGGAATTACCTGACACCATTAATAGAAATAAATTAATGATGTATTTTACTCATTTCAAGCTCTTCAACCCTTTCCTTACTCACTTCTTTCCTCTGAGATTTATTTCCCTACACACTTTTTTTCCCGATTGTTAAAATGTTGTAAGCATGATTTACACAGGTAGAATATTCATTTGAAGTTTCTTCCATCCAAAGGTCAACCTGTGTTAACTCATGCAAGAGCCAGCTCTGAAGTTGATTCTCTGATCGCACCAGTGTTAGACTTTCTCCTTTACTTGCTCCCTGTTGGCTGTTTCGTTATATTCACATGAATATTAACATTTACCCCATTGTGTGGAGACCCACAGAAAGCCTTTGAAACACTTAGCAGTCTTATTTTGACTATGCAATAGTAGTTGAAAAAAACTTCATAATTTTATGTTGAGATTTTTTTTCTGTTATTCGGGGTTCAAACTAAACTTGTATCACCCACACCAGATGCACTCCCCACAATTTTCACAGTGTTTTACAGAAAGCTTTATGGAAATAATCGGCAGTATTTTTTCCTTGTTGGAAAGGATCTCCAAAATCTGAGTACGTATTTATTCATCTTTCCATCTCAGTGGGTAGTTTTCAAGTCTGAATACTAGGTTACATCTTTTTGCACATGCATTTGATTTTCTGTAGCTGCATATCAATATTAGGCTGCAAAGTTCTCTGCTGTTTATAGTAAGTATGTCTGTTTGTTTCTACAGAAGAAATCCTGATAGTTCCTGCAGACTAGGTTTTAGGTGTGTGGTCCTTACTGCTTGTAATGGACCAAAGTAGAAGCAGAACTTGCTTAAAGTCCTTGAACTAAATATGGAAGTCCTTGCTAAATATGGAAATAGATGGGGAAAACTGATAGAGTTTCATCCTGCTTCACCATGAAAAGAGGTGCATATGAAATTAGCTCCTACATATGAAATTAACAGATGGAATTTGGGTACACAGGCAATCCTTTCTGGTAGATCCCAGTGAGCCAGACCAACTGCATCAAGCAGTGCAAGTGCAAGTCTACAGAAAAGGTACACGTAATACAAAAATTTGAGGCTAAGAGCTTTGTCACACCATGATGACTTTGTCCTGTCTCGACCACCTCAGAACATTATGATAGATTTCTGTAAGATACAGGACAATTGTTAAGCAAATAAATATTCATCAATTTTCACCCTACCACAATCCTGTATGGTGCATGATAAAAGAAAAGGTACTTGCTAGAGCTTAGCACGCTGCAGTGGTGGTCTCAACTCATGCCTGGTGGTTTATACTGCTGCCGATAAATAAAGATAAGATTGCCAGGGAACTTATTTAGTTCTCTTAAGTCCATAAAAATTTGCCTCCATAAAATTGTGGATTACCTAAAGGGTAGTACGTACCCTGCTCAGGCAATGTACAGCTGAGCTCGGAATATCACTATCAAGAATTTGGAGACCTTGACCTTTCTATTCTCTCTTCTTCTACAGTTCTCCATGGCCTATAGTTGGTGCTGTGAGCCAAGCAAGAGTCAATGTGAGACTCTTCTTCCACCATATAAAGAAATGACATCACCCCACCTGTGGCCAGTTGCATCACTTTACTCAAGACTAGCTTGTCACATGATTCACAAGAGCATAAGACAATGATTTACTGAAATAGATGTAATAAGCTAACAGTGTTTTCCAGATGATGTTGACAATATAGTTTTCCATAAAATGCAAGTCAAATATGAGCTCTGTTTGAATTTAATAAAATAAATAATATGTAAAAGAGGAACTTGACAATAGCATTGTGCTTCCTTTGGTAGCTTTTTTTAAATTTTAGTAGGAGGAAGTGAATTGTCACTTCCTCTTCCATTTCATAGCTCAAGTTTCTACACCGCACAGTTGCAATGTACGGTTTGTATTATTTTTAGAATACAGTTATAAAAAATATTTTAAATACTGCCATATTTTCCTCATGTGATAGTTTGAGTGTCTCATTGTCAAACATTTCTATTCTTGCCTAGTGACACAACCGTCTGCTCACCACAACAGAGCTTTCTATGAGAATAAGGTAAAGCAAGTTTTGACCCAGCAAAAGCAGTTAAAATCATTATACAGCTTAAGTATTCCAGCCAGAATCAGATGCTTTAGTAGTCTTTCATGTTCCTACATACTAGCTATGATGTATGGATGGGAGTTCCTACATACTAGCTATGTCAGTGGCAATTATAAGAGTTTCTAGCAGGACACATTAAGGCAGGATGTGGCTTTGGTTTTTGGGTAAAATTTTTCCTGAAAGTATTTCAAATAATGTAACTTATCTTTGAGAAAACTGTTCTTTCTGCTCTAAAAATATGATAAGCATGAAAGATCTTTTGGCTGATAATGTGTCCCTGAAAGTAAGCAGATTATTTTCTCAAACAGACTTAACAAATAACTTCAAGCTCTTAACCAATTTTGTCCAGGATTTTCTGGAGAAGGGGTGTGTTCTAGTTTACAGCTGTATTTAAGCAAAGCAATTAAGGAGGTGCTTGCCCCATACCCATGTTCAGTCCACTATGTTTGGTGTTTGTGCTTTCTTATTCATGTTGAAATTTCTATTTCTGCTCCCTTTTTGACTCAATAACTCTATTCTCATCTCTTGGATTATCTCTGAACATAGTTAAAATTGCGTACTCTTCACATTTCACCCTTCAGTATTATTTTTTCTCATTTTCAACTGAAAATCCTTTGCAGCAGCATTTAGATTATTCCCAGCTGACAGAGATCTTTCTAAATACTGGTAGCAGTAGTAGAGTAGCAAGTATGTGTCCTACATTGTCCCTGGATTTCAAAAAACTTTTTGAAGATGCTTTTTAGAAGTTTCAGACATGAAGAATAAAATGTGATGGCACTTGTAAATTTTAATAAATGGGCAATGGAGAGATGAGAGCTGATGAGTCTATAGTGAAAGAGAAGTGATGTGGAATGTGGGGAGTCTGTAGAGGGACTTGAAAGTGAAGATCAGCAGCTTATGTTTGATATAAGTGGGAAGCCAATGCCAGCTGAGGAATGCAGAGACTAAGTGATACAATAGAAGCATTGGGCCTAGAAAGTAATCTGCAGAGCAAGAAAGAATAAATGAAAAGGGAAAGACCACATCTGGAGACCAAGGATAAGAATTTGAAACGAGAGCCTTGCTTCAAGCTTTGATGTATGGAAAGAGGGCACCTGTTTTAGTGCTGCAAAGAAATAATCAGCAATCTCTAGACACAGCTGATCTGGGAGGATCTGGATATATTCTAAGTCAAAGGTGATGCCCAGTTTACAGCATGGAAGGAAAGCACGTGGAAGCAAATATTTTTCTTAAATCTCTTCATTCGCTCAACTCGAGCTTGAGTTGACAGACGGATAAAGAGAAATGTTGAAAAGCATACATTGCAAGTGAACCTGGAACATATAAATGTGCATTCCAAGTAAATTCAGCAACTGGCATGCACTGATTTTTGAAGCAGTCAGTATTGTCACGTACATGGTATGCACTTGATTTGTTACTTGTGAAGACTGTGAAAAGCAAATTCTATACTTTGCTCTGGTGATAGGGGGTTGTAATGGTAATAGGACTTTCAGAGACCAATGCAGCAATTTTCATCATAATTTTTTTCTGTATTCAGTTTTCTTTTCCTTTCCTATGCAGACAGAATTCCTTGCTTTTTGATATAGACATACAAAGGGAGCATCTCATTTATATGAACATACTCCAGAAGAAAGTCTTAAACATTTACAACTTTGTGACTATCTTATTGTCTCATAAAGTGAAGATAGTCTTGCTTGACAACACTATATACCACTTTTCCTGTGCAAGGGTCATATGAAACGAGAAGTGTAATCCTCTTCAATTAAAAATGAAAATTTCCATAGTTTAATCTCTCTTATGGGCGTCTTTTCCTCTAGGAATTCTGAGTCTTTCGTTTTCCAATGTATCTGCCTCAAACATTTCTAGAGGGTAAGGAAGCCTGCTTTTCCCTTAAAGCACAGAGGACTAGTAATAAAGCAATGGAGAGTGAGGTGAAGGAGCTAAACGTGGGTTTGGAAGTTGGTTTTCTGAGTCTGCCACTGGACGTTTGTAACCAAGTTTAAAACCACCTAAAGATGTCAAAATAGCTAAATGTTGCCTCAAATTGTAAAAAATATTTGGGTCCCATTAGCTATGTGACTGTGTCTAAGTGGCTGGAAACCAGCACCTTAACTGTTTATGAATCAAATCCTTACGGGTGAAGAATGGGGAGGGAACACTTCTTTAGGTCTGAGATTTGTTCTGAACTTACCTGCATTGGACTGTGTCCTTCTCAGAGACTCTGACCATGTAAGTACCTCAGAGAGTTAGGTGATTTAACCACAGCACAGAAACTCTAACACAGCTCCTAAAAATACTGAGCAAACACAGGATGTAAGTGAAACTAGTGTAGTACATGAGAAGAAAGACACAGATATTTAGCCTGCTCAACGGCCTTTTTCTTTATAGAAACAACATTTTTGCCAGGTTAATATTATTTCTAGGAACAGAGGCCAAAACAAACACTCTTCTTGGACTATCTGAGGAAAATCTATCTTGAGTAGAATAAACTCAGCTGGGTCTTGATCAATCAGTGTTTGAAACATTTCCAGTTTGACTGTTAATGTGGTTTTTTGCCAAAATCTTAGGCTTTAAATTTATTTTAGAACTACATTGTTGAGGAAAAGTCTTTGTAATTGATCCTAGCCTATTTTTAGGATTACCAAAATAAGGTCTTGAGTCTTGGTGGTGGGCAAATAGCCATACTGAAAAAAGATCCATAAACATCTCACAGCTTGGAGCAAAGATCAATGTAAACTGTTTACAAAGGGTATTTGAGAGACCACCAGACACTGGAGCATTATTGAGAAGAACCTTTTGAGTTACTGCGCAGAATTCTGCACTAGGAACCAAGGCAGCTAAATTGCTTTTCTCTTGTACAGCAAGGGTGTAGTTCCCCTCTTAAGGAGAAAATTGAATTCTTCTTATTGATAAAATGGCAGTAAGATAAGCTAATATGGGATGTTTTTTGGAAGAGGTTTTATAATAGGTTGGAAACCACACATTGCACCTGATTTACATCTGTAGTAAAGCTCCTTCACATGTGGTAAATGAGGATCAATTCTCAGTATTTAGTACCTTAAACACTCTCAATTTAGTCATCTTTCTGAGAATAACCCTCCTTTCTTTTAAATTCTAAGGTTGCAAATGGAAATGCAAATTGTCAGCTGCTACAGCGCTGCCTGTCTTTGCAGAAGCCATTCATGGCAATGCCCTTTCCTTCAGTATGTCGGAAAAACTTTTTACTGTATATGAAAAGCCTCAGTTGTTCTTGAATGAAGGAAGATAAAGAACTGGAAACCTATACATGCTCCAGTGCTCCAGAAACAGCACTCCTGTGCACAGCACTCCCCTTGTTTGTCTGGAAAACTAGAAATTCTTGTGAATTAGAGGGAAAAAAGAGTGGCAATAGCGATTATTACAACTGGAGTTTTCTTCCCATTTTCACCCTGAAAGCAAAAGGCACCAAGATACATTCCCATCTTCCTTGTAGCTCTGCAGCCTGGCTTTTTTGAAAGTACACTGATATAAGTTATGTGCAGAAAAATTATCTGGCCTCTAGCTGTCTTCTTTTTTGTTCTCTTTGGCAGCCTTGAGACTGAATGGTGATTTTTTTCAGCATTAGTGACATATAGACAGCACTTATGATTTTGTTATTTTGAATTCCAGGTTCAAGCTCCCATTTTTAACAGTGATTGTACAGTTATCTGAAACAAAGTTGAAACATTCTCAGACTCATACCTGATGTGTGTCTAGTCTAGAGTGCTCACTGGAAGATTTCAGGGGTAACACTTCTCTTGGTTAGATGTAATTTCTTCATTGTTGGCTAGTGCTTGACATAGTCATTGTTTCTGACTGTTAGGCACAAATTGATAAGAAGGGATGTTGCCAAAAGCTTTTCAAAACATTAAATATATAATTTCAAACACAGGTTGTTTTTTTTTTCTTTTTTTTTTTTAAAGTTTCAAGGAGACTAATCTTTTCAAGAGTCCAGCAACTAAACTAAAATATAAACAGGACCATCTCATCCTACTTCCATATTGTCAAGTCCTGGTCCAGAAGTTTTGGAAGTGAATGTCAGGTCTCTTAGTCTGTTCTTTTTTATAACACAAGTCAAAAGGCTCTACACATACACTCTGTACTAAGCCAAATATTTTGTGTTTTGGAAAAACATTGTTTTGTGATTTGAGGACTTTTAAAGATAAAGAATCCAGTCTTGCACCCAGATAGCTCCAGATTTCCAAGACATTTGGGGTTTTTTTTCTGCTTTGGTTTTCTGCATAAAACGCTGACACCATTTATAGCTCTACCATTGACTTTAGTGGATCCAGGAGCTTTTCCTCATTTTTCACTCCTATTAGCTTTTAAAAATATTTTCTTTAACTGCCATCTCTTTTTCCTCAGGGCTGTTTGATGCTCCAAGAGTAGCTGGTACATTTTAGTCCAACCTATACCATACTTACAAATGTTTACTTTTGCAGGGGCTATGGAGTTCTGATAGGTGGTAACCTGCCAGTGATTTATTTTATACCAAATGTTTAACACATAAGCATTTACAAAACCAAAGCTTTTATTAAGGCTGCAAAATAAAACTTTCATGACTTAGGAAATGCCAGAATTAAGACTGCTGATATAAATTAATTTCTGTCACATGCTTTGCATACAGTATATAGCTTTTTATATGGCCTCTACACTTTTTTCCATAGACCACTGCCAGAGGCAAACACCAGAGTATGTATTGGTCCAATCACCTGAAAACTGGCAAAAGTGTAAAAAACCCAAACTAGATCTTAAAATGGGAAAATCTGAGACAATTTTACTCATAAGGGATAGTTTCTGCTACTCCTGTAATGAAAAAGAGAGACAACAGGTTAGATTTGAGGTTTTTCTCTAGTCATTAGAAACAATCAATATATGGAAGGAAATACAGCAATTAATATAGAACAGTTAGGTGTCTCTTGCGGTAGATGACATTTATTTAAAAGCATTCTTTATGTCCAGGAGGTGACCCTGCTCCACATTTCATGGTAGCCCAAATGTACGTTACTCATAAGTACCTCAAGCAAACATTCTTCTAGAATCATAGATTCTAGACGAATCGTAGATGAATACAATCATAGAATCATATAATAGTTTGGGTTGGAAGGATCCTTTAAAGGTAACCTAGTCCAACATCTTCAACTAGATCAGTTGAACTGATCAGTTCAACTGCTCAGAGCCCAGTCCAACTTGACATTGAATGTTTCCAGGGATGGGGAAACATCCCTGGAACATCCCATCTACCACCTCCCCAGGCAACCTGTGCCGGCAATTCACCGCTCTCATTGTAAAACATTTCTCACATATTTAACCTAAATCTTCTCACCTTTAGTTTAAAGCCTTTACCCCTTGTCCTATTACAACAGGCCCTGCTAAAAAGTTTGTCCCTGTGTTTCCTGTAGGCTCCCTTTAAGTACCGAAAGGCTACAATATGGTCTCCCTAGAGCCTCATCTTCTCCAGGCTGAACAACCCCAACTGTCTCAGCCTGTCCTCAGAGGAGAGGTGCTCTATTCTTCTGATCTTTTTGTGGACCCGCTGGACCTGCTCCAACAGATCCATGTCTTTCCTGTGCTGGGGGCTCCAGAGCTGGATGTAGTACTCCAGGTGGGGTCTCACTAGGGCAGAACAGAGGGACAGAATACCTCCCTTGACTTGCTGGCCACACTTCTTTTGATGCAGCCCAGGATGTGGTTGTCTTTCTGGACTATGAGCACATATTGTTGACTAACGTCCCGCTTTTCATCTACCAGTACCCCCAAAACAGGTCTTCTGCCTCTTAGTAGAAGACCTGTTGTATGAAGGCTTGTGAAAACAATAGAGTCTTCCAAAACTTAACTCGAGAGTTGCTCGAGAGAAATCTTCCCTCAAGACTTGCGTGCTGTTCCCATTACCATGATAGAGAGACCTTGCGGAACAAGGCAGACTCCTTGTTAAGGTGGTTTGATCAGGGGAATTTCTGGACAGCCTGGTAATCCATATTTAACTACCAGCCTTCAAAGCAGAATGCAAAATCCTCTGTCCAAGCGATTCTCTCTATCCAAGCATGAATACATTAACAAGGATTCTGTGCTGCGCTACTAGTGCTCACATGTGGCATTACTGAAGAAGTGCAATCAGCAATTAGGAGAAAAGAGGGTGACCCAAAGATTGTTACTTCAGGAGGCTGAGACTTTTAGTACCGAACTAATGCTGATCAGCTAGTTAAGCCAAGACTGAGATGTTTTTATCATTGTGTCATCCAGCTATGAATGCATCTCTTTGGAAACACCATTCTGCTGGAATGTTTTCTGTCAGAAGTTGCTGGTTCATTGAGAGTGAAACATTTCATGAAAGCTTATCTCAGCAAGCCTTATAATGGAATACAGATAACTTTCGACAGTTCTCTGCCAGGCATGTCAGCTGCCAGTTTTCCATTCAGTCAGATCTACTCCTCTGTGGTGGCCTCTTCCTTGTCTCAGGGATCCAGGGAACACAAGGATCTGCTGGGATTCGGGGCTCCACTGCTCCAGAAGAAATAGTTGCTTTTCGGAAATGCTGTGGATCTTCGTTTCCCAAATGAAGTTGTTACTGGAATGTCTACTTTCTAGGAAATGTTTTAACAGTTTTCATTCTAAATTGGGACAAATTAAGATTTCAAAGTGGCGAGACCTCTGAGAAAATGTAAATTCTGAGCTGTGACCAACTCTAACCGTGAACAGCTTCTGAGTATTTGTAGTCTGCTCCAAATCCTAGAAAAGGCAGAATCTGGGAGCTTATCCGCAGGGCCGATACGGCTCACTTGGAGGAAGCAGTTGAGCAGAGAGCCCGTCTGCAGAGCTGTGCGTGGCCCCGCCAGCCAGCGCG
This sequence comes from Tringa solitaria, assembly GCA_026413425.1. NCBI lineage: Eukaryota > Metazoa > Chordata > Aves > Charadriiformes > Scolopacidae > Tringa > Tringa solitaria. The sequence continues at coordinate 17,328,210 of JAOXJM010000012.1, forward strand.
GAGCACGGCATCGCACCCAGATGGGGACACACAGCGCCGTGCCGCCAAACGACATCGGGCTGCAGAAACAAACAGCCAAATGGTGTCCCTGGCCTTTCCAGCTGCCCTGTGCGCGTTCTCCTGCTCAGCTACAGTACAATGAAGAGCTACCTTGTGAAAAGGATCTAGTTTTCTCTCAGCACCCAGAGGAAAACATTAGTATGTTTCCTGTCTTTCTACCATTTTAACCATAGAAGTATAACTTACAAAGACTACGCTTGTACTACCGGCCTAATTTGGTGTGCTTTTTCAATCAGTTTATACAAAAAATTATTTTGGGTGATTCCTTAAAATTGTTTGGATAATCAGGTCATTCCCAAAGTTACTTAGAAAAGGGGATTCCTCTTTTGTTTGTAGCTACAGAATTGTTGCAGGTGCTTCTGTGCTGGTGGGGGTTGGTAGTATGGGTCGTCTGAGATCTGTGGCATTGATCTTATTGCACAGAATAACTCCTCTTTTTTCTGACTCTCAGTTCCCATATACCAAGGAAACTTGACTTCTTCTTGTGTGCAACTTAGCAACAGTGAAGTATATCCTTTGAACTGTGTTATTTCCCATTTTTTATTGTTTGCATGAAAACCTAGCATCTCTGTGGGGCTATTGCTTTATTATTGCCGTTATTCAGTGGGTTTTCTGGGGTTTCTCTGTTTGGACAGTTTTGAGTTTACATTTCTTTCCCCATATCAGCTAGATGGTAAACTGTTACCTGTAAAAGGATGACAGTAAAGACATCTAAGGGAGGTTGGCTATCTCATAAGATTTGATGTCAGTTCTTTATGGAGGACATAGCAGAGAGAAGTACTACTTCAGTGACATGGCTCTCTGCTCCATTTATCTAGTTGTTCCGTCCTCTAAGGTATAGTTACAGGCAAATTAGTCATAATGAATATCATTGCATGCCATTTTGCATCACATAAAATCATTCAATGAAAGAAGGAATAAAAGTTTGAGGTCTATCCACTCTGTATCAACAACTGTAGGTGATGGCTTTTTAAGGTGAAATTTGTCAGTTCCTGAGCATACTATTAATCAGCTCATCATACTTTGATTAGGAATCCTCTTACAATGTACAGAATAAATTGCTTGAAAGCCAGTCAAGAAATAAAGACTGGAGGTTAGTAGACATTAAAAATAATTTCTAAACAGGAAACTTGTCAGTTCTGATGAAAACGCGTTGGAACTTAAATATGATAATGCTTTGAAAACCAGTGAAGGATATAAGGCCTTGAGAAAATTTAGGGTGTTTCAAATGCTAGCTGATAATAAGTTAGATATATTGCAGCAGGATTTGTTTCCCCTTATTTTCTCTTTCTTTCTTTCTGAACTAGTCATCATGCAAAAATCCCAATAGCTTCAATGTAAAAACTCAAAACTATTCCCATGCTTTTCATTGGGTTCACACTTATTTCTTTATTTATCAATTTTCCTTGGAAACCAACATTTACTAAAAATGACAGTAATATGCAGTAGTTTAGCCTAAAAAATAAAGACTTGTAAAAAAGAAATAATTGAAAACAACCAGACAAAAACATTTATTTTGTTCTGGTTTGGATTTTGATTAAAGAAAAATGCATATCTTGAAAGGTATGCACTGTAAGCAGTCCTGCTGGATGCAATAGTATTTCAGATTGTTAAGTTAAGCATGTCTGTAAAGCCTGTAGGATCAAATAATTGTAGTGCATTGCTATTGTAAAATATTGTAAAAGGCAGGAAAATAAAATGGAATTTAGATGACACCTGGCATGGAATTTTTCCAAAACCGCTGTATGGTTAAACTAGAGATTTAAGAAAAATTAATAAGCTTGAGCAATCATATTTATGTATGACTACTTTGGATGTTTTTTGTTATCCATATTGCAAAATATGGATATGTTTAATACGGGTTGTCCAGACTTTTGCAAAATACTGGCTCCTGCAGAGAGCACACACAAAAGAACATTTTACAGCATCCAGCTGCCTCAAATGATTAGAAACAAGGAAACAAGCAGAAAAAATGTGCCACTCAGGTTTTGACAAAGCAAATGGCCTTTAAGGAACTGGTGCCCCTCACGTATGCAGGGTCTGGGCCTCACTGTACAGCCTCCAAAGACCCCAAATCACTGGTCACGGGAAGCAAAATTGGAGGGAAAGAGTGAGGGAGTGCAAGGGAAGCGATTTCCCCTCTTGGGAGAGGGATGAGACAGGATGGGATGGGACAGGCCGGCAGCCAGCAGTCTCTTTGGCCTTGGTGAGATGGGTTTTGAGGTAAGCGAAGCTCATCTCTCACTGCAAGGGGCACACTAGAGCTGCTGCATCTAGTTGAAGATGGTGCTAAGCAAGTCTTAGCTCTTTCTGGGTTCTTTCTGGGTTTCTGTGCTGGTTTGGAGCAGCATGGCAGTTTTGAAGCAATTATCCCAGTGTTCCTCACCTGTGGCATTTGGTTTTCGTGCTTGCAGAGGGGGACCCTTTTGGAGGAACCTAAAACATAAGCTCTTTTCTGGACAACCACCAAATGGGCACCAGCTCCTGACGGGAGACGTAGGAGTCCAGACCAATTCTGTATGAATTCTGATCATGGCAAAGTCTGAAGTACCCTCCCCAAACTGCACATAGTTTAGACACAGGGGCCTCCTTACCTAGTTCTTTGATCTGAGCCACTCCTGTTGTGCTTGTGAACACAGCCAACCTGAAAAATGCTGTGAAGAGAAAAAAAAAAACCCTTGCATCAAACCATCTTGCAAACACGTGAAGTATGGATTCTCCCTGCCTATGCAGAGCCCATGCAGGGAAAGGAAGCAAGGGTGGGATAGGTACTGCTTTATGTGTATTGACATACAAGTCACTGACTTCAGTTTGGATCTTCGGCAGGTTTACTGTGTGACTCTGCAGCACCCATTCAAGAGTAGATAGTACCTACAAATAGTGTCATATAGCTTCTATGCCCTATACAGAACATCTTTCTTTCTTTTTTTTTTTCCTTCCCCCCCCCCCTATTTAATTGATGCACAGTTTTTCAATCATAAAGGGCACCATGTGCATGCTTATGCTGCTTGTCAAACTGATGGCAGCATTTCACACTGCTGTATTCTGCAGTATGGGCACTTCCAAACTCAAACCACATGAATCAGTACTCTCATTTGCACTATCACTGATACAATGTTTGCTTATCCAAAGACTTTTTTTTCCTCCAAAAATATTCTTCTAAGATTCAGGTTTGAAGTTAAATTCTGTTCTTATTTTTCCCAGCAGTATATAAACACCTCAATTTCAGTAGAGTTGCTCTTGATTTGTGCTGTGACTGCAAATATCACATCTCATGTAATTTCATGAACTATTAGCTTGCAGGTGTAGCTATGCTGGAAATCAGCTCCAACTCTATAGCTTTTCTATGTCATTTCTAAAGATGATCCAAAGATAAGTTTCCATCTTAGGTAGCTTTATATGCACTGGCAGGGGTCCCCCAAATAATACAGCTGTGACAGCAATGTATTGGCTGCAAAACATATCAAGGAACCTGAGAAAATACAGAGGTATTAAGTCAGAAGAAGGAATTAGCTCATGCAGAGCTCCATACTACCACAGCTGGGCTGTGGATTCCCTGGAGGGACAGATCCTGGAGGTTTATCCCCATTTATTGCATGTCTTTCTGTTGTAGAGATATTGGAAACCATAGAAAAACCTGCGATTTCTCAGGAGTAGTTGACCCTGGAGTCCCACTTCAGTTGAAGGTCAGGGCAGAGAGTGCAGGAACTGCTGGGCGTTTCACATAGGACTTGGTCTGGCAGGGCTTCCAGGCTTCCCTGTTGCGGGCAGGAGCCCTGCAACCTGGCAGGTCACCAGCCCCGCAGAATTCAGCTGGAGGTACCACCCCTCTGCACCCGGAGCGTTTGCTGCTGCACAACATTTCAGTTTTGACAAGCTGGGGTCTTCAAAAAGAAATAATGCTTGGTCAAAGAAACGGCCGGCCAGTTGTAAGTGATGTATTTGGTACGCTTTTTCTGTAGCAAGGGAAACGGTAGATCAGCCAGTCTGGATTAAAAAAAATTATGTAGATTCCCAACCAGTTTCAAATATAAAACTTGCTGGGGAGGGGGAGGGAGAGATGAGGGGGAGAACAACGTGCTGTTTCTCCCCTTTCCCGTATAAGTAATAGCAAAGGGACTGCGTGAGAGCTTTGCAAAGATACTCTGAAGGGGTTTACACGTCGGTGAGCCCGTGGATGGGAGGAAGCTGAAGATAACGACTCAATAAATAGTATTTTCTGTAATTGTTCTTCTTGTCCATAGCTGTTGTATCTGTGCTGGGCAACTTCCCAAAGACAAAGGCGGCATCGCAGTTAGCGCAGAAGTGGACACGTAGTTGGTGTCGCTTTCCCCCCGCAGCATGTGGAAGAGATTAGATAAAGTGAGGTGGCTCCTGCTGCGGGGAGTTATTCACGCTTCGGAGCACTTGAAAGGTATGCTGGTTCTCACACGTCGGTGTGAGCGCTGCCAGAAAGGGTCTAGGAAAGCTGCTTTATCAAAAAGCAATACACATCAGCCCAGCCGCACGGCTGATTTAAAGGCGAAATCAGTCCTCCGCTTCGGTTTGCGTGTGGCTAGTTACATGCGGCTACAGGTAGCCTCAGAGAAAAAACGGCAGCTGCCGATGGTGGCTGTCTTTGGTGTAGGCTCCTGACGATCAAAGCGAGAACCACGAAATCCAAACTACCAGTAACTTTTTCCAGCCGCGTGAAATTTTAATGAAAACTGCGTTGCGCGTGTACTTTATTCCTGTTGTTTCGGGGTTTTTTTTCTTTCTTTCTTTCTTTCTTTTTTTTGTTGTTGTTGTTTTGCTTTCCCCAGGCGAAATAAAACCACTCGGAATGAAAGCCAGCCTTTTAGGACGCGTACCTATCCCTGCCGGGCGCCTTGGGATAACACTTAGGGCGAAGACACGCCGGCAAGAGCCGGATCCCGACGGGAGCGGAGGGGCAGCCCCCTCACCCCCCCACCCCACCCCCCCGGCAGC
>JAOXJM010000012.1:17334045-17358328 GCA_026413425.1 Tringa solitaria
GGCCCGGGCTGCGCCGCCACCGCCGAGGGCTGCCCCGAGCCCGCCCTGCTGCGCGCCGCCGAGAGAGCCGCCCAGTTCGCGGGGGACGACTTCGCCTACGCCGGCCCCGAGCTGGGCGGCGGCGCCCTGGGGGTGCAGCTCACCTGCGACGTCACGCCAGGTGCGGGCGGCCGGAGGGGGGCCGGGAGGGCGGGAGGGTTCTTCCCCCGGCTCGGCGGGACTCCCGGGGTCCCTGCAGGCCGCGGCGGCTCGGCGGGGGTGGCCGGCCGGGAGCCGTCGTCGCCGGGTGCCGGGTCGCCTCAGGCCTGGCGGGAGCGGGCTGAGCCGAGGGGCTTCAGCGCCTCAGGGAGCCCGGGCACAGGGGCGTCCGGCAGGTACAGGGGATCTCCGCTTGGGAGGGGAGTCCGGCACTGGTTCTGTGGTGCCTGGGGGAACAGCTGCCCCGGATCCTCTCACCTTCATCTCCCCTTTGCATGCACATGTACCCATAGGACACCCACGGCAAGCGGAACGTGGCAAAACTTATTTTAGTGCCGTTTTTTAAACAAGCACGAGACCTCTAACCATCTCTCTCTTCACAGTCTGGTATTTGTGGGTTTTTTTCATTTATAGCAGCATCGTACAAGGCTTCAGTGGGGGGGGTGTGTGTGTACATTCCACACCCAGGATGAACAGACTGGTGCCACTGGTAAGAAACCCATTGCTGCTGGCATTGTCTTGCTGTAATAGCCAGCAAAAAAAAAGCCAACCCCCAAAACCACAAAAAACCCAAAAGAAATTGCAGAGCGTGAAACTGCACATCATTCAGAGCATTTTTCTGCCAGTTGACAAGAGCACAGCTCTGGTCAGTTCAGTGTCCCCGTAGGAAGCCAGGTATGTCTGTGGTTATACTCACAGGTCACCAGAACATGTTCTGTAATTGCCTGGGATTATGTGGATTTACCCACGTGAAAAGCACCAGCAGATCTTTAATGACCATAAAGCAGTTCAGGTTCTGATTTAATGCCTTATCTGAAAGATATAAAATGTATGAGGAAGCGTGATTTATTATGTTTCCCATTGATGTTGAAAGCTAATGGGAAGCATGAAAAAGGTCATTTAAACTTTGTCACATCCATGTGGCTAATCTGAGGGCTGTGGCTGCTTCAGACACCAGAGTACATGCCAGGCCTCCCTACCAACTTCTACTTAGTGAAGTGACATCTCAAAAGCAGACTCCAACACTTAGAGGTGATTCCAGTCCCAGGGCTGACATTTAACCCCTGCTGTGCCTAGGGGAGTGACACTGCCTTTCTTCATCTTGCTTGATATTGCTCCTAGATGTCATGTAAAACCTCTGTATTCTCCATGACCAAAGGTAGACAGAAAACAGAGAAGTCAGTGTGGTTAGCTTCAATTTTCTCTGCTTCTGTTCATACTCTTTGTACTATAATCATAACTGCCATGCCTACCTTCTGCAGAAGGACCCAGGATATTTGCATTTTCTTTGTCCTTACCAAAATCAATCTCTGTGTAATACAAGCTCTGGCAAATAATAAGGGCATTCTGCATGGACAGAAGAGACTAATACTACTTGGATGGTGCTGAAAGCAGACATGCTGTATCTCCGTGAAGGTCTTACAAAGAGCATCCAGCTCAGCATGACTTCTTTCTCCAAACATCTTCTTATTTTTTGGCTGTCTTTAGAGGACATGGATCAGTCTGTACTGCCCAGTCTCCAGTACCATCAGCACTTCCAGCTAACATGGTGAGTTTCATGCACCCCTTATCTCCTAGGCCTTAGGGTTAGGTCCTCTGTCCCCTTGGATGTGGGTTAAAGTAAAACAGAATAAGGGAAATTAAAGCAAAGTGTCGGGAAGTGAAGATGCTGGGGATTTTGGAGACTTGACAGAGTTCACTGTACTCTTCTAATTTTACACTCTTTGCAGGCCTGGTGCTGGGTGAAATCTTGGAGGAACAGAAGTGTGGTTAGAAGTTTCTTTTAACAAAATCCTTGAATGCCTCAGGAATGGATTATACCTTACGGCCAGTGGCAGTCGTGGATTTGTGCATTCATCTCCTTCCAGTGGCAGAGAGAAGCATCTTGCCTGTTGGAGGGAAAGCACTGCCCACTAAACCATGTAGTCTCACGGAAGGCACTGTCAGCATGGAAGCACCCAGTGAACAAACCTGTGATAACACATGAGCTTCGATGTGGGAGAAAGAGTTTTCAGATGAGGACAACTGTACCCTACGAAGTTCTGTACCTGCTGTAGACATAATTCTGTCCACGCTGGACAAAGGACTTTTCTACATGTTTTGCCCATTCCAAAGACTGGACCCAGGCCTTCACAAGGCAGCTTTCTCTCCTAGGAGTGGAAGAATAGCATACTGGATTCATCAACAACTAGCAGAAATTCCATGTTCTTGGCATCAGGGACAAAAAAAATAAGACATGCTGACAGTCTTTGGTTTCCTTCAAAGTCAGTGTACAGACAGAGTATTCTGCTGTGCCTGCAGCCTCTTAACATTCTCTGCATTTGCCTGAGACCTTCTTTGGAACACAGGTTAGTGGGTTCCCTGCATTAGTGTGGAGAATACCTTGTGCAGTCCCCATTGCAGCTGGAGTGGTGGGTCTTGGAAACGAGCATGGTACTTCATAAGCAGTTTCAGCATGGCTTGTCTGCTAGAACAAACAGAACAACAAAATGTGATAATTGGAAACCTAATTAGGGAGAATGCATTTATAGTTGTTTGGGGAGAGCTGCTGCTCAAATAGCATGCAGTGAACTCAACTGAGCTCACTCAAGAGCTGTGCCCGGTCTGCGTGGTGGAAATGGTGTCTTTCCTGCTATGAAATTTTGTGGATAAATCTCATTATGCAGGTGTGGCAGGAGTCTGTCTTGCAGATGTGTAGTACCGGTGTAACTTCATGAAGAAGAACTATTCAGGGAGAACTGCCCATGGTGGTCAGTAGCACGTGGAGACCAGCAAGGGTCCCTTCTGAAGGAAATTTAGGAACCTCTTGAGTGCAGTGGTAAATAAGCTGCAGAGAGGCTTAGCTGAGCCCCAGGAGTCTCTGGGGTTAGTCAGAGTGCACAAAGTTGCCTCTAGTACTCAGAGTGGCTGCCGTGTGTTCACAGTCCTGGGCAGTCTCTTGTGAGATGAGGCTGCTCCATGTGCTCAGTGTGAGACACAAGTGAGCAGGAGGCAAAGAAAATACATTTTTTTCTTTGCACAGTACATCTTGTGCATGACTGCAGGGTGATGTCTCTGCATTTTATGGACAGTGCAGATGTATGCCTTTAGCCCAGGCAATTATACGTTTTTTTTAGCCTCCAGGAACTTGTTACACAGTCGGAAAGAATACAAATCTATGACAGATTATCTGTCACCTCTACAGCCTCACCCATCCTCCTAATTCTATCTCAGTTAATCACGCCAAAAGAGGAGGTTTCTCTGCCAGCTGTCTGCAGACAATTTGTTTGGGGGGTTTCTAGTGTTTTTAGATCAAATATAAAGATATAGTTAATTCCTGGTGGAACAAAGAAACAGAAGGTGGTCTTGCCCTTCAGTTTCACATCTAAAGTCCTGTAGCTGAAAATAGAGGAAACCATCTATCCAAGAAGAAACAGGTCAGTGACTGTTCTTGTCTTTCTCTCGGTTTTAGGGGAACATTTCTGTCTGGTTATCATTCCAGCTTGTCACTTAAAGGCCATGGGGTGTTTCTTTGCCATTGCCATTTCCTCAGACAGCAGAGGAGCTGGAATACACTGCCTTGGTGACCCTAAGGCCATTTTTCTGTCTGTATTAATTCACCACCCCCAGGTGGAGACCTGGTATCAGCCCTCCAAGATACAGGCCAGTGTCAGGGGCTCTAGCTGATGCCCAGTGCTGTGTCTATGTTTGCAGGCTCATCTGCATGAGGCAGGTGACTTACTCCACCAGCTGCCTGTCAGAAGCAGCACAGCCCTGCTGTGGGGACATGGAACATCATCATCTTTTCAGCCAGCGCCACAGCTACTGTCTGGAAAGCTCCTGCCAACTGCAGCTGAACCACCACTTCTGTTTGCTTCACCAGGTGAAGATGCTGGCGTGCAGACTTGTACTTCCTTTTCAAATCGCACGAGCCCATTCCTCTGCAAGATTGCCACTGCTATTTCTCAGCAGCACCCTGGGTGCACCTTACTTCAGATGAAGGACTGGCACCCCGAAAGAAGGAATGCACAGGACCTCTTTTTGTCGTCTTACCATTTTATATTCCTCTGTGTTTCTCTCGTCACTCATTAATAGCCATTAAATCCTTCAATTTTCCTACCAGACCCACCGTGCTGTTGTTTTCTTTTGGGCAGACTTCTCTGCAGCTGCAAACACCTGCATTTGGGCAAAATAATGTGCAGCTGTATTATCACCTGGCACACCTGGTGAACAAGGTTGTAGGGTCTCACGTTGTTGCAATCTACAGTGAGCAGTGCCTGCAGTCCACTGCTTTCTCATCTCCCGTGGTTACCAGGAGTGACTGGCACTATCAGATGGCCCTGTGCTCTCTGGTCCCAATCGAGATCTCACCTTTCCTTCCTCACAGTGGGATGGCTGCCTGCTTTTAGCCTCCTTCCCTTCTGCGGTGGCAGATGGTGCCTGAGTGGCAGGTTCACCAGGGAAACGTAGCAGAGGTTTGTATGTGGCACTGTGTTTGCACCGTGGATTGATCTTGGAAGCATGGAGTGGCTTTTTGCAAAACAGACCTTGCCGTGGCTATGTTGGCGTGCATGTGCAAGGGTAGTTATATAGCATCTGTGCCCTGGGGACGTTTGAGTGTGACTGGTGGGTGTACCTGTTGGATGCTTGTCTGGCCAATGTGGAATGGTACGTAAGCGGGATTGCTGGCATCTGCTAATGTGTAAACACCACTTGCAGTGGAATTCTTGTCATTTTAGGTGTCTGCGATAGAGACATCCCCATCTGACATGTTCACCATGCCTTACCTTTATATAGTTAATGGAAGAAGCAAAGCCACGTTTAGGGCACTCTGCATCTGAGCTATTTTAGACGCCTCCTTCAGAATTCTTCTGGCAAACAAGATACCTCTTCTGTATAATTAAATGTAGTTTGTTTTCAGTAGAGTCTTCTCTTTCGCGCAACAGCTTTGTTATGCTCTCTGTTGTTCTGACTTTGTGAACTGCCAGTAGCACCGACTCTACTACTGTGCAGTGAAGGGCCTCTTCTACCGGTAAGTGTAAGTTTTGTCCTAGTACTGCAAAATGGATAAAAATGAGAGAAAAAACCAGCCACAAATAACTGTTTAGGCCCCATATTCTCTCCAGCTGAGCCTTCCGACAGGCAGAAGGAACAAAGCTCCTTGGGTGACTGGAATGTAGCTGTTGTTACAAAGCTCTGTAAGTCCATTTAGGGCAGAGGTAGTAGAAAGCTGGTCCATCATGTGAGTAAGCTCCATTGCAGTCTGTAGTTAAAATTATAGCTGTTGTTACTGCCAGAAAGTCAGTTACTGTCTGAAGACAATGCGCCTTAAGTACATGCTTAAAAATGAGATCTACTTTGTGTCTACCCTGTGTTCAATCAGGGCTTTAGTTAACCTTTCTTTGCTCTAATAGTTTTGCTCGTGTGTGTGAGAAAAGCCCAGATTCCCAGAATGGGAAGAGCTCAATAAAGCTGTATTCTAAGAGTCTGTATTCTTCCTGTCTATAAATTTGTGATGGCTGGAATAATTCAAAATGTTGCTGTTCCTGGTCTCTGAATCTCAGCCACTGAGAGCTGGAGGAAAAGTGGTTTTGGAAAAAAGTGGTTTGGTAATACATCCTTGACTATAGGATTCACTCACAGTTCCCCAGGGACAATTCCCTGGCGCAGGTGGACTTTTCCATGCCTCTGTGAAGGTTATTTCTTTTTTCCTTTTTTTTTTATTGAGAAGGAGGGTCGAAAGGCTTAGAGTTTAATGCTGTTACTTTCATTACTATTTGTTCCATACTAACCTGGATTTGTTAACATTTCAAGCTTAAAATCAAGATCATCTCTTTCTGATGTTACTGATAAAGGCAGACATGCACACAGCTTATTTGACAGTAAATGTGATGGCTGTTAGTACTATGTAGAGTTTCCTAGGGGAATGCATTTAGATTTTAGGCTTTCTGGTATTATAAGAATATTCTGCTCATTATTTGCTATGTTTATATTATCTTTATGGATAACTGTATTGCAGTGCTAGCATGGAGCCCTGTTCTCACATGTGGTCCCCAGCATGTAAGAAACCATATTAATGCCGGACAAGAAGATGAAGTCCCTCTCAGAAAACTTACAGGGAGATCTACTGAGAAACAATTAAGTAGCAGTAGTCAACATGGTAGCCAAAGCCTCAATATGCCAGCTTACATAAGTTTATTTTTCTAGGTGCACATGCTTTATTTGGCCAGGTAGGGGCCACCCTTTTCCTCACAGACTTTCCATCTGCTTTGAAGACATAGCTGTTACTGATACATGGGGTAGTCCTTTTGCACTGTGTTGTCACTTGTAAAGCCAAAATAAACCTTTGAAGGCAAAGACCTGTGTTCCTCTGCCTGTATTCTCAGTTGTAAGCCAGACTTCTCAGAGCAAAAATTTTGTGAAAAGGAATTTGTTCATGTCTTTCCAGCCTCAAGCACAAATGGAGCCCATGTAAGTTGATGAAAAATCTTAATAGGCAATCACAGTGTTCTTGTAGCTGTCTTGCTGCCCAGTATCTGTCAAACCTATGGGCTAATTTCAGGCAAATTTGACAATGGGCAGAGGTATTAAAAGCAGGCAAGGTTGTATAAAGTTTGTAAGAGGTAATTGAAGAGAGGAGAGAGTGGAATATGAGCATTTGGAAGTTTGCCTCTACCTGTTAATCCTTTCAGCTGGTAGGACAAAAGCAGCTTGGTTGTTGCTCTGTATTCTGAAGAAGAAAGAGGTGGTGCTACTTCTTTAACCAGTCAAATGTAATATAGCACAGTTGTGTGGTTTCTTTTTTTTTTTTTTTCCCAAGCCTGAAAAGTCCTCCGTACTGTCTCATACTGTAGCAGTATCATACGTTAGATGTTCCTTGCTGCCCTTCTGTAAACTTTTCAAGTTCTTCTGTGCCCTTTTTTGAGATGAGGAACCCGGACTGCATGTTGTATTAAGGATGCTCTATTGATTAACGTAATGTCATAATGATACATTCTCTTCTGTTATGCATTCCTTTTCTAATTAATCTTAGCATTTTATTTGCCTTTTTGACCTCTGTTGGGCACTGAACTCTAACGATTACATGGCTCTGTAGCCCAACATCCGTATCTAGATATATTACCTCAAGATCGATTCCAAGTGGTAATAATAATCTACACGTACAACATTTGATATAAAACAATTAGATTTTTTTTTCAATGGGTGCTTCATTTCACCTTTATCTCCTTTGAGTTTCTTTTTGCCATTTTATTGCTGCTATCATAGGCTCTTCTTGTAGCTCTTTGCAATTGACCCTTTTACTACCCTTAATAACTTAGTATTCTCAGCAAGTTTTATCACCTTATTTTATCGCCTCTACAGTGAAAATTGGCCATTTACTCTTTACTGTATTTGAACACGTACATAGGAATGATTAATCTGTTATTGAACCCTAGTGATGATCAAGCCCCATGCTTCGGGGCATAAATTAATTACGGCTTTTTAAATGTCTACAGCTATAAATGTTGCTGCTTATGAAATAGATGACCTTGTGGTCCCATTGTGGTAGGGACTACAAAGATAGTAAAGGAACTGGCCTTATAATCATGACTTGAATTTAGTGAGAATTTTCATGAATTTATTAAAATTTGAATGCCTTTGAAGAAATAATACAACAAGCTGGAAAATTAATTTTCTTGGACAATAATCGACCATTTGTATTTCAGGAGAAAATGAAGTTCCATCTGAAGATGCCCTAATACTACAGCTGCACCTTGCAAAAGGGCATGAGAAATTTACTGAAATGCTAAAAAGCCAACAGCAGATCATTGTCGATTTGCAGCAAAAACTTGCCGAACAGCAGCAGATATTGGTTAGCCAGCAACGGGAGATTCTTGAGCAGCAAAGAAAAATGTATGAGCAAATGGATCTGATCAAAGTCCAGTATGGCATGCTTTTTGATACAGTGAAACAAATGTCATTTCAGAGTTTGCAAGAAGATATTCAAAATTATTTTGAAAGTCATCTTCAAGGACTTCAGAACCAGGTCAGAAATCATCTCCAGAAGTCATACTCTGTGCATAAAGTAGAAGTGGATGCAAAAGTGATTAATGTTGGGGAGTCTTTGCTGGACTGTGGCCTTTGTGAAAGTGATGAATTTTGCAATTTCCAAAAGACACCTTCACAATGTGAAAAATGCACATTGTGTCCTGCTGGTTTTTTCCAAATGGCTGAGTGTTCTGCAAACTCTGATCGGATTTGCCAGGTGAAATATAATTCTGTGTCTTTCAATTATTGCTTATGAAGTATTGTGTTGGATATTGTGGGATAACATTCTGGAAATAACTACTTGGAGAGCTAGAGAGATCCAGTTTGAAGAATGTGCTTTGCCAGATTATAGCACTTCAAAGTCTGCCTAAAGTTTTTTGCAGGTTTTGTCTTTACTGCTCTAAATGGGGCACTAGTTTGTGCCTGTTGGGCACGATGCTTTCCCAGACCTGATAGGTGGCAGGACTTTTTTTTCATGATGATAGGAAAGGACATACTAAAACATGTATATTCATGCATGCTAAATTTGTTTATTTAATCCCAGTCCATTCTACAGGAACTTCTAGACATCTCTGAAAAGTAGAGAAAAGCTTTACTGAGCAAAACTAGAAGTCAGATATTTATTTATAAGTTTTGAAACAAAAGCTGTCAGTTAAAACAAATGTAAAAACTAGTTCCAGCTTAAATATAGCATACTAACACATAAAAAATGAGAACACAAATGTTTTTATTATTAAATGCATTTTATTATAAAATACATTTTATTACGCAATACAAAACCAGCACGTAAGCAAAATAAGATGGTTCTTTGGTCACTTTGTGTTGTTTAGAGAACCTAAGATATATGGGGAAACTGATATTTAAAGCAATGTCCTGTTTGCCAAGTGTTGCCCCCAATTCTTAGCTTAATATGAGCCTGAACAGCTGGTGACCTAAGCCCAAGATACTGAGAAGAGAACTTGAAAGAGTCTGTTCAGTTCCCTCTCTGCTAGCCTCAGTTTTCTTTAATGCTAGCATTTAAATGCAAATGTAGCATGTTATTCTTTCCCTTCTGCCTTCTGTAGGGTGAAAGGGGGGCTTGTTGGCAGGATGTACTACTTTATCATTTACCTTTCTTGTGTGTTTTTTGGTTAGCACCTTCTTCCCCGACTAAATGCCTTTAAGAGGCTTTCCTAACACTCTCTCAATTGTTACGATGCCCTTAAGACCAATGAGGGATGCATTGCTCTCAGGATTGTGGTACTGTCTTACATATCATGCATCATAACAAGTGCTAGTTGTACAACCGATCCATTTAGCTTGTCATCTGCACACTGCTAGCTTTCTGCGGACACCGCGCAGTCTTTTTGGATACCTTGTTAAAACAGGTGACAAATCCAAAATAAGCTGTCTTGTTGCAACATGCTTATGAGATCAGTCCCCTCTCCATCCCCAGACATGCCTTTTACTGGCAGATGGGTGTCACAGAGCCTGAAGAAGTGCCTGTTTCAAATTTAAGTTGTTGTGTTAAAGGGTTTCAATATGATTCTTGTGATTTACAGGACAGAGATGAATGCACCGAATCTCCAAGCATTTGTGGTGAGAGGATAAAATGCCTGAATACTCCAGGTAAGTTCTATTCCCTGATAATTAAAGAATGAAGATAATTAGATCTTCAGGAACAGACCAAAGAGATAGATAAGGACTCAGGCCTATATGTTTGTGAGTCATGACATGCTCAGCTTGATGGAATCAAAGGGGTTGGAAAACACTGAGCTCTAAGTTGATAGCAGTTCTTGTGGACAGTGGGCTACTCTGGACATAATATCCACTAGGAGCATTGGATGGTTCCTTTTACCTTATTTTCCTGGGGTTTTGTATGCTCTGGTTTTAATTTTCATTTATGACCTGACTTTCTTCTTGTTTATGCTGGTGCCAATGGGTTCAAAATCAAAGATATTATTCCTAATGGAGAAAAATTATTGTCATTTTCCTTCTGCTGCACTAGGGTATATATTTGATTTGATCTAATGAAGGTTCTTATAAAGCCTCCCTCAATCAATCTTACTCTCCTTTAGCAACAATATTGTCAAATATTGAGGAACGATCAACAGTTTCCCTCATTTGCTGGGGCTTGGGGGAATTTTTCAGACGTTTAAGAACAGATTTGACTGGAGTTCTGCACTGCAGACATGGCCTTCATTACTTCTTATGGGAGTCAGACAAAAAAGATCAAAATTAATAGACATACTGAGCAAAAGAGGGTGGCCTCTCTGAGCAGCAAGGGCTATTTTCAGCAGTTTATGGGTGATTTTGTACTATTCCTGGTACCTATTGATCCTAGAAAAGGGTTAAAAGAGGACATGAGCTCACTTATATTCTCATTACTTCCTCTGGGGAGGAACTGTGGTGGGTTGGGTGGTATTACTACTATGAAACTGGAAATGATTAGAGGAAGAAAACAGTGTTGTTTTATGCGTACAATGCAGTAGAGGAGGAACCATCAGTCTTACAAAAGAGACAAGACACTTTTAGACAGCCTCAGTGGTGGGCAGTTAGAGGCAAGACAGCTTAGGGCACAAAATTTGAGGCAGAGCATTGAAAAGGTGTAAGGCATTGTCTTTTCCATAGACTGAGTTTGAGTTGAGTTGATGGTTTTGTGGAAGGAAGCCCACAAGGCTCTAGCCCGAGGAAAGGAGAGCCACCAATGTGGTAGTCATTTGGTGTTGCTCTAGTCTGTGGCTTGGAAGAGGGAAGGCTGTGATGAATTTATCCAGTGGGCTCTCTGGTGGGGAGACCCAGACCAAGATTGAGTCTATACAACTGCTAGAGGAAAGCAAAATACTACCAAGAAACAAGCAGAAAGTGGTGGTGTGTCAGACCATGGAAAGGCAGTAGCAATGTATTTGAAAGGAAAGGACTTTTCCCTTGATTCCTCCTCTAGTCTTAGTGGTGGCTTGTAAAGATGGGAAAGCAAGCTATTTCCCATCACCTGGATCAGGAATCAATGTCCTGTCAATGTCATTCCCATCTGTCATGGAAGAGAGAGTATTCTTTTTATTTTTTATTTGAGAAGACTGCTACTTTGAGCCTGTCTGTTCATGATGGCTCGTTATCTTATACAAGTGCAATTAACTTGTCAAAAGGGAGGCTGAAACTGAGTGTCTGTTTTGGTAATGTAGGGTAGATAGGGATTTAATCCAACATATGAGTTCCAGATGTTGTATGTGGCTTCTTGAGCTGCACGCAAAGGTTGTTGCATCTGTAGCAACTCATGTTCACTGTACAGTGTGAAAGGAGACAGAACAAATAATAATAAAGAAACATGCAACTAGGAGCCTCTCTTTCTTCACCCTTCCGCTTCACTCTACATCATACTTTCTTCCCCTGCTGCTTTTTCTTGCTTTTATCTGGGATGAGAGTTGTTAGGCTATTTGATTAAAGGCTGGTTGTCAAGGAGCAATGACAGTTGGAAGTACCCAATCAGCAAAAATGGAGTTCAGTGCATCGATTCCTTCTTAGACAAACACAGGAGAGTGGTCAGACTGTTGTCTTTGGTGTGAACCCACCAGGCAGGTTCAACCAAAGTTGACCTCCTCAGAATGCCATGCAAGCTAAAGAGGACTTACTGTACAACTTAGTGTGAGATGCAAGGGGAAGAGGAGCGAGAAGATAGACAGATAGCCCCGATTTGTAATTAGCTCTCTTGCTTTGTGATGATCCAAATCTGACATAGAGGGTTTAAAAAGAGATGGATTTCCATACTTAATCTGTTTGAATGTCAACTTTACATCAGGCAGTTATGAGTAGTAACAGCAGAAAAACATATGCGTGGCTTACTCTAATTGCCTTGCAATTGCCTGGCCTTTGTGAATGGCGAGGGCTGGTGAATGTGCTGCAGAGATAACTTGATTTCACAAAAGCAGCTTGAGTACAACTGGGCTGTTCACTGTTAAACAGGTGCAGCAGTGCCCAGGGCAGGAGCCAGGAAGAGGTTGGAGAGGTTGTCAGGCAGTAAAGAGAAGTAGGAAGCAGTCACAGTGTCTTGCTGTGCTGGCTTTCTGATGTTTGGCTATCATTTGCTTCTTGACCTCTTCTGGGCAAAGGGCAGGGTGCTGCTCTTGCCACTGTGTCCACAGTATAAAGCAGCCCGTGTCACCTATTTGAAGTACATGCAGGGGGTATACCTGGTGCAGATTATTGGTTAACAAAAGACTAGACAGGAAATTGGTGAGAGTAGTCACCACATATATTTGAAACACCTGACACGTACAAAGATCCTTAAATATACATTGAAATATTTTAAAGAAGCAAATAACATAAAAAGTATTTCTAGGCACTACTGTGGGTCTTCTCTGCTGTGTGAACCAGCTGTATTTGTGTAGTCAATAGCATTTCTCAGTGGTGGAGGAGCCATGGATACGAGAAGTAGAACTGGTTAAGAAGTGTCATGTAAGCAATTACACCATGGTTAAAACTGATTTCAAAAGCAAAGTTTGTCTGGGATTTTTTTGTCTGCATTCTCTAGAATGCTCTTAGTTGGAAAAATGTGATCTTATTTATTTGGCTTTTGTTTCTCATTAAAAAGAGCCAGACGCTTTCAGGGGGAACAAAGTCAAGTTTCTCTTGACTATTTTCAAATGTAAAAATCTTACTATTCTGCAGTGAGCTCTTTTGAGAAAATGATACCTGTTCTCACAAGGAATGCTCACACATCATAAATTGTATAGTCCTACATATCAGTGTTAGTGGAGAATCATCACTTAAGTGAATGAAACATAAATAGACAAAGAGATATGAGGGTGAATATATGAAGCCTTTATAAATTAACACAGTGTCTGCTGTTCTCTGATGAACAATGTAGTATCAGAAGTGAATTTTAGCCAATATTCTGACCTCCCTTGTGGGCCAGGTGTGTGTACACTGCTCTGTCTTGCAGTTTGCATTACAGGTGGTGTGCTTTTCTGTCTGCATCAGCAGTCTGCATAGCCAGCTCCACCGTGGGGTTAGCAATGGAGAAAAATGGCTTGTTGGGGTCCATGTCAAATTCTTGTAGTCCCAGTCTCAGAGCAAATTCCAGTCCAGATATAGAAGCTTTCTAGCTGAGGAATAAATCAAATATATGACACAGTATTTAGATAGTAAAGGATATTTAAGAAGAGCTCTAAGAATGATGATTATTGAGTTTTGATTATGGTGGTAGAAAAGCAGGAGCGAGTGCATTAGCAATTAAGCTTTGAGGCCCAGGTTATTCTTTAGGGTGCCTCAAATCTTGTGTGTTGATTTAGATCCTGAAGGCTCTGTGCACAAAGGTTTTGGGCACCGGTCGCTACAGCTGCAGGCATTGGCAGCTGGCAGTGCTCTTGGAAAATTGCCATAGAAAATTACAGGCTGTTTTTAAAACCTGCTCTTTGGGTGTGCATTCTTTGATCTACTGAGGTCATGGTGTACCATTTAACAGCACAAAATTGTGTTATGTCAAATAAATTAATTTCAAGTGGCACCTCTAGATATTCTCTTCACTGTTTGCAGCAGGGTTTTATTTTAGCTTTAGACTGTTGCAACCACTGCTCTCCTGTGTCTTGGGGCAGTGGTTTTCCACATTTTAAATGCGTGGACTTCTGCATAATGATGGTGCCCCTGGTGTTTACAATTTTATTTTTCCTACTTATCTCTTGCAGATTCTTTAAAGACCGTACACAGAATGCCCAGGGTCCACGTCCCTTGGGTTGAAAAGCACTGCTTTAGCAATTGCAGCTACAGCAGTGATGTGCCATAACATGGCTGGGCAGGCAGCGCACATTTCTCCTTGTATGGGGGAACTCTTCATTAGTTGAAAATATCTTTGCTGCTCAGCACACTAGTTAGTCAGCGTGCTTTTCACCTAGGGGAAGGGAGAGAAGGCCCTTCCAGCAATATCATTGTCAGGCTTTGGTTAGAATTGCCCCTGTGCAGCCCTATTTTGCTCCTTTCCCACTCTAAACCACTGGATTCTACTTGGACAAGGTGAGTTACCTCTAGTATTTCCTCTGTTTGCTATCAAGGATCCTTTAATAGCACAAACATCTAAAATCGTAATGGTCTTCTGTTGTCTCTCTTTTGATCAGATATATTATCAAATATACTCGATAGGTCGAGCCGTAGAGTTCTTAGATTTATTGTTTTAAAGGTATGACAGTAAAAGTTGTCCATTTTCTGTAAACAGGTGGTTTCCGATGCCTTGGAATTGCTGAGAAAGATGCAGCTTTGGGACTGTGTGGAGAGGAGTATTTCTTTAATAAGGAAATGCAAGAATGCCAGGCGTGTTTAAAATGTGAAGATGGAATGGTGGCCGTGCCTTGCTCCACTGTCAGTGATACGATTTGTTCAGCAACCAGTGAAAACAAGCTCTCAGAGTCTTGGGCTGCAAACCTCGTCCTGCCCTCTGTGAAGTCCGGCATCTCTCAGGTCTACTCCGGCTTGAACTTGAAGATAAAGGGAAAGCTTCCCTGTGAAATCCTATCCATTGAAGATAACAGCCTGGTATTTAGGCAACATGGGCTGTTGTGGACTGACCTAAATTTTGCAGTAAAGCACAACTGCAGGAATTTTTTGCAGCTTTCCTTGAAGCTAAATGGCAGCGAGGAAGGCTATGAACTGAGCGGTGTTCGCATTGAACAGCCAGAAGGGAAGTATTTCCAGAGCACGAGTTTAAGCAGTGCTGCTGAAGTGGAGCCCAGCCAAACTCTTTCTGTGTATTTGAGGAGCCCAAATCAGTTCTGCAACCAAAGTAAAGACTTAAATATTTATGATCTTAATACCCCACTCAGTTTGTTTTGGTTGTCCCACGACACGGGTGCTGTGGCACTCAGTGCACAGATGTCGACAGCAATACATTACCAAACCAACTATCGACCTACCTTTAAAATAGTATCCGTTTCCGACCCTTACATGCTAAGTTTATCTCATGATGGCAGAGCTATAAAGTTCACTGAAACCGGTGTCGTCAAATTTGTGTTCCACCAAGCATTGTATTCCATGGGTCATACGTGTGTCCGGGAGGGCTTCTCCTTAATTTCTTATATCAATAGGAATGGCACCAACAGAGAATTAATGAATGTATTTAAATCTGGGGTAAATTACAGAGACACATCAATATCTGCTGCTGGGGCCACAAAAGTTGGTGCTGGAGATCTGATTAGCTTTGAGATACTTTCTCCTGCACAGTGTAATGTTCGGTATTTTGGAGATAGTTCTGGAATTAGTATGTTTAGCCTAATCTGGATCCCTTCAGCAGTTTCTAGTGCCATATCAGCCACAGTTTCTGTTATGGGTCTGCCTACTGGAGCTGTGAGAAACAAGTTACTGGATTTCACCCAGGTCTCATCCAATGAGAAACAGATACAGCTGGTTTCTTCTGGACAGCTTGCTCACAAGTATTTCATTTTTACTGAAAAGGGAGTTGCCAGCCTTGCGTTTAACTTAAAGCTAATCCACTCGTGCAATGTGCTCAAAATGACTCTCAATCAGTTGACCAGGGATCACATGCAACCCACGGCGATTGCTCAGCAGATCGGAGGTCAGATGCCAGAGGGAAGCATATGGACCAGTGTGTCCCTCCGAGCATCTTTTGAAGTACATAACGGAACACTGGTATCAGTTTCTCTTGACTGTGTGCGTGGAAGGATCAATCAGATCACTCGTGAACAGGGAACCAGTATATCTATATTATGGATTTCATCTTAATTTATATACAGTGAAGGCAGCACAGAACTGGGGTTTAAATTGCATTTGGATTCTACTCTGATTCTACGCATATTTGACACCTTATACTGTGTTGACATGAGCAGGTTGTCCCACTAAAATGCTCTCAATTTTAGGAATATTTAACTATAATCTTAATTGAGTGATCAGTATTTAAAGAAAAGAGAGCTTTCGGTGTTCCAAGTTTTACTTCTTTTAACATCTTCAGGCAGGGGAACTTTGCATTCAGGTCAAACTCTCTTATTTTTAATAAAGCAGTCTCTTAAAATGGGTTATTTCTGGACCACAAGAAATTGCAGGTGAAGGTGAATACATACCTTTTAGTACTGCAACTGAAAGCAGCGCAGCCAAGTAATGGAAACCTGCTTTTAGTTTCTTCATTGCAGCAGGCTAATAGCAAGACTAAATGCACTTTGAGGCTAATTTGTCTACATCTTATAAAATAATGTGCTTTCTATAAATGGAGAGAACATGCCTCAAACTAGAGGTTATACTATGGTGACACTGGAGTATACATGCTTAGCATTATAGAAATGGACATGGGTCAAAAATTAAACATTGTATTTACAAAATATAATAATTGCTTTCAGCAAAACATTAGAAATAATGACTTCCTAATTTCATTTGGAAACAATCTGCATTTAAGTAATTTGGGAAGGCTCTTTCCCATTTTTAGTTTTTGCCTCTGAAAAGTTACAGGATGAAAAGGGAGGAATTCTATGCTAACAAGTAACATTATGTAGGAGCAAAGAAACGAGTATTAAAAGAATGTCTTGAAAATGAGACTTTGGAAATTAAGCAAATTTTTATTCAGTTTCTTACAAATAAAAAAATATTTTTCTGACCAAAAAGGAATACCATTCACAAATATACTTATTTTGCTGAACAAGTACTTATTTTAAAAAGGTTGTTGTTATTTTTTTCTTAAATCACTCAGTTAATTCAAAAAAGAAATGTTGTATTCAGTGACACTGATTTTTGTCTTCCAGTTCTTCCATCAAACTGTTCTTTCTTTTTCTAATCTATGTTGAGTGTTCTCTTCTCATTTTCTTCTTTCTCCTCGACAAATGCAGCTTCACTCCTTTCTCATTTCTTCTGTTGGGAGTCAATGTCATGCCCTGTCATGTAGCTCAACAATTTCCAGCCTTCTTTCACCATCCCTACTAAAGAACAGATGTATGTATGTCACATATGCAATTAGAGAAGAGGGACGTTAATAAGGCACTTGCGGGCTGCCTTATATCAAACTTACTGAAAGAAGGAATACTATGCAAGAATTAACTTTAATGTAGATGTCTGCCTGAGTATGTATATCTAAAATATATGCACTTTCCTGTGCTCTTCACCTGTTTTGGGGTTTGTCACACTGCTTTTGCTGTTTAGTTTCCTCCTATAATTTCCTCTGGAAGCATGAACTCCTATTTTTACTTGTAACTTTCTAACTGCATCCTTAACACTTGCAGTTCCCTTTCCCTCATCCTTTTTTCTTCAAGTTTATCCTGAAAGGTATGCAGACTTTGGACAAGTTGCTCTCCTACTCCAAATGGAGAACAGTAGTTTTTTCTTGCTTTCAGCTACAAAGTCGGAGCAGTCCATCACAAGATACCTCACTGGACGTTGTGTTGAAGGTATGCAAACCACAGTAAATTCAGTCCCAGTGTCCCTGAAGTCTGTGACAGAGATCTCAGTGCCTCTGTGTAGCCAGGCTCATTCGTTCTTGCAAGGACATAAGGAAGGACAGAGTAAAGCTAATATTAAGAATATTCAACATTTGTGAAATATTGTTCCAGAGGATATTTTGTAGTGGTAGAGGAAGACTTCTGGAATGAGAACACATGTATCTATTATGTACGGAAGAGCTGTGTTATCTATGAGCGGGCAGCTTTTCTGGATACTTCACTGGGGAAGTCTACTGAGATTGAACAAAGATGAAATGGCACAGGAGTTAAACTTTTTTGACATACCCATCTGCTTAGTAAGGCAAACTAGTGAAATGATTCCTAGGTGATACAAAGGGCACCATATCTTCTCAAACAAACTCCTCTCTGCAAAGGTGATTTCATGAGGATGGGGTCAAAGGGCTTCTTCCTCACAGAAGCAAGTAGCTCATTTCTGTACAAGGATGCACGGGACATAAAGAGGAGCTCCGCAGAGAGCAGACCTGGGTAAAAAAAGTAAGACTTAAGTAATACTTCAGGGGAAGACAGCTGAAAGGTTTTGTTTTAGATGAAGTTAAAAAAGTCACTTTCTCACAGACAACCCCCCTTACTTTTCTGTTTTGCTCAATGCAGTTGTGTTAAAGGCTGCCTCTCCCCAGTATAATGACAACATAAGAGCCATTCTGGATTTAAACCTGTGTAGCAGATCTCAGAATCTGATGTTAGACATAATCTGATACCTCTTTAGCAAAGTGCAGATGTTACTTGAATATAATGAGCACTTGCCTATGTACGGTATACAGCAAATCTAATGGCATGATTTGTTTGAGTATGTTTATTTGAGTGAGATTGTGGTGTCAGCGGAATTGCTTGAATATGGAAGAGGCTGATGCTCAAATCCTGTATTATGCACGTTGGTGGTACTTGCATTTGAATGCACCGTTATTAAAGGATGCAGGAACTACCAGGGAGAACGTTATTACGAGTGAACATTATCACAGCTAAGAGAGATTGCAGAGTTTGAATTCTTTAGTGTAGTAAATCTTCTCTGAGGATTCTGGGAGGAGTGCCTATAATTGCCCTTAAGTTCAGAGTAGATTTTTAGGCACACAATG
This sequence comes from Tringa solitaria, assembly GCA_026413425.1. Taxonomy (NCBI): domain Eukaryota; kingdom Metazoa; phylum Chordata; class Aves; order Charadriiformes; family Scolopacidae; genus Tringa; species Tringa solitaria. The sequence goes on from JAOXJM010000012.1 coordinate 17,352,746, forward strand.
GCAGAAATGCAGTATTTTGCACCCTTCTGGTGGTGATAATGCATCTAGTACTGTTTTGCTAATGTCATCTGTGATAAGGTACTCACATGATTGAAAAAAAGAAGTCTTATTAAATAAGTAGTATTAATTGCAAGTTGCAGCAAGCTTAGACTTATTTCAAGGAAGAAAAGGCTGATCATTTGAGCCTCTTCTGCATCTCTCCCTTTTGAAAAAAAAAAAAAAAAAGCCTGAATCCAGCCACTGGCTGACTTTGGTTCTAGTAACATGAATGTGAAGTAAGTGTGTTGAAATCAGTGTGGTTTTATGATAGTCTAATTAATGGCACAGTATATAGCCTTTGCATCTATGAAAATGATATATATTGCCTCATACCATGCAACGTTAAGTGGTGCACTATGATCCTAAATAAGATGAAGTTCATGAGGCATCAGACAATATACAATAAATGCTAATTTTATGGCACTTAACCCATTTGCTGTAATTAATTGCATGTTTTATTGACAGGTATATCTTATTAATTATATTTACAACTTTTAAACTTTTTAAATTCATTTTTTCATATGGTTTCTTTCTATTAGTAGCACAATGTAATACTGTGAAGTATGGAATTAATTAAAAAACTTTTCTTTTGCATCTTTTGATACCACATTCACGAGTACGGTTAAAATAGCTGGAGACAGTCTCTCCAATCCTTTCTGCCAGAGAGTGTTTCCAGTGGGGGTATTCATAAAGTAAGAGTATGGGGCTGATAGAATCTAGCTGTACAGAAAGAGTTTTAAGTTAATACATCCAGGAAGGCGGGTGGTTATTCCATTTATGTTTTGGCAATAATGGGCAACAAGGTTGTTAGAGAAAACGTGACCATTACAGGAGGAAAATAATTTAGATTGTATAGTGGTGTTCATACTAGAGGAAAAAGGATTTGGCTTACAAAGACCTGCATTGTTTTGTATTGCGAAACATTTTGAAAATTCAAAGATTTTACCTGAATATATTTTATTACCTATGCAAATGTTCTGTTCTTTGTATGAAGTCAAAACTGGGCAGAATATGTTAAATATATTTTAATATTGTGAATGCTTCCTCTGTTGTGTGGTCTTTGCAGATTGCAGCACACTGTGAGAACTACACTAGTTTCAAATGGTGCTTTTTTAATGAAATTTCCTACTTTGAAATATTACTTTGTTTTACAAATACTGTTTAGACACTTGCCTGTGTTAATATTATATTGTAATATGTTTTAAAAGAACTTTACTGAAATAAATAAAACAATAAGGCTTCATTGGTGTTTCTGTTCTGTTCTGAGGAAGGCTAATTGTAGCTATTGTGGTTTTTACCAGTGGCTCTTTTGGGGCCAGGATTTATTTCACGGCTGTTAACTGAATTAGTTACCCATGTTTGCTGAAGTGTTAAGTGTTAAACAAGGTCAGCAATAGCACACATTTTTAGAGATGATCTAGTCTGCCTGTTCCCACTGTTGGAACTGTAGATCTGAGAAGATGAAAATGGCATTTGATGCTACTACACTAATAAATGCTTGTGTCAGAAAAGCAGTGCAGTCTATCTTGGTCATTGCTATAGTCACCATAGTAATGCAGAGAAGAAAAATGAGAATACTTTTTTTTTTTTTTTAAAAAAAAGAAGAAATGTGTGCTGCCTTGGTGCTTCATAGGCTCTCTGTCGTATGTGGAAGCTTTGATAGTGGTGTGAGGAGTTATCCTGGTCAGACCTCTGCAGTAGCCCAGCTGAGCTTTTCTCAGTGTCTGTGCAAGTTAAAGCTCTTGTGTTCTCAGTAGAGACACTTTACAATTATTTTAAATTATACAACTGCATTCTTTTAGTAGTTATTGTTCATTAGAACCGAATGAAAGAGAGGTGCTACCAAATCACCTCTGTAGGGATAATTTTTAAACAGATTACTCCAAAGAAGGATTTGAGACTGGCTGGCATTTCTTTCAACCTTTTCCACTGAAAGCAAAGATGAGAAATTTTATATGATGTGTTTTTCACCTACTGCATTTGTACTGATTTGAAGGGCTCAAAGAAATAATTACTATAAGAAGAGGATTACAGATGTCATTAACATAGCCCAAATTAGCCAAGGCTGAAATCCAGAGAAAGGAGAAAAGAGTATTTGTGAAATAATAGTGAAAAAGGAACCATCCTCCTCCAGGCTGCATCCAAAATTGCCCCTTCTGGCCTTCAGCAGCTGATATGGTTTAAGACCTTTCCAGAACAGCCCAAACCATCTTGATCTCTGACTGTTGTGTACAAGGGCTCTCTCAGATTGACCCCGTGTTTCTCTTCGGGAGTCTGACCTTCCCTTGTACATCATAGATAGGTGTCTAGGAGCACGCTGTGTGACCAAGCGTGGTGTCCCTTCCTCTGCTTGGAGGGTTTGCCTTAAAATAAGGCTCAGAAGGTATTACTGTGGCAGTGGCAGTGTCCGACCTGCTGTGGTAATGCTGCCTGGAAAAACAGGCAGTGAGTGGGCTTCAAAACAGCTATGTTGCCAATTTGCTGGATCTCAGCATCCTTGTATGTGTACATGCATACATGTCTGACCGTCTGGCTTTTGATGCCTGAAAGCCAAATGACTGCTCTTGGGGAGATCCAAGAAACTCTTGTTTGCATTAAATAATTGAACCATCATTGCTGAAACAGAGTTTATTGGCCAGCTGCAGTGTGTAGAGCTTTCTTCAGTCTTTCCTTGGAGCTCCGCAGGCATGTTGGGACCTGCAGGATTGCATATTTTGTTTATAGGCTCTTCAGAAGAGAAACTAACTGCTCTCCAGACAGTCTAATGCGATCCTGTTAAATGGCATCTCTTGAAAGTAGCCTTAAAAGGCTGGATGTAATTTCCCTGCTAGAAGGGTGTTAATGCCTGGCTTTAGCAGAAGCTTGAAATAAAAGCCTGTCGTGTTAAAATATAAATATATATATATATCCTTGGGTTAAGTAGCATTTTCTCTAAAAGAAGAACTGCAGAAAAAGGATTTTCAAAAGTTTCTACTTCTTCTTATGAAAACAGTTTCTCTGGCTTTCCCCTTTGCCTTTTTTTCCACTTGAAAGCCAGAAGAATAAAAGGAAAATAAGAAAGTGAAAGTGGGGGGAATGGAGATTGAAGGGGAGAAAAGTGGGAGAAAGGAAAAGCAATCTCTGGTGTTTCAATAATTTAATGTATGAGAATTTAAACTAGTTTTCTTCAGAACTTTCTGAAAGAAATTCTTGTTTTCTCAACCAGTTGTAATTGAAAATTTGTTCAACTGAAAATGAATTGTATCACATTTGGCTTCATTTTTGTCTCTTTTCATCAAAGCACTTCCTAGCCACCAACTTTTCTAAACTTCAATAACATTAGAGCATTCTGAATATGCTTAAGTATTTTGCTGAGCTGGAACATTAAGTTGGGTAATTGAGTTAATTAAGTGCCAACATATAGCGGGAAACCTCTGGATATGCTTGTGGGTTTTGGCATGCAAACATCAGTTTTCATCATTACCTTTTAACTATGTTTGTATTGGTAACTGCTTCTCATTAGATAAATGAGGCTTCTCTGAGCTCCATGTTACCATCACTTGGCTGCTGATGGTACCTAACGTGGCTCATTTAAGTCTCCTTTGGGTATTTTTCTATTATACTGCAGTCAATAATGTAGACATGCACTAAGTGTCTGCAGGACCTCCGTACTTGTGGGATGTCGACAGTGTTCTTGTCACAGTTAGTTTTTCCTGACTTGTTTCATTGTTTTAAATCACAAGTTGAATTCGGTTCAGGAGTCCATATGATAGATATGGGCTTTCAAAGCGACCTGGTGAGTGATTTAGACTGGTAATCACATCTGAGTTGCATGATTGCAGCCTTCTCTTGCAGAGTATAAAAAACTTCTGAGAATAGTCATAGATTAAATGCAGGTGTCTTGAGTAAAGAGCTGGAGATGCTTTGCATCAAACTCAAATAAAAGCCTCGTACTCTACTCAGAAGGTCAAAAAAGTAAAAAGATTTAGTATATACTGTAAAATACGCTGTTTGTTGAAGGAGAAGTATAGTTGTTGGTTTTATTAGGAGAGGAGAATGAAAACGTGTGCTTTATGCCAGGCAGATAAGACAAATCGCTTAAGATGCCTTTATGCTTGAACAAAGCTCTGTGCTTCACTTTTTTCTTGAACACAAACCTAGATTTGTTTAAACCTTTGCTTCAAACTACTGCCATATCAATGTCTTAATACAGACTTGACTCATGCTAAAATCTCTTTGAGGGTATTTCCCGCCCCATATGCCAGACAAAGACAAAACATTTCAAACACGTCTGATCAATCCTTGGAAAATGGTGTCCAATACTGCGAGTCTCCTGTGGGATGTGAACCCCATGATTCTGGCTGAGGCAGCAGATTTTATCCTCAGCTGCTTGAGCCTCCTGAAGCCCTTGTTCCAAGGTGGTCAAGCTTTCCTCCCACCTTTTGGCATTGCTGGAGAGGTGCAGGGACAGCTGTCTTGCCTGGGAAGCTGCAAATCCTTGTTTTGGATCAGCCATGATTTTTTTTTTCCCCTCTGATTTCAGCTGTTCTGCCTTCCACCCTCTCTTCATGGTTAGCCATGGGGCTGAAAATCCACTGTTCCCACACCCTCACCCCTGATGTGCATCTTTACTTCTGCTCTCAGGCCTTGCTGTGTGACTGTGGTTTGAATTGTTGTTTTGTTGGATGTAGGCTTTCTTCTCACACTCACCACATTCATGTACCACTCAGTGTATGTGAAGCACCATGTCCGCTGAAGCACCGCATACGGATGAGAGGCTTAGACATGTGCATAACCAGAGATATTTTGTCTCATTTGGACCTGCCTACACCCTTGGGAGACCAGGGTGGTGGCATTTTGCAGGAATGGTGGGAGTCATAACAGCAGCATTTGCGAAGACCACAAGATAACTAAAGCATGCAAACCCCCTCCTTTGGTCAAGACTGGGTTTTGATATTCTGTGTTTTGACTGGCCTCAGAAGTTCCTTTCTTTGGTTAAAAATGGAGGTAAACACTCTTATAATGCTGAGAATAAATATGTATTTTTATCTGCCTAGCTTTTCTCCCTTTTATTTGTGTATCTAAGGCAGTAAACGGCCTGCTTTCCTGTTATACTTTGTGGACTTTGGTGCACCACTCACCCGTAGGCCTTGTTCTCAGTGCCTACTCTAGAAGTATATACATTCACTAACAGATTCCTATAGTTCCGGTTTTCATACCGGGAAACAATACCCCTGTCCAACTTGACCATGAACGTTTCCAGGGATGGTGCATCTACCACCTCTCTGGGTGACCTCTGCCACTGTTTCACTACCCTCATTGTAAAAAATTTCTTCTTTATATCCAGTCTAAAATGACCCTCTTTTAGTTTAAAGCCATTGACCCTTGTCCTATTGCAATAGGCCCTGCTAAAAAGTTTGTCCCCATCTTCCTTGTAGGCCCCCTTTAAGTACTGAAAGGCCACAAGAAGGTCTCCCTGTAGCCTCCTCTTCTCCAGGATGAACAGCCCTAACTCTCTCAGCCTGTCTTCACAGGAGAGGTGCTCCAGCCCTCTGATCATCTTTG
>JAOXJM010000012.1:17369800-17380309 GCA_026413425.1 Tringa solitaria
TCGGTGAGGGCATCATCCATCGAGGCGGGCAGCTGGTGGTGGCGGGGTGCAGCCTGTCGGGGAGCTCCCGGAGGTCCTGCCGGTGCCGGCCCTTGGCTGTGCTGCCCCGTGGGCTCTCTTTGCTGCTGCTGGGGCTGCAAAACTCTTCATGTCTCAAAGAGATTTCAGTGGGTATGATGGAAGCAAGGTATGGACTGTTTAGGTCACTCTCTGTGAGTGTGCCCAGTTACAATTTTGGGTCACCACCGGCACATTGAGAATGGAAATGTAATCATGTACTAAGGGGTATTGCCTTCAGGCTATGTTTTCCTTAAGTTCCTGTCATTTTTAAGCGACTGTCAAGGGTTACAATCCATCAATTTGAAAAATATTACTCCTTTAAATCTATCCTTAAAAAAGGCTCATCCATTCCAGCAGGCTGAAAGAGATGAACATCATCAGCTGCTCTATTCCTGGATCACCACGTGTGTGTAATTGCCTGGAATCCCAGGCTTTCCCATCTGCTTTCACTAAAGGACAGTACTTTTCTGCCTTAAAGAGATTAAAAACAGACCTAGTACTTTTTTGGGCTGTGACCATCCGGCATCAGAAGGAGAGGGCACTAAAATTTTGTTTGAAACAAATTAAATGTTACAGGAGCTTTCTTGGGGAGAGTTGCAGTGTCTGTGTGTATTTAACACATAAATGATGGTTTGTGCTTCACCAAAGCCAAAAGCCAAAAATATCCATAGTATTTGCACTGTTTGAAAGTGTCTCTGAAGGGGTACCCTAAAAACTTGATGGGGGGCTAAATTTTCATATTCCAGTTTAAAAATAAAGACTGAGCTTTCCAGGGTAAACTCTAAAAATATACAGTCATGAAGAATTTTTGTTAAGATGTGCCTTCAATTCACTTGTCTAAAATTGACATACAGCAATAAGGAGGCTAAATGCCCAGTTGGGTAGAGTCCCCGCCAATACAGGACACAACATTTCACAGACACACACTGAGTCCTTGACTGGGAACAGGAGAGAAAGTAAAACACCCATAACAAATATTAGCCGCATCACTTGATGCACCAGTGGAAGATGTTCAGATTCTGTGGCGTTATAAGAATGCACAGAAAACAGCATGTACGTTTAACTCTTCTGTTGTTTTTTTTATAGCAGAAATCACATTTTCTTGTTTTTACGGGTGTGAACTTATCCTCTGTAATCTAATTCTTCTTGACTTCAGGTAGAGGCAACTATATCCACTCAGCCAGAGAACAACTACATTAGGGCACAGATGATACATAAACAGATTATTGAAATCCCTGAGTTTGGAGACTCGTACTGTGGACCAGTCCTGCGTTTCAGTCTGTCTTTGCTTCTGACTGGTCCTTTTCAGTCAGACCTCCATGAGATATTACGTGCCTCAGAGATTCAGCTGTGTGCTTGCCCACCAGTCTCCTTGTATTTGCATTTTCTGCTTCCTGAAGCTGCCTCGGGGTATCTTTGTGAAATAGTGGTGATATTCATGTTGGTAATACTTCTAAAATACCATGATGCAATTTTGGTTTTATGAAAAAAAGATTTTCATTGTCTTCAATAAGCTTTGAAAGAGGTGCTAAAATAAATTGGTAATTTAGTAATTCACAAACAAGATAGTGCAACACATAAAAGCTTAATTCTGCTTCCAACAAAATTGATGGCAAAGTCCCCACTGAAGAAATTCAGTTTGTAATCCAGAAAGGACTATATTGAGCTAAACACTCACCTGATTAGCTACACCAATGTATAGGTCCTTCAGGGCATGCCCAGAAGGACCTCGTAGCCTAGTACCTAGTAGCCTAGCACCTAATAGCCTCCTACAGGCTGGCTGTAGTGAAGACGTGTGTGACTCAGAATTTCTTGTGTTTCAAGGTGGGGATGCAGAGTTTGAGGCTCTCTTGGTTGCTTTTGTTCCATGTTTCAGTTCAAAATAAGCCTCTAGCTTGCAGTGCTGCCTTGGCCACAAGTATTCCTGTTAGTCTATCTACAAATTAGGGATCATACTGATGTTTTGAGAGACATGGATTTCAAATGCTAATTGTTGTTCCAACCATTAAGTGTATAAATATCCCTATAACTTTTTCATAAAAAACACTGCTTACAGTTAATATCATGCCATAAATATCCGGGTATGAGAGGCTTTGCTTTATAAACGGGAAGCAATATGGTTCTTCAGTGATGAACCAGGATGCCTTCTTGAAGGAAAGCACCAGCCAAGCAGCTGTTGCTGGCAGGATTGTGCCTGCCTTGTGGATACACAGAGCCCCTGGAGAGCCATTTGAATAAGGATAGCTTAATACAGCTTCTGGTGAGAAAATAGAGTATTTTATATTGCCCTTTCTCATAACCTTTTCTTACCCTACATTCTTTTCATGGGTGAGAATTTCTTGGTGCCAGCCTGACTCCATCTTGCTGTTGAAGCAGCACAGGAACGCAAGCAGTGATGCCCTCCTTACGTGCACCAGCAACAACTTACAAGGGGAAAAAAATCTCAGTCCAAAATATAATTTTCATAATGGTGTAATTAAGAAGAAGGATTTGCAGTGAATAATCACCTTGGGGTTTTGTATAGTTTTGGAGATCGATTTTTTTTAATGAAGCAATTACTTGCAAAATTTTGCAGAGCGAAAGCCATCAGTTTTTCCCTGCCTAATTCTTCCCGTTGGTAGAAATGTATCATTGCTTTTGGCAGAGTCTGAGTGTGTTCACACTTGCCTTTGCACAGCTACTTGAGCTTTCTGCGGCAGTAGCAGGTAAGATGAGGGTCAGTAACCAGAAATTGGGGTCAGTTCTCCAGATATCACGTTACATATCTCAATCACTAGCTCTTTCTGGAATGTTTCATCTAAAGACATTAAAGTTTAGCTGCCTTTTAAAACAAGGTCACTCAGTTTCTCCGGATTCCTTCCCCATCCTGTGGCTTTTTACACAAAAACCCAAATAAGGTTTGCTCACAGCTGTTTCTTAGCACATGAGTGGGCTTAGTTTGCTGGGAGGCGATTTGAGTATCGACAGAAAGCTGAAACAATGCTGAGTTAGTGCTCCAGTCCAGTGCCTTCTTAATTTAAAAGGAGAGGGAATTGAGCCTGAAAAAATAAAAGCTGCAATATCACAGCACTATTTCTGCTGTGGGAATTTTGCATACGAGTCGCAACAAATGTGTGCAATTCGGAAAGCGGCATTTCCTGCTGTCGGATGGGAGGGATCAACGCGCCTGGTAATTGGATTACGAACGGAGCAATAGCCATGAAACACTTGTTTGCAGTGTGTGAAACTACGGGGAGAACAGCACTTTCCCTGCTGTGCCGAAATGTTTGACTTTCCCCCCCGGGGAAATCCCCAGCCCCAGCCCCTGGTCCCTGCAGAGGGGCGCAGGAGGCTCCATAGGGAGTGGCTGTGCAGGGATCTGCTGCAGCCAGGAGGGAAAGGCACAGGCAAAGAAGGGCTGAAATATCTGTCTGCCGTGACTCAGAGGAGGCCCACGTAGCCAGCTCCTGTTCATTTGCATGCTAGTCCTCAAACCAGTCGGTACTTTTTTTCACAAAAGTTATATGATGACAAAGCCTTGAAATATAGTCGTTTGGTGACATCAGAGCAGTGAGATACGGCTCCTTGCCATTGCTGTCCAGATGATTTGTGCTTTTCATTACGGCAATACGATAATAAAATCAGAGTCCGGAGAAGGAAAATGACAGACAAAAGCAGAAGCTTGCCAGTGGTGTGGTATAACAAAGTCTCTTGCTCTGTCTGGAAATACAAGCCTTTTGCATCAATGGAAAGCTATTTAGTTCGTTCTCATTAAATTTATTGGTAGGGTGACTTTATATAGGTTTGACACAATTCGGTAAACCTGGCCACTGCATTTTTCTAAGTGTTTTTTTTCGAGCCCTGAAATGGCCCATCAGGCAGTAAACCTGGCTGTAGTGGTCAAGTTCAGCAATTAGTGGCAGAAAATAGTCAGAAGATGCTGAGGTCTGCAAAGCAATTCCTTTGTCTATTTTAATCAAACCTTATGGAGAGACACTGAAAATTTGAGAACATGCTACTGGGAAATTCAAGCTCCAGCACTTTTCCCTGTATGTGTTAGGAACTATAGTAGGGAAAAAAGAAACAAAAGTAAAAAAACGTTGCATGATTAAAGGGTTTGGGCAGAGGGGAGAGGCTTGACCTTGATTTAAAGCAGAATAGTAAAAAAACATGAAATTAAACAAGGGTCAGTTTTTGCAGTGTAAAAAAGACCTGATGTCCAGTTCGCAGCAATTTGTCACATTCATTTGCAGGGAAGACACGGGACTGAGAATCATGGTCAGAGTAAAACCACAAGGAGGGAATTTTAAGGAGAGGGGGTATCTTCAAAGGCAGAAACAGAAGATAAGCTACTTGGGTAAACATTTCTAATGCAATAATGGGGCTCAGAAGGGCTCAGGAGTCTGTCGGGGCAGAGTGCCTAGGGTTTTATATTGCACATGATGGAAACGTGCCTTAGTATGGTATGAGTAGGAGTTATGGAGGGTAGAGATGTCTGCCTTTGTGCTAAATCTCCTGTGGCTATTTAAGTGGACAGTAGCAGTTTTCACCTCTGCAAGGGAATCCTCAGGGGATGGGGACCCAAACCTTTGGCAGAGAGGATAAAACGAGACCGTGCCTTGCTGCAGCACAGCTGGGACAACAGACCTGCTCTGACCCCACGGTGCTCCAGCCCCCAGCAGGGTGGTGCTCCAGGGAGCAGTGAGATGGTCCAGCCTCGCCTCACTCCAGCCCTTGGCTCTTCCCACACACTGCTTTTCTTGCTCACTGGTCCGTGTGTGTGCGGGACTGAGCCTGAAATACAATCTCTCAGTAGGGCCTGACTTTTCAAAAAGTTGTCAAACTGATATTTTTAGCTCCACATCTGTCACAACAATGTATTTCAGTTGACATGACATTTTTCAGACTGATTTCGGTAGCTGCCTGATAGCTTTGAAATTATCAACATTTGTTTCAACAGGAAAGCCTGTACTTGTGCGAAGAAATAGCTTTTCTGATTGGAATCCTGAAAAGAGCAACAATGCTGATGACCATGCCGGCCGAGAGAGGAAACATGCACTCGGCATGGACCACAGCAAGACCTTCTAGAGCTCCCAAAGATACTGCAGAGGCACTCAGAAGAACCTCCAGGATACTCAGAAGCAATAAGTGAGATGAGTATGAATATTGAATGATTCCTTGCTCAATATTAAGATGTCCCACTTAATTTAATGTTCAGTCTGTTGCCATTTTAGGGCTTGGAAAAGGAAAGCTGGGAGAAACATCAGTAGTGTTTTGCTGTAAGGTGAGGTATGCTACTGATTTCATTTAAACAGCCATTTGTACCTGAAGGGAAGCAGAGATTATCTCCTTTCTATTCGTAGAAGAATATTAAAGACTACAAAGCACCAGATAGAAAATGAGGGCTGATGATCGCTCCTAAAATGTTAAGCATTATAGAGCAAATTACTATACATAGTATGCCTACACATTTTCTGCAGATGTCAATTACATGCACAGAGTATCTATTCTCACTCGATAATTGTGGTTAATAAGTGTCCATCTGAATACACTAATGGCCACATGATTACTCAAGTGTTGAGTTTTGCAAGCAGATTTTGCTTCTGGCTCTTTATCCAAATAAGAAGGAGGAAAAAAAATATACAGCAGACTTTTGTTGTAAAATAGGGGATGAATGTGAAAATAAATATTTCTCATGCACCACTTCTCAATAGTTTAGTTTACAAAGCAGATTAAACAATCTGAAATCTATTCCTGAAATCTATTACAAAAAATAAAAAACGTGTGTCTGAGAAAGTAATTTCCCATACTAGAATCAGACTAACACAATAGTTTCCATTTACAACTACATATACAGCTAAATCCTTATAATTTTCTTAGAATTCTGCAAACTAACACATGACCACTTCAGAAACATCCTTGTCTTCACTAGGTTTACAGAAGACTATAAGGGGTTTAAACCCATCATTTAAAAACTGAACCATGTGGTTTTTTTCAGAATTTTAGAACTGGGAGGTTGTTAAAACTACAGTTTAACTGCAGTTCTTTATTTCTTTTTCCATTGCTTCTCTCTGTAGTAAGGCTTCTTGCTTACTAAACATTATGAATCAATGCAGCTGTGTTTATTTCTTTTTTTTAAGCTACAACTGTCACAGTAGCAGCTAGATTAAGAACATGTAAAACTCTCTCATTAGACAAAAAGTCTTTGTTGTCTCTTAGTTCACTCTTAGAAAATGTAGCAATTTCTTTGTAGTCTTAGCAGCTCATAAAAAGGAAGAAATCTATAGCATACTTTAAGAATTTTTCAAGTTATTTCTATAAAGATACAGAAAAAGTAGCAGATTAGTCACTAGCCATGAAATGCAGCTGACTTAATGGGGTTTGTGTAAATGCAAGCAGTCATTAATGCCTGTTGAATAATAGGGCATATGTGTATAATCCACTTTTTTGTATACAGAAAGGCGCAAGCTAACACAACATAGGCTAATGTGTACTTCAAAGTTTTCATCATCCTGGTTAATCTTGTCTTGATCCCTGTTCTGCTTAAAAGGTCCCAGGCACATTCCAACTAAAGCTCTTCTAATAGAAAACATCAGCTTCGGATAGCGAAGGAAAGACAATGTCTCATTGACCCTGGTTGAGTTACTTTACTTTCATTTTTCAACAAATGCTGGATTTCCATATGTGTTTTCTGTATATATATCTGAGACTGAGCAGAGATGATGCCTATTCGTGATACATTTTCTAAACACTTGTGTTATCCTTGCATTATGTATTTTTGCACACGATAAACCATGCTGAAAAATTAATAAAGAATGTAATCCCTGCCACAGGGGTCTGTCGGATGCTTCAAAAAACACAGGCAAGATCTTGCACTCTCCTTTGAACGTTCCAGTTTCTTTGTATTTACACATCAGGGCTATATAAATAAAGTATTTTAAGTATTCTAAAGCCATTGCGTGCATTCTACTCATAATCAGGTAAAACACAAATACCTTGCCCAATTTTTGATCATGCCACAATCCGCCCAGAATAAGGGGCAACAACTCACTGTTGTGACCAGAATCTGCACAAACTTATACAGTTTAAATTCTTCTTTCTCTTTGGCTTCCTTGGGGAGTAAATCAGCATCCATCTATTTTGGAGGGTGACTGGCAGCCCTCCCTCTCTTACCTCTGGCCTGGGAGGATGGAGACCCAGTTTGCCCATCTCTGTGCTAGCCTGCAAGTTTCTGCCCATCACTCTGTCTGGAAGCAGCAGGTTGGAAGCAGATAATTTTACAGCCTCAGGTCCTTTCTACTCTCTGTGCATGCCCAGGGTAGCTTTGCAGTTCAGCTCAAAAATGGCCAACTTGTCCATCTGTGGCAAGCTTGTCCTCTTGAGAAGTGTGGGCTCCGGAGAGGGCACCACCTTACCCACTGTCAAAACACAGCCCCTCTCTCACTGTGGCTTGTGAATGTGCAAAACAGCACCATCAAACCCAACCAGCTCTGCTGGGAACAAGCAGAAAAGATGGCCTGTGGGCTCCTGGAACTTCTGGAGTCAGCAGCATTTTCATCTCCGACTTCAGCATGGTCAGGCTTTCAGCCACCAACTGAATTAGATGGGTTGTAGGAACTGGAGTTAGCTCTGAAGTGCCCCCAGTACTTGCAAGCGGTTTTTTTAACATCATCTTCTGACATACACTTTCTTGATCTACAGGGAAGCATTGCCCCAACAGCCAGGTCTGTGGTGTGCTGGGATGCTCCAAGGTGCTGCAGCCCAGCCAGGCTTCACAGCAGCAGAGCCATAATTGCAGCAGAAAACTTGGCTGGAGGTGGTAAAATTGCAAGCAGACATCATCTCCTCATCCCAGAGCAGTGTCCTCACATCTACTTGCCTTGACTTTTAAAAAACCTTCACATTGATTTGTACTGGAGCATGATTGAAAAACAAAAACACCAGGAAGCTCTCTGCTTTTTTTTAGTGCCCACCAAAATCATCCCTCCTCCTATGCTTCAGCTGTTCCTTCTTAGTAGCCAATTAATGCCTGAAATGTGAAAGCTTGACTTCATGCCCTGCTATAATCCCTCTGACTCACTCTTCCCCAAACCAGTCCAGGTACCTATGCTTTGAGCTTTTTTTTTTAAACTGCATTATGTAAAATCCTCCACAGAAAAATAAATGTTTCTGGGCAGAAAGTTAACTGCAAAGTACAATTGAGGTTTCTTTTACTCACAGCTTAGTAGGTTTAATTCCATATTGCTATTCACCTCTGATGTGTGCCTCATTGATTAAAATATTATCTTTATAAACATATGGCAGTAAAAATTGGATGAAGACAAAGTATGATATAGGTATAAACATGAGAGGAAAAGGGAAAAAAGGAAAACAAGGTACTGAGGAGAGACACAGATTCATGCATTAGAAACATAGGAAAACAAAATGAGAGGAACAGTTTTATCTAAAGAATTTAAAAATGTTGTTTATTCAAATGCTTAGATGAAAATATGTGACTAGGAAAAAATTAAGAATAAATGTAATCATATATAAAATGCTGTTTAATCGTATCAGCAGCTTTCTCTAGCTTGCTAGTAATGAAGGGTAAAGCATATCCCAACTGCTACCAATGTATTATTAGTCTGTTTACAAATTTAACAATTTAATTGCACAGTCCTGGGTCAGCTTGTCTCTTTTTAAAAATAATGACATCTAAGGTGAGGAAGGAACAAAACATTTCAGGTTGTTAAATTAAGCCACCGGGGAAAAAACTGTGAGGTCTCCTGAATACAACTGAGGTACAGAGAAATTACAGGACAGACGAACAAAGAAATCCATCTTCTTAATGATGGCAGTCACTTTCACATTTAGTTGCCTCCCCGCATGGGTACCGGTGTGTCAGGTAAATCCTTCCACTCTTCTAGGTCAGTGGAGCTCTGCATTATTGATGTCTGACGTGCACTGCAGCTTTTTGTCCTTTCCCCAGTCAAATTCAGGTTTCTATTAAGCAGTCAAACCTGCCAGTCACTGGAGGGCTGATTCTTGTGAGAACAACCAGACAGCAGCAGCTGTGTGATTGTAGAAAACAACTACCTACTCTGGAAACATCTTCCTATTGATGGAAAAAACTCAATCAAGTTCATAATGCTGCAAGGATATCAGGAAAATCCTGTGATCCTTACAATAGATGGGAGCTCTACTGATGACACCTGCAAGGCTGGGATTTCACCTGGCAGCTGGACTGCAGAATCCCTTCCCATAGCCAGGGTGCCACAACTCAGAATATTGTAATTTCTCACATAAAAGACAGATCTTAGCTTGGTACCTCTTTTTCCCCCTTCTAAATGGAAAGTGTTGTAGTCAATAAAAATCGCTCTTTTCCATATCATATACCATATACCAGCAATTGATCTATAGGTTTAAAATATCCAGCCTACCGTAAGGGCTGCGCTTTCACTCTTTCTGTACAAATGTAAGTTGCCCTTGGCTGCAGGAAAGCCAAAGATTTGCATTTGTATGAAATAAATTTCTGTGTACCTAACTCTTCTCTGCCCCTCTAACTTGACCCCCTCTGAAGCAAGAGGGTCTTTTCTGATGCCTTGAAGAGGTACCTCCCTTTCTCCATGAGCTATATGAGGAATTCGGGCATTTAGGTAGTTAAATTAAAAAAGCTGGCATTATCACATCAGAGTGGTCAATCCTCACTGCTGTTTGGTACTTGGCTTTTTTACCTTGTAAACACTGCTTGCAGACAGGAGACTGTTACAAGTATAGCTGTGATAGGGCATTTGTTTCCAAATTAATGACCTTGTGTTCTCTCAGGATGCCCAGAAGCAGAGATGGCATCACACCGGTTCCTTTGCTGCTTCAGAGGACGGTGAGAGAGGGAAAATGTCCCCAGAAAAGGCAACTGCTGGACTCATAGCATGTGGTAGGTGTCTCAGCCAGCTGAAGAGACTGTCGCAAGCCCCAGCAATGTGAAAACCAGGCCAGCTCTAAAACAAGGGCACTTGCCAGAGCCAATGGGCCAGCAGGCGAGACCTTTCATTTCCCTCCACACCCAAGTGCTACCAGCACGCTCACAAGGCAGTTGCCATTGTTCGTCTCAGTGCACAGTTCAAAGCCACCTCCTGCTCTGCAGTTGTGAGGGGAGGACTTTTTTCTTCCTTGGTAAATGAGTGTTCTCAGTATAATGTGATATTGCAGCGTTTTCTATGCAATATGAGCTTTTCCTCTTTCTACTCCTTCAGCCAGATTCTTGGAAACACTCTCAGTGGAAGAATCCTGCAGAAAAACAGAAGTCTTCCCCCACCTGCCCTTTTCCCCATTTAGTAGAAAAAAATGGCAGTAAGTTAAAAACACATTACAAGTAGCAGTACCCATGGGAGCGTCTGCTGCCCTCTGAGCCCCCCTCTGTCTCCTGCCAGCACTTATAGAATCACAGAATGCCATGGGGTTGGAAGGGACCTCTGGAGATCATCTAGTCCAACC
>JAOXJM010000012.1:17380409-17399078 GCA_026413425.1 Tringa solitaria
TGTTCTGTCACTGGGCACCACTGAAAAAAGACCAGCCCCATCCTCCTGACACCCTTCCTTTACGTCTCCACTGTGCATTTCAGCTTTTACCTCTGATCTCTTCCGTTCTCTTATGAGAAGTTTTGACATTACCCAACAGAATTTGGTTAATTTTCTCTCATTTCTTTTCAACCCCAAAGAGCTGAGTCTGTTACCCAGTGGCCTGAGTGGAGGGAAGGCTGCACGGTCACAGAATGCTTCGCTGGTTCACAAAATCCACCATTTCGTGTGGGACGGCTGCCAGGCTGCCCCCCCCCCCCCTCTACAGATACACCTTAACTGGTGCGAGGAGTAAGAAACAAATCCATGACTTGAGGAGACTGAAATGAGAGAATTTACACACGTGGTAACTCTGCTTTGGTGGAAGTTTTTATTGAAGGCCAAGTTTCCAGAAAAGCCACATCCATTGCAGAGTACTCAGGACTCGTCCCTTGTCACCGTGCGGTGGCTGGTGGGGGCTGAGGTTTAAACTGCTGCTTCCCCAACACCTTTGCCTTACCCTCACTGACCTGTCACAGGCAAAACGGTACAGAAAGAGAGAGAGACCTGACTTACTTTACGGCAATCAATGAACTAATATGGTCCCATCGAGAGGCCATGTGAGGCCACCTCAGTCTCCAGCTACCTCACGGCTGGCTGTGATGGACTCTTTCCATCATAATTATAATCTGAACATGTTTGAGAAACATAATTTCTGCTTTTTTAAGCTGAAGCTGTGACATTAGTTTTGAAATAACAGTTTTTGTTGAAAACCTCAGCTGTGTTTAAAAAATAGCAGGTTTAGGAGTCTAAAAAATCCCAAAAGAAAGCACAATGTTAGTTTTAACATCATTTGGTTGACCAGAAATTTAACTGTGGAGGGACACATACATAGTTTTTGTTTCCACAATAAAAATTAATTTCAGGTCAACTTGAATAGAATTTTTAAAATATCTTTTTCTTACCATTGAACTGAAAAGTCCATTATTCCTCCTTCAAGTCTCCTCATTCTTATTTCTTAATTTTTCCCTCTCCATTTTTTAAGGTAAATAGGCTTTCTTAGTTGGATTGCCAGAGTGTAGTAGGTGTTACCCAACTTCTGGTGCCTATTTTAATTCCCTCATGCATACCAACTGAATGTTTACCTCCAAAAATCAGGAACCAGTTTTTTTTTGTTTGTTTTTTTTTTTGTTTTAATCCTGTAGACATTTGTAACGGTTTGGCAACACCTTAACCTGTCCTGAAAGCAGATGAACACCCATCACCATCCACCACCTGCCATGGGGTGAGAGGACTGGGCAGAGCGGAGCGATGTGAGGATGGTCAATCAGCTGCCTCCTCCCTCTCCAGGTGACTTTAAAGGCACCCCCTGCTCGGGTACCCCCTCGGCTGGGAGGTGAAGAGCAAGGGGGTGGGTGCTGCTCCGGGGAAGGCTCCTTGAGAAATGTCCACGTCCTAAGAGCTGCTTTGCAGCAGCAGTGACGATCCAAGGTTTCCATTTGGCGTTTGCCTGTCAGGCCCTGCCTAGCCCCCCGGCTCAACCGATTTGTGAGGTGTCGTAAATGGCATTGAAACAGATGGCCATTAGTTCAGGCAGACAAGACATCCTGTAAATTATGTGGCTCATAAACTCGGTCCAAGTCCATTTGCAGTCAGTGGGAATTTCGCCATGGACTTGGGCAGGGGCTGGATCAAGCTCAGCTTGCGTGGGCGTAGAGGAGCGGGATTTACAGCTACCTTCCCCCAACACATATCTGTCAGTAACTAAGGCTACAGGGATATTTTATCACCTGTTCACCACTGCACCAGGTTAATTTTCAAGGCGAGTCAGGGTGAGAGATCATCCAAGATCACCCAGCTGGAAAGATGAATTAAAGAGGAAACGCCACCAGCCAGATCTGGCTTCTGTATCTCATCTGGGACTAGACCACGATTGTCCTGTACCTGCAGCATCAGCACCCATCTCCCTTCTCCAGCCTCAAGGGAAATTGCCCTCCCCATCCAGCCACCTTGCTCCTGCACCCATCTCTCCCTTATCCCTCCTCTGAAGGCACAGTAGGAGGGCTGCCAGGTCCACACACTATTTTATCTACTTAAAATCTTGTAAAGACTTTATAAACAAGTTATTAAGTGCCAGGGCATAGTGAGGTGAGAATCAATAGGCAAAGCAAGCTGACAATTGTACAATGAACACAGAATACTGAGTTTGCTTCCCCAGTCCTGGCTTTAAGAAGTCTCTTGACTTCTTAAAGCACCCAGGTTGCTCCTCCAGCAGAGCTGGTGGGAGCGAATCCAAACTCACCTCCTTCTCTCTCTCTTCCTCTTTTTACTTTGTTACCTTCAAAATGCAGTCACAAGTATAATCTGGATTTCTTGTTCTGACATCTCTCACAGTACTTAGACTTTAGAATGTTTTTTAGGGATTTTCTGCTGTGTTTTTCAACATGATTTAGGAGGAGACAACTAACTGTATGGTTAGTGTAGGGTAGCAGCAGTCCCCATGGGGAGTTGGCAGGTCAGAAGGTCACTGCCTTTGCCAAAGGAGGATAACCAGTGCAGTTCCATACATCTGATTGCCCAAGATTTCTCTACAGCTCTCTTGCTACAGTGGATTTCCTAGAAATTAACTTCACATTTCATCCACAGCACTGACACTATCTTGAAAAGTGTCACTGGAAGGAGTTACAGGCAGTCACAGGTTAACCCAGGGCTGCTGCCTCGAGTCACAGAAAAACACAGCAGGAAGGACTTAAGGAGGGTCCCTGGTCTGCCCCTCTGCTCCAAGCAGGATCACCTGTTCCTCAATTAACATTCATCCACCCTGTTCTGGAGACCTCCACCATCCTACGATCTCCCAAGGTAAGCTGTTTTGAGGCTTTATTACCTTTACCACTGGAAATCTATTTCTAATATTGAACTGAATTTTTTTCTGCTGGAATTTGAACACATTATTTCCTGTCTGAGCCTTCATGGCCATAGAGAAAAAAAAAATCCCTTTGTCTGCATAGCAAACTTCTAGATATTAGAGGACTTTCATCATAATTTTTGACATGTTTTTAGGCAGAGAGTTCAACTTTCAGTATTTCCTTGCAGATTGTATGCTTTCAGATTGCTAACAATTATTGTTGCTGTCGTCTTAATGTCTTCCTGGAAGTGTGATGCCTAAAACTGAGTATTATGTCCCCATTGAGGGTGTACCAGTCATCACTGGTCACCCGATCAGAGGGATGACTCAGACTGTGGTGCAACCCATTTTCCCACTCATATATTCCAGAATGACTACATCCTTTTTCTCTCTGATGGGATATTGTTTGCTAATAATTGAGCCCCCTTTTTGAAAGGCTGCTGCGTAAAACACACCACCACCACCAATCTATGACTGTGATTAGTCCTGCTTGAAGTGACACCCTTCACTTGCCTTTACTGAGCTTTAACCTATTTTTCAGACTATTTGTCCAGGTTGTCAAGATTGATTTGAATTAAGCTGTTGCCCTTCTCCTGTTCTTCCCAGAATTCTGCCCCTCCTTGCACCATACCATCTAGGCACTTGATAGATGTAGTCTGTATTTCACAGTCCAAGTCATTATGGAACAAAATCAGGTCTGGGACAGACTCCTGCAGAGCCACCCTCTCTGTGACCTACAAAAATCTCCCTGGGCACATTTATTAACCAGTTTTGTACCAACCCCTTCCTAGCTTCATCCAGACCACACGTCAGCAGAAGGGATTAAAAGCATTCCTATAAGCACCAATGAGCACTTCATTGGAGTGTGGGGGTGTGGATTCAGGTGTCATTAGACAAAATTAGAATTTGGACCTGAGACCTCATGGTGGTGTTTTTTGAAGGTCTCAGCCAACAAATGAGAGGGGAGATCTCCTCTTCTGTGAAGCCTTCTTGATCTTCAGCCTATTTTGTCTTCTGTTTGTTGCTCTTCCTGTGGCAATCCCTCAATCAACTTTGAGTTAGTTCACATGCAATGACTAGGTTGTAATACAACAAAGGATGATGAACAACAGCTCATGCATGATCCTGCACATTGAAACTAGGAATGGATGGCCGGAAACAAGGATCCACCCTTAGTTTTCTAAATTTCTGCTTACAGAACTACTGTGGGCAGTAAGGACCTTGAGGTAGGATTGTATCAGCTCAAGCAGAAACAGAGACCTTTGCCTCCTCCCTGGGTCTTACTGCAGCTAAGAACACAGATGTTTTCATTCGATTATTTTATGGCACTGAGCTAAATCCCGGAGCCAATGACTGTATACATTCATCTTCCTACATAAGGGGGAAAAGTCAACAAAGAAACGAAGTGCTGGAGTCCTTGCTGGGTGGAGAAGCAGGGGTGCTGCAATCACTGCAGGGCAGAGCCCTGTGCATGAGCAAAGGTCCTGCGACAAGGTGAGTAGTGCTTGGGCAGCTTTAGCTCTGTCATCCAACAACAAGGGGAGCAAGGAACATCTTGCTTGGGGTACAAAGCGAGAAAGCACACAGATGGGAGCTATCTATGGCGTTGCTCCAAAATGCTGTCCCTTCTGCTCTGCTCTAAATAGTCACGTGCCAGGTAATGGAGCACAACCACTTGCCTGCTACCCTTGTGGACTCCCTTGAGCAGCAGCACAGCAGTCTCATAAGAGACAGGCTATCAGTGAGAGCCCATTGCTACCCATGAGGACAAGCCATTCCCCATTTCTAAGGATCTCTTTCCCATCAGCCCCAAGCCAGCCAGACATAAAAAGAAACCACTCACCACCATCGGATACCTTATCAGATACACTTAAACAAATAGATCCTGGCATGTCCTAAACCCTGCTATGAGGTTTTTGTCTGGAGCAGGAGAGAGCTCAGATTCATTTAACACATTGGTCCTGTCACTCTGTCTGTCGTACCTCTGTGGACTGAACTTAAAGATACCCTGGGCTGACTGGCTGGGCTGATTTGTACCCAGGCTGCTGAAAGCCAGCGTACTGCACACAGTCACACTGCACAGCACTTCGGCCAGGTCTCTTTGGGGTACCACAGGGTAGTCCTAAGGGATAACTATTACTTTCTCAACGCTTCTTGAAAGACATGCAGATACAGCACTTAGGGGCATGGTTTAGTGGTGGACTTGGAAGGTTTACAGTTGGACTCGATGATCTTTTCCAATCTCAATGGTCTTTTCCAACTGAAACGATTCTCTGAGTTCTGAGAGGGTTCTGCTACAGCCTGCAGAATGTCTTTATTTTTTGTGTACCCGAGAGAGAGCAGTATTGGTTTTGAAATTGCGGTGTCCCCTGTGATGCAGAAGTCAAAGTTGGTGCAGTCTGTATCTATGCTGTCTGCTTGGATCAGACTCTGTGGTGACCTGTCCTGTCAAATGTGCCCAGTTTCCCATAGAAAAGGATTAGTTGGTTCACTTTAAAAACAAGCCTGGGAGCAAGTGAGGCTGCCTACAATGTGAACAAAGAGCCAGACTTTCTGTGCGGGAAATATGAAAGATAGTGATCAATAGCTACAATTTATTTGAGATTCGTACCAGAGTTACTGCAAGAAAATTGCTTTCAAGAACTGTAATACATCAGTAATTTCAGCTGTGTTGCAATTGAGGCATCTACAATCAGATCCAATCACTGCAAGGTTCTTTTGAGTTTGATTATTTTTATCTCTTTTTTCATAATGACTGTAGCTGAACCAGGTGGAGAAAAGGAGAAAAGTGATTGCAAATTGTCATCTGTAGAAGACAGTCTATCACAGTGGTAAATAAAAGGCAGACTGTTTCGGAAGCAATGGCAAAGTAGTGAGATGATCCGTGCATACCTCTTGGGTTGCCAGTGTCATATCAACAATACGTGCTTTGCTTGTAGATTTTCTGCAGCACCAGCTCATAAAAACATGACACTGTGAATTAAGCGAAATGGCAAAGGGAGAAATGAATCAACGCAAATTGGACCATATTATGCACAAACAAGGCACTAAGTAAAGTGTGTGCATCAACTGACAGTTCTGAGCACTGCTGCTAATTGTATGTATTTTGTATTTCACTTTAATATGATTATTTCTTTCAACTACTGACATCTACTGAAATTTTAGTAAATGTGAGATGTAAATAGACAGACCTCTGTCTGGTTAAGCGTGGAAAACATCTCACTGCAACTCATTTGTATTGAAGGTAAAAGGACAGAGTGAGATATGGAGGCACTTGCGCTATTTCATAACCCTGCCATTTATCATTTGCCTGTTGGATACTAATTCCCAAGACAGCTTATTGGGTCTGTAGACTGCAAACAGGAAATTATTATATTTTTATCCAAAGTTATTACAGAAAGTAACCCAATGATAATCTTGCAGTCTAAAAATTTCTATTGAAGCTTCTATTCAGAACTGTCATAAATTTCAGAGTAGTAGGTGCTTACTTGAGGCACTCCACATTTTATTAATGTCATCCTTGCCAACTGTCATCAGTATCACTATTAATACAGTTTAATTCTCAATCTCCCAAATTTGATACGGACAGGCTTGTCTGGAATAGCAGCCCAAACTGTTGGTGCAAGTGCCATAGCCATAGAATAAGGGATGGGGAAGGTATGTGGAAACAAGCCTGTTGCAGGGGATTCATAACTCGTCTAGATGTGTTCTGCTCCCATGTGGGACCTCAGTGTCCACTGCAGGAGGAAGGTGCACTATCCCACCTCCCCCAGGAAGGACAGCTTTATTGGCCTGGTCTCTGAGAATCCTCTTTGCAGGTGATATGCAGAGGTGTTGTCCTGGTTTCCTTGAGCTTTCTGCAGCCAAGAGGATTTATCAAACCTGCTGGTGGAAATCATACATCTGGGGAACTGGTGCATGGAAACAGAGCAACTCTGAATATCCTGTGTCCCAAAGTCAAGCTCTTTGAAAGACGAATCCAAACAGAGAATTGCCTGAAAGCTTCATATTTTATTTCCAATCTCTCCTGATCAGAAGGAAAGATTAGTGAAAGAGAAAAATCATCATATGAGACAAGGTCCAGAGACAAGATCTGTGCACCAAGTCTCTTCTATGCTTTCAGATCTTGAGCTGACAGCGTTATAGCATTCCTTGCTACAAGGCCTGGACTTCAGCTGGTTGCCAATGTAATACAAACAGCAGTGGTTTCTCTGAATGGGGAAATTAGCTGGATTAGCTTTAGCAGAGTAAACTGTTTGGCAGGGACTGTTGTGGAGTTGCTTTCCCATGGTGGGCATTGCCTCTCAGCCCAGGAGCGCCTGGGGAGTTCTGCCGGGCAGTCCCAGCGTGTGTGCAGCCCCCAACCACACTGCCTCATTGCTCTTTAGAGACTGCCTTCAAAAACCTGTGGTCCACAGCAAAGTATTTTAACACAAGCCGTTTCCTTTTAGTTTCTCAGAGCAGCAAAAGCATGTTTACATCAAGTTCCAAACATCTGTTCTTTCTTCCAGAACCGCTTTCATTTCCGGGACAGTGGAGGGTGGGTAGGAAAATAGAGGTCCATCAAACAGGCAGTGCAGAAGTGTGAGAAAATGCAAATTTACTGATACAGGATTCTATAAAATAATAAGTTTCTAGGGTGATGGGCCAAATTACGTATAGCTATTCTTATACTCCCTGTTCTGCATGTTAGTTTTGTGCTTGTTGTGCAGAGCATATCTTTCAGCTGCTATATAATGAAGATCTTGTATGGTTGTAGTGCACAGTGCAGGTCAGATGCCAGTAGTACATGAGACCCCGTTACTTGTAATGGACAATGAAGCATTTTAGAAAGAAGGCTCCCTAGTTTGTGGTTTTCAAGCTCTTTTGAGTCGTGAGCCTCTAAAATCTTTCTACAGAAGGTGAGGACCCCTTTATAAATTTCATATACTGCAGAGCAGTGCATGAACTTATTCTTACTGGATATTGGTCACAGACCTCTGGGAAATTATCCATAGGGGCTTATGGGTCACAGGCTGAAAGTGAGTAGCCTAGAGGACTGACATCAAGCAATCGGAGTTCACATCATGGAAGTTCGGTACCTGAATGCCTTTGGAAGACCCGGCACCAGGCATCAGCTGGAGTGAGAACATGCACAGGGGCAGCTGATGCAGAGACAACTGCAGGTTTCCATCCTTGCTTGACTTGTGAGTTTTCTGTGCCCTAGAAAATAGCCTTTACTCTGTTTATGCAACGTGAGTTTATAGAACAGATTTTTTTCATCTTAGTAATGCGAAAATTTCAGCAACAACATACATAGGCTTTTATTCCAACACAAAAAAAAGGTACGTATTCCTTTTCTTCTGACTCTAATCTCAGACCCAATTTCTTGCTCTGAAGCACAGTGTAAAATCTGTACAGCTGCATCCTACAGTGCTGTAATGAGCAGTGCCACGACCTGCAGCCGGTCTGTCTTCTCAGAGAAGAGCAAAGTGAGGTCTGTAGGTCTTCCAGCTATAGCACTTGGCTTTCCCTTAATGGCTGAATTACTCCCTTTAGTTAGACTGGTCAGGTAGAAAGCTGATAGTTCAGCCATTCTAAGTCTAAGACATTAGTACATTAAGGACAGTATCCCGTGGCTTTCTGTGGGGCTCGCTCTCTACCTCGAATGATTTTCTACTTGGCAGTTAGCCTGGCTAACTCAGATAAAAGATACACATTTCCTTGAGCTCTGTCTTGCTTTATTCCTTCCTTAACCATGTTGGAATGTGAGTTTAATACAACTAACTTGATATTTAAACTTCCCTTCCGTGGAGCCATGGGCTGTAGGGTAGGTGAGGGCTTCTCTCTGGGTCCGTCCTGGAGGCCATTTGCAGAACAAGCAGCATTCGTGACTAGCCAAAGCTGTTGAGATCCAGCCACCTCGTCAGCCGTGTCTTTGGGTGGTCCACCTTGTGTTGTCTGGCCTGCTGGGATGAGAACTTCTCCTGCCTCTCATCTGCCCCTCAGCCACTCCTGCGCTCTGACCAACACGACCTCCCCCTCCCAGTGCCAAATGGAGAGTTCATTGGGGTAAGGACAATCACTTACCCCTCACATCTTCTCCCTCTCTGTATTTCCTCATGGAGCTCCCAGCCGGGCACTGTGCAGGTACTCAGCCTGGGCCTTCGTCTCAAATTCTGCTGCAGACTTGAAGAAATGACCCAGAAAATCTCATTTCAGGCGTAAGTTTTCTGACCGCTGCTGCCTTCATGGCATCACTTTGTTTTCTTTCTCTGCTGCCAGCATCGCGCTCAGCAGCACTTTGGAGGGTGGAAGGAAAATAGAGCAGCCAGGTGGCAGATTTTGGAGGGAAGAGGCCCGGGGCAACATGAGGATTAAAATCTTAACTTTCGTATTCGTTGTCTTTTTTACTTCACAGCCCTTTTAAACTGTTGCCATTGTATAGTCCGTGTCATCCTGGAAAGTGCCTTGACCGCTTTCACTGCTGTGCTAGAGGCTGGTTAAAGTCTATGGTTAATTTGGAGATAAATACTGGTGGAATAAAAAGACAAAACAAAAAATTGTTCAGCCCCTCTGAGGAGAATAAAACATCTAAATCTGACTTGTAAAGATAAGGTAAAGGAATACCAGATGGCAGATTTACGCTTCTATGCTGATGCTGAGTTTTGCCTCGAAAAGGGTCTGGTGATGGAATTGGTTTTTGTAATGCAACAATAATTAACAGAATGCACCACGTCATGAAAAAATCCAGCAGGAGACATAAAGTTACAATTAAACATTCTCTTTATTGGGGCCTTGCTCTGAAACGGCACAAGTGATAAATGCTCACAGTGCCCATCGGCACTGCTAATGAAAAGACCCAGAGTCACGTTTTACACTTTTATTTGGATTTAGATCAACACCACAGATAAGATACTTTGGTCAAACACAAGAATAGATTGCTATGCCGCTCTTTCTTGGCTGCAATAAGTACAGTAACGTGGAAAAAAAAATGCTGGTTCTCCTGGAACACTGAATGTTAAGTCTTGGATTGGCACATAACAGCTAATAAATACGTTGTTTGCACTTAGCACTTTGAACAGAATTGCACATGCAAGGTGTAACCAGGCTACTGATCACCTTCATCATTGTCCCTCTACTATTTTTAATTTTCATGCTCTTTGCTTGCCTTTTTCCCGGCAAGAAAAAAGAATGTAATTTGCTGCTCTACGCAGTATTGCAGTGATCTTTCACAGGTTTAGCAAAGGTCACACCGAAGTCCTTCCTGACAGAACTGGTAACTCTGCTACAGCTCGACTCGCAGCACTACGCATCGCAGGCAGCAATGGAAGGAAGTCCACTGACGTGAGGCGAGAGGTCTGCCCAGAAGCCGAGGAGGAGAGGTTCATACCAAGCAAAGACATAGTAGAGGGATGGGCACGAATGCAGCTCTTACAATATCAAGAGTCAATACCACTACCACACAAATAAATGACATTATCAATAATATA
The DNA here is from genome assembly GCA_026413425.1 of Tringa solitaria. Classification (NCBI taxonomy): domain Eukaryota; kingdom Metazoa; phylum Chordata; class Aves; order Charadriiformes; family Scolopacidae; genus Tringa; species Tringa solitaria. Next base: position 17,390,805 of record JAOXJM010000012.1, read on the forward strand.
TTGTACAAGCTTATACAGCAACACATGTTGATTTGCAACATTGTACAGTTTAAATCTAAAGTGCACAGCCTCAATCTGAGGTGACAAAACAGTACTATCAATATAATAAAGGCAACACAATTACAGACACAATTTATTTCCTCTTACTTCATGTCCTCATGATATTACATTGAATCAATACTCCATTTATCTATTTTAGATGAAATTAAAACCACATTGCACTTCTTTTTTTTTTCTTTTTTTTCTCTTCAAGTATTTTAGAGACAGCAAAACAATATTGCTTTACAAACAAAAGCTGGCCGTTTAGGCAAAGTTAAAACCAAAACTTTAGTAGGGTTATAAGTAGACAGGCCTGAACCGCAGAACTCTTTACCAACGCTTCCAGATGTTGGGGGGAAAAGAGGATAAATTTCAGTTTCCTTGCCAGAGTCACTTCTAATGTTAAGGAAAGATGCAGCACAAGAATTCTGCAAGATCTGTGCCCGTGGTTTCTGAAAAGGCTGTGAGGCTCTGCGGGGGCTGTTTTAGGTAGATGTGGCCTTATCTCAGTGTTTTCTGCAATTTCAAAAGCCATTGCAGACAAGGATGGAGGCCAGCGCCGGGAGAAACCTTTGACCAAGCAGTTTGTTACTTAGACCCCATCCCTGTCACTCAGATGACAGTCACTTTTAATTTAGGCCTTGTCTTGCAGAGCTGTATATCTGTAAGAAGTCTTTACACTCCTAATGTAGCTATTTCTTTAATAAGAATTTCAGTCCATTTTAATTTTTAGTGTAGTTTTGGACTGTTCATAGAAGGGTTACAAGATAAGCATTTATTCTGACAGGTGACTTTTTTTTTGGATAGGCTTTTTTACCACAGAACACAGAAACCATCCAAATACAACCTTATTTCAGTCTTGGTTAGCACTGTGTATTGATTGTGCGTCTGCTTAGGTAGGCCAAGTGGGAAACCTAATTAGGAATAATAGCATCCTATTGTTGTACTGTAATTGATGTTATTAAGTGGTTTTAAGAGCTGCAGTACTCTTGAGGTTTTTCAGTAATCAACCCTGGAAATGTACAATCCATGTGACATGGAGAAATGAGGTACTGGTACCTCTTAAAAATGTAGTTTGTGGGCTTATATTTTAAAATAAGCACTAATAAGTATTTGAGGCACCTCCATCAAAAGAATCCTAGTTAATTTTCAGCTTCTGTCCTTGCAGTTTTATAACCCATATAAAATAAAAATATATAGTTTACAAAATAGGATTTTTTTAGATATATATATTTCCTTTTGTAAAACTATACTTATTTAAATACATTTGAAATGTTGCTATAGGTAAATTAGAAATTCTGTTCTAATACTACGAAAAAGGCAAAATACTTTCACTTTTAAACATACAGCTTGTATACTCTTCTTCTCACCGCCCCCTCCCACATCCCCTAATTTGATTTTGTCATCATTTTGGGCAAATTTGGCATCATTCAGTCTGATTGCTATTAATTTACAGTAGTCGCTGTGTTAAAATAGGGGATAAAATTGTAAGTATCTTCTGTTCTTCCTTATTTGTTTCAATGCAGCTTTTTGTGCAGCTAATTATTAAGGAGGTATTCTAAAACTCAGGAAAGGACTATAAAGGAGCCATGTTTCTTGATTTTAAACTGTACTCTACTCCAACGCCACAATATAGAAATAGATTTACTTTGGAACAAACTACAAATACATTCGCACAGTTTGTGACAACTTAATTGTCTCCTTAGAGGTCCAGGAACAGACTTTCACACCCGATTATTATAAATCTTGTCCCAGGCGTTCTATTTCATCAATCAGGAAATCAATGTCTTGGTGAGTTGCTGCGGGGTTTGAGATGACCATCCGGAAGAAGTTCACTTTGTCTCCCAGGGGCTGATAGCTCACCATGGTCGTTCCATACTCCATCATCCTGGCTTTTATCACTGGTGCCACCTGCCAGGGTGGTGACGATGGTTATAATTATTTTTATTATTTTCATTACTACCAACATTCTTATCAAAATAAAACAGTATGTTTTCTTTTTAAAAAAAGATGAAGAGCTAGAAGCAGTAGTTCAAATGATATTGATAAAAAGGTTAACCTCCATTAAAGAATAAATGGCTCACTGAAAAGACATAGGGTCTTTGTCCTGCTCTTAAAATCACTGGGGAATGTGCCACCCTCAACTTTCTCAATATTGAATATTGCTGACAGACACACAGTAGCTGGTTTTTGTTTTGCTCAAAACACATTGTTACGATTGTTTTCCATCTTCTTTTCGTATAGCAGAGTGCCATGTTATTATGAAGCTATTGTTGCACTGGCTGGGTTTAGCAACTGCACTCTGCAGGAACTTCAGGAAATATACACAGAGTTCAAACAAGTGCTCTAGGGACCAGGCAAACCCAGGAAACACTGAACCTGGAGACCAGAGCATGGTGGTGCTAGCTGAACCTGCAGTAAAATGACAACGGAGGTGTCATTTGCCAGAATATCGTGAGGTGACCTTGCCCCGTGCCCTGGGAAACCATTTTGAGGACTGGCTGCCTACAAGGATTTCACTGTTCGCTCCACGATGTCCTGGAGGACACTGCTTACCTTCATAAGGCGGCTCATTCTTTCTTCGTTGTCTTCCATACTGCGCAAGCTGGGAGGTATATACCAGAAGCAGACGTTTGTGTGCTGGGGCTAAACACAGAATAACAATGGTTTACACTGTAAGAAATGCTCATAACATCTCAGTTGCAATTAAGTTCATGGCTTTCCCCCCTCTCATACATCATATTGTGACAGCAGTCAATGGCTTTCATTACTCTGGTCCACTGAGACTCATCATGATTATTAATGCAGAAAAGATAATTTTAGGCAATTCATTCCCAGGGTGTCAGACACAGAAACACATCATCCAGCTGTGCAAATATATTTATCCCCTACTGAGAGACTTCTAGATTTTGTAGGCACTGTCCCCTCTGGAGGCTGAAGGGATTGTGAGGCTAAGGCAAGAGTCTATTACAGGTAATTTAAAGGTGAGGACCGTGCCATTTACTTTAATACATGACAGAATAATACAAAATCTGGTTCTGTAAACAAGAGTCACATAAGACAGTCTAAGATTTTCTTAATGAACTTCATTACTTCTCAGTTTGATTCAGCTAGCTACCATTAATATGCACGCACCACAGCATCTTAGCTAGTTTGATTTATATGGGAGCACCAAGTAGAAAGGCATAAAGAAAGAACCAGTTGATATTTTGTGTATTTTTGCAGTCTCCCAGCAGTTGCCTGCCTTGCTACGTTCCTCTTTGCTGGATGCTAAATGTGTGAGTTAACTTCTACCGCTGCTGGTCCCCTTACTCATCATCAGACCCAGTCCACCAAATTCAGTGATGATGTGTGAGATGCAGGAAATAAATCACATAGTGGCATGTGGGTATGAGCCTGTCATCTCTGTTTGAAGAAACATGGTGACGTTTATCCTTGTGCTGCAGAGCACTTAGGCACACACTAAGTGATTGCTACCAGGGAGCAATGTTCTGAGAGACAAAACCTTCCAAGGCAAGTACAGAGAGCAAAACCCATCACAAGTAGGAGGGAAAAAGCTAAACTGGGATTTTTTTTAAACTTTTACAGGCAAAACACCAGCTGACTTTGCAACAGAGGTCTCTACCAGGCCTGTCCTCAACTATCACAGCTGGAGAGGGCTACCAGGAAGAGATGGCCAAACACAGTTGGCCATCACAGTTGAGAGGTACAGCCACATAGCCCAGGCTGCACTACCTTGCCCTGGGCACTGTGCTCCAGCTGAACACCTGGCACTCAGGGCTCTCGTCTCAGCCAGACTCCCTCAACGCAAACAACATGCCCAGAGGTATCTCCATCCCCATGGTGCTGTAGCCTCAGCCACATGTGCCAGCTGGGCTCCTGAGCAACATCAGCCCCTGCCCTACTGTACCGCACCCCAGGGCAGAAGGCCTCCCTGGGTCACACCAGGTCCCCTGTGACTGCCCACCTAAGGATGGTGATAAAAATGCTTTGCACAAACATCCTTTCAGAGTTGCACGGAGCTCTGCTAACCTCCCACTCGTAACAGACCATCCTATAAGGGAAGTGCAACTTGTTTTTAGTACTTAAGATCTTGCTCTAATCATGTGTGTGCTACGTTAGCCCGGGATGCCAGTGTTTGGTTTCAGTGGGGTGAAACTGTGCAAACTGAAATCTTATGCACAGCTGCCTCATCTCCCCTGTCCCTGGATCCCATGAGGAAGAGAGATACTGGCACAACAACAGGTTTTGTTACAAGGACACCGCTTTCTGTCATGTGCGGTTGGTTTGACCTGTTGGTAGCATCCCAACAAGTGACAAAGGCAAGTGCTGTTGACCACCTGAGAAAAACAAGTTGTAATACATACCTTCCCATCAAACACCATTTGATACCCTTCTCTGTTCTTTATTTTATTGTATAGGTATTCTGCAAGTTCCAAGCACTTATCAATTTGTGCTTCAAATCCTGTGGTTCCCTTTAAAGGCAGAGGGAGAAAAAAAGTTACATGACTATCTGTTCTGTGAACCGAAACAGCCAAAGGACCATGCAGCACTCACCAAAGCACCAGCACAAGTCACCTCTCAGAAGTCTCTGTGGGACAGATTAAGGATCTGTTTCTATGAGACAAAGGACACACTGCATCTGTCTGGAGCTCCTGCCACTCTCCTGTAGCCACCTCTGCCAAACAAGCACCAGGTACTAGCTTGGTTCTCAGCAAAATACTGCTAACACCTCCCATGAAGGGGGCCCTCGCTGGCAGATTTTACAGAGAGGTTGAGCACAGTTTCAGACAGCCTGGGCTGGCACAGAGTCTATAGAAGGCTTTTAGTTCCAGACATAGGGATTTTCCTGTTATTTTTAGAATAGGGGACTTTAATCTTCCAGAGGTGATGTGCTGAGGGTTTTTCCAAGAATAACTTGTATTTTCTAGTTAACACAGAACGGGCAGATACGCTTTTAGAGACCAGTCTGATGCCTGTGAAAATGTGCATTTTGTTTAGATACCGCCCTGCCTCTGTAGTATTTTTCCCTCATCTTTTCTAATTGACACCATATAAACTCAGAAGCTGTGTTTTTAAGAGCTGCAGCAAATCCTGCTTTTTCTTCTCTGGCAGAAGTCATAATCCTCTCTCTGTGACATCATAATTGTTCCTGCAATCACCAGCTGTGATGCCACAAACAAAAGATCCAGCTTTATGAGGGAGGAAGGGGAATAAACAGCTGGAATAGATAAACTGTTTAAGAAACACACATCCTATTTTGTAAGGTTAATATTACAAGTGGAGTGTGAGAAGAGAGAAAGCAGTACAAGGCATATTGAAAAAATGGGGTTAAGAAGAAGAAATGTCTGTGAGTAATGGATGCGTGTCCCTGCTAAATCTATTCTGGCGGTGCAGAACTGACTTGAAAGCTCATGTCATTATCCCTCTGTGCAGAGATTTCAAAATAGGGTAGGGCCAGCACAGCCCCAGGAGAAAGGTTTGGAATTAGAGAGACATGTGGCTAAAACTGCCTGCCACTCTGGAGACCCCAGTTAGCACAACAGCTATTGCGACCACAGAAACTTGCATCCTCCTTTACAGACTCCCACGTCTCCAGCTACATTTGATGTCTGTCTCAGAATTGTTTTCAGAGTTTTAATGAAGCACATGAGGATCTTTTAAGGCTTTCTGGAAATGAAAACAGTGATGTCATCTCCTCTGAACGAACCTGAGGCAACTTGACATAATACATTGGATAAATATATGGAAGAACTTATTGAGCAACATTCTACAAATACAGATGAATTAATCATTACAGTCCGTGTTTTCAGATTTCCCAGAGAACAGATTTTGATGACTTTTCCTCTGCTTCTTCAAAAGATGGCTTTGTATCTACTGCATGCAATGAAATGAGGTATTCCAGTCTTGATTTGCCATGTTTAATTTCTGAATGTCATTAAAACATCTTTTTATTTCCAGAAATCTTTGTAACAACATTCTTAAGTATCTGATTTATGCTGTCAGACTCCTACAGTTACACAAAGCAAATGCTATGCAAAGCCATGGAGCTGAAGTTTCAAAATCATCTGTGCTGCTTTGAAGCTAAATTGTTAAAAGTATAAAGCCCCAGAAAATAATAATGTTCTTTCTTTCATGTTATATATGGGAAATCCAGGTCAGTTATTCTCTAAGATGATGATTACAGAAAAAAACCCCGTATCTGGTGTGCATTATTTTAATACAAACAAATATACTGCAGGCAGTCCTACCTTTGCCCTCCACATCAGCCATAGCTTGAAGACATCAACATGCCGTCCACATTGCAGAGCCTTGTCTCCCGTGTCGTAAGAGAGGTCGTAGTGCTTGTCTTGTTGGAAGAGGTAGGAAGCATGCATTTGATTGCAGCTCTGCATCAATCCCTTATAGAAACAAAGACACAAAAAAGTGATGCTGGCACAGACATGACTACTGGTTTGAGGGTTGCTTTGGGCGAGAAATTACAAACGCCCAAATTCAGTTGAATCTGTGTCCAGGTGCAAAAGGAAGATCAAAAAATAAAAGGACAAAACCAGACCTACTTGCTCAGTGGAGTAAGTTTTTCATATCCCATTCAGTGCCCAGGACACCTTGGTACCTGACCCAGCAATGTGTAATTTACTTCCAGGCCAAGGCATTTAAAAAAAACCAACCCTGGACATTGTGCTTCCTAGCATCATGATGCCTAAATTCATTTTTGGATCTTGCTCGGAACCTTGTTCTGGTTCCTCTTCCTCCTGTCCTTGGAATACTTCTTTTCTGTTTGAGTCAGACCAAGGCAATTTGCTGACTAATCTAAATAGCATCACACGACTTCTAACTGCTTTGGTGTCTAAAATTCTGATTTTCCTTGTTTTCTTTCTTTGTAGGCACAGTTCTTTCCTGCAAAGCTCTCAGCTACAGATTGGATGTTTAAGTGATACAGAAAGCTTTGAACAGACAAAAGCTCATATGGCCTTTAAACACCCAGCTACAGCTATTTCTGGGTTGCATGATACCATTTTGAGAGGCAGCTTTGTGGGAGGGCTAAAAGCCAACAAGGTGAAGAAACCTGGCTCACAAAAGCATGAGTTTTCCTTTTTAGCTTTTTAAGTGAAGTGCTGTCATGTTCTGGCCCTAGTTAAGTCCTCAACCAAGTTTAAGTTATACCTTAGGGCTGCTGCCTAAACTGCAAATTTCTAGTCCAAGAAGAAACAAAACTTGGCTGTTTAGCAAGTCTAATCTTTATGTGTAACTCAAAACCGCGATAGTAAAATGAGAGGGGAAAAAAAATTGGCTTTCTCCTAATCTGAGCCATCTGTTCTCACCAGAGGTCAAGGATGGTACTGACTTCAACCAGGCAGGATTTGTCTCGGGGAACTGACCCAGAGGGCAAATAAAAGCCAGCTTTTTTCTTCCTAAGTGCAATCACTTTGTATACAATATGTTGTACAGCTGTTAGCAAAACAGCAACCAGCTTTTTGATAGCTGGTTGAGTAAGTGGTGGTTGTACAGCAGCTGTCCCGGTAACTGATGGTTATATGAAAATTGCAAGCTTGAAGGATAATTCAAATTCTAGTCTTAAATAAAACGTCCACTTTTTATTCCACGTGAACTTAGCCTTCCCTTTTTATATCCAAGTGCCCCGAAGAGGATATATGGATCAGAGCTGGGCTGAAATATCATAAAAGTCTAGAAAGTGTTATCATGCCTAGATTCTGGACCAAATGTCATGCTGCATGTCTACCATACCATTCATCTTAAGAGGACTGGAGTTTTCCTACACTTAGAATTTATGTTACACAGAAAGTAGAGGGGTTATGCAGTTACGCACTCACAACTCAACTATGGACATAAAACTCAGTAAAGATAGGATTAAGCGACTAGAACATCTTCCTTATGAGGAAAGGCTGAGGGGCTTGGGTCTTTTAAGTCTCGAGAAGACTGAGGGAGGATCTGATCAACACCTATAAATACTTAAAGGGTGGGTGTCAAGAGGTGGGGCCAGTCTTTTTTCAGTGGTGCCCAGTGATGGGACAAGAAGTAACAGGCATAAACTTGTACATAGTAAGTTCCATCTAAACATGAGGAGGAACTTCTTTACTTTGAGGTGGCAGAGCCCTGGAACAGGTTGCCCAGAGAGGTGGTGGAGTCTTTGTCTCTGGAGATGTTCAAAACCCACTTGGACACATTCCTGTGCAACCTGCTCTAGGTGGACCTGCTTTGGCAGGGAGGTTG
>JAOXJM010000012.1:17399178-17411973 GCA_026413425.1 Tringa solitaria
GACCTGCTTTGGCAGGGAGGTTGGACTAGATGATCTCCAGAGGTCCCCTCCAACCTCTACCATTCTTTGATTCTGTGCCATTAGTTGGATCTATCATTTCTGCTAGACAGCTACTTTAAATTCTTTTGCAGTCACAGTCTGAGCCTGTTTATTTTCTAATCCTCATCACATTAGCAAATATTAGCTATGACACAGTTATGAAGAAAATATCCAGGATTTTCAGAAGCAAAACATCAGAAAGGATCAGAGAAGTGAGCATACTGGGACATACCTCTTCTCTTACTAGCAGGGCTGAACACTGCAGTGGGACGCCCATCATCTTGTGAGGGTTCCAGGTCACCGAATTGGCCCTGAGACAGCAAACCAGACAAAACTCAGACATTGTACTGCTGTGGTGAAACCATGGAGACATTTAGTAATTAATAAGAATAATAATGAACACATAGCAATGTACACCTTTTTATTTTTCTGAGCAAGCGAAAGCTAAGAATAACTATGAGTGATACTAGGAAAGCAATGCCTTCATAAGGGATCTAATCCACCGTAGTTGGTTTTTGGATGACAATTCTGGCAACTTACCGCAGGATGATTGCTCTATGCACAGAACTTAATCAGTATTAAACTTTCTGGGGAGTCATCTGTACTTCATAAACATGGGGCAAACTTCCTAAAAGCACTCACCTGACTGATGAACTTTCTACAGGCACACAGCTGATGACAGTTGCAGATAGGAAGCTGGCAAACTAGCTCATTCCCTCCTGTTGGTTCCAGTTACATTAAGATTTTAATAAGTAGCTCACATAAGCATGTTTGAAAATTCCTTTAAATACTTCTGGGTATCTCTAAGTCTCTGAGTAACTAGGAAAACCTGGCTCAAAATAATTTTTTCTCATCACTCTGCTGATGGTAAATTTTCATAGCTCCTTAACTGAGCTTGGCTATGAAAATTCACACAACTGGAGGGTCCAAAATTACCACAGTAATAAATATAGAACTGATCCCCCCTTCCACAAAAGAGTCTGATCCCACCTCCCTTTAGGACACATTCACTGCAAAACCAGCTGTCAGCCCAGATCTTGTGAACGACCAGAGCACTGTCACAACACAGCTCAGAGAAGAGACATTTGGGACTATGGCAAGGGCTGAATGGAAGATTGTCCAGTTGTTTGTTATTTTAATTTTGTGTTATGCTTGACTGGCTATTCGTTAATTACTATTATTACATATGATGATTAGCTGATAGATGTATACACTTGCATCCTATTTGGCGGACTGTCAAGGATGCACAGTGCACAGGATTTCATGTAGTGCAGTGATTTGAGTTTTGACGGTACAAATTTGTACAAATCAGTCAACTGGAGCATGTAAAATCTTAAAGGACCCAGGACACGCTCGCAGGTAACATTTACGTGAACAGAGCTGAGCATGCTGGAATCTGGTGGTATTTTCCTTTGTAGGGTTTGGAGACAGTGCTACAGGTTTATGCATGTCCTTATCATTTCCTGACAAACTGCTTCCACTCCTTCAAAGTAAGCAACTCCAAACTTCACATGGACACCGTGCAGCACGTCTGTGCTTTCTTCCTTGCTATTTAAATGGGACTGCACAAGTGCCTGATGCAAAATCTGTAGGGAACAGTCTTCCACAGGCAACATCTGGCCATTTGGCTGGGCTTTTCGAGTATTTGGCAGCTTTTAATCCGCTCAAAGTCAGTCATCTGATTACAACACCAAAACTAATGATTCTGAACATGAATTTCCTTTGATGTGATACTTTTTAATCTTTTATCTGTGCTTGTGCAGAATCAGGCAGAAATACTTCTAGGTAATAGCAGTGCTATGGGTCTTCTCAAGCAAAAGGATTACTTACTGACAACAGCCAGATGTTAATTATCTACCTAGAAAATTTAATTTACCCTAAGGTCATTTTATTTCCCCAATTACATCCCAATTGCACAGAATAAAATTAATTATTTAAAATAAAAACCACCATTTTTCATTTGTTATCAGTTATTTTGGGCTTCAGCCATCAGTATGTGCTTGAAGAAATTGCTGATCGAGACAAACAGTGAAGGAAAAAAGCTACACGGATCCACAGATGTTTTTTTAAAGCATCTCACGTTTGCCCAAATAACTGAGCACCAAGCACCTATGTAATTTTTTGGCTGTGAGTCACAGGCAGAAAAAAAAGAGGAAAAGTTTTCCTTTAGCGATTTCAAATGGATGTCAGGAGAGATTCACAACTGGCAGAATCTGGTCCTCGACCATCATTAAAAACACACAGAGGTGCATTCACTGACCAGCGTCAGCTCTGGAAAGGATGCCCAGACCCTGTATGGGAGTGCTCTTTCAGCTACAAGCACATTTTTTTGACATAGCTGCCACCCCCTACCTAAGCCTCTGGGCGACTGACACAAGACCAAAACTCCTGATGGTGGCCAGACCTATCTGCTCCAGACACCAGGGGACATGCTTCCTTCAGGGTGCCTCAGAGCAGCTTAAAATCTGCCATGTGGGGACTGGAGAGCATGGTAAAGATGGTCTTGCTACTCTTCCTGCCTTTGACAGGACTATTTTTGCTGGACTGCCTGTTAACCAGGAGGCTGGAAGGACTCGGAGCACAAAGTGCTCCATTTAATGCTCCCTCCTTGTATTTTTCTCCCCTATCAAACCTAAGTACCAGCTCCAGTTCTCTTCTACTCAGATATGTAATGACTGCACTGTACTTGAGTATCTACCATAAAACAAGAATGTCCATAAAAGTTGGGTCTAGTAAATCTGCTCTAAAGGTGCCATATTTGAGATATGGACAACCTGTAAAGAGCTATGTGTCCATCAAGCAGTAGAACAACACTAGAGATGAAAAATGTCATTACTTCATTGCCAAACATATGGAGGTGGTGCTTATCAAAGCACTAGATAAAATCCAGTGGAGTTCTGGATCTAAAATACATTATTTGGAAAATTCTCCAGTATAGGTTCAACCTGAACTTCTCATTCCAGCAGAATTTTGACATCAATTTGGGAAGCAAACTCTTTTTTTCATACTCTGTCCTCACCAGCAACTGGGTAGATTTTTCTAACTTACTAGGTATTTGGATGTACATCCTTTTAATGCACAATGTGTATGTTGGAGTGCTGAAGGCAGTCTTAACTAAATCAAACTCATAGAACTACTGGCTGCTTTCCAAATTTTGCACATGAGATGTATGAGAAAAAAAAGTGAATCATCAAGGTATCCTCCTAATCTTCAAGAACAGGATGAGGAAGTTGTTTGTAATTTTAATTGGTGAGGAACAGCAATTCGATTTAGAGATAAAAAAAGGCAAGAATAATAATTTACTCTTGAACAGGATGAGCTTCAGAAAACACATGAATGTGAGAGTGACTCCATCTATCCCAGTATATTGCCTCTAGCCAGTGGCCTAAATAGGTGCCTTGGAAGAAGACAAAACAGGGCAAGCATATACAACCTTCTTCCATATACTCTCTGAGCACTGAGCCACTTGTGCCTCAGAGAATCCCGAATAGTTTTTGTCTGTCTTCCTTTGAATGCAAATAAATCTTAACATCCCATGGTAAGGAGTTCCACAGCTTAACTAAAAGTTTCTGAATAAGTAGCTGTTTGTAAGGTTAAGTTCAGTCTTTCTGGACTCTGAACTGGACTGGCACCACTTCTATTAATCTGTGTGTAAGTGCAATGTTCGTGAGCTCATGCCCACAACTGTGTGCCCAAGCACAGATTTACTGAGAAGTCACTAACATGGCCTGGAGAGGGATGTTCTCTCCAGATGCGACAGAGCAGTGGTCAGTGACTGCCAGGGCACCTGTCCAAACTGCAGGGGCATCCACCTTTAATACTTCATAAAACACTTTAATACTTAAGACTTTAGCATGAAAGATCTCTGAGATTAATTTCTCAGAGAAATGCAATTGCTAATCCACATTGGCCATTGTATCAGAGGATGCTGCAGAAACCACCCTGGAGCTGCAAACGTATGCTGGAAGGAATGAAAACGCAGACAAGAAATGTCTGTTGTTTGCACTACAAAACAAAGTGCCACACAGAACAAAGGCACTTAGCAACGCTATTTCAACTGGAAGGACAGTTTACATGATTTCTTCTTATTGTGTGTTGGGAATAACATTGATTTTTATTTGTAGACATTGCTATCGTATTCACAAGTGTGTTAAAATGCATTTAATAAATGTGTTTAGTTACCATTAATGAATCTTACCTTTCAACGCCATTTAACTTCCATTTGTGTTTTCTTGACATCAGGAGCCCACCACCCCATGCTCCCTAGAAGGTTAAGACACATTATCTTAGTAAGAGAACTCTGCGTTTCTCCGCAATGACATCTGTGCCTTCACATAAAGTTTGGGGCCCTTTCTTTTTTCCTGCTGATGTGGCACATTCCAAAATGACCAGGCAGATGGGGCCTGAGGCATTAGCTGTGCTAACAATTTTCTTCCAAAAGCCTGGAAGCAGTGGTTTATAGCCCATGATCCGAGTGCCCACCCTTATCATCTGCTAACCCCTCCCTTGCCACCTCCTCTGACGCTGACACGCTGGGCTGCCCCACGCTGCAATTAATGACCTGCAGAGCTGCTCCTGGGTAAGCTGCCTTTTCTCTTTTAGTGATGGAGTGATGACAACAAACCAGACCGGGATCTCAGCCGCTCTGGTGAGTTTTCATCACGTTCCAGACCACTACTGCTTGTCCCCTACTCACTTGCTTTCGCTTACAGACATCTGGGCCAAGCAGGCATTTCATCTGACCGAGAAGTAGGTTAAATTAAATGTGAATTCTTCCTTTGAATCGGACTGATTTTGGCTGACACGGTAATCCAAAAGCAAGATACCCAGACCTACGGAAATTCAATTACCAAGCCTTTTTGGAGAAAGGATTTGCAAAAATGACACAAAAGCTATTCTAGGGCTGAAAGATGATCCTTCAGAAAGATTTATTGGCAAGAGCCCAGATAGAGCTAAGTAGCCAATCTTGATAAATTTCTCTAGCATTTGCATTAACCTGCTCAGCAATTTACAGTGCTTTATTCCCGACAAATGTAGCTTTTTCCTTATATATTTATTTTGCAGCTGCTGCAGAAGCTGAGCCAGTGCTCAGTTTGGTTCTTATGTATTTCTTGTGCTAACGGCATTTAGAGATAAAGCTGAAGGCCAAAAGCACTCAAACTAGGTCATTTTAAGTGTCCCAGTTGCTAAAAGTACCACACAGTCACAGCTCTTAAAATGTCCCCCTGACGTGAGCCTTTCAAAGGAGTGGGAAGTTAGTGCTTAGATGTTGGACTTAATTACAGGAATCAAATACAATAGGTTTTGTACAAGATGACATGGTCCAAAATGAATAAATTAATGCTAATACACCTTGTAATCCAGGCCCCCCACAAAAGATGATACTTACATCCACGTGCATCCAGATTTTGTACTTCTTGCAGATGTCTGCGATAGCTATGAGAGGATCAAACGCCCCGTACACTGTTGTCCCAGCTGTGGCACTCACCAGAAAAGGAACGAATCCCTGCAAGAAAGCAGAGGCAGTTGGTAAGGTCAGAGTGCTGCAGCCTCCTCAGCCCCAAATCCTCTTGTGCTGCCTCCACAGTGAGCCCGCAAGTGTCTCCTAGAGGACATCCCTGCTACTTTACACTGGTTTTCTCTAAATTCAGATGCGGGTGATGTTATACTTTCTACCTTAAGGTGGCAGCAAACTTCCAAACCAGCATCCTCCATCTATTAGGATGCATGAGGCAGGTAAGGGCTCAAAAGAACAATTCTGGTCCACACCACCTGCCTGAAACAAAAACGTCTGGTCTTCATGATGTCGCATAAAAAAGCCCTCATCCAGGCACCACAGTGCAAGGAACAGGTGGACTGTAATTATTAATCGAGTGTCTGATCGTGTGGTGCCCCAGTCCTCAGTGGGAGCCTCAGACGAGCACTCGCTGTCCGTCACATGGCTTTTGCACTATGGGGTCTCGGGTCTGCCATAATTTATAGCAGTGTTTTATTTAAATTAATTTATAGTTCTGTTGATTTCATAAGCAGTTCTCAGAGCAACAAAGGTAAAGAGTGGCTACATTTTTTCCACAACTGGGGTTTAAACTACCCAAAAGGTCTAGACTTCCTGTTGTCATTTTGCCTTACTTTTTATCTACTGTATTGCTTTGCTTAGAAAAAGTGAGCTTTTAATGAAGATCTGTGTTATTAATGAGCTTTGAATGCTTTATGTCTAATGACTATTTACATAAATGTTGTTGAAGGCACAGGGCTGAGTTTCTTGCATACTTTAAATCTGACGTTTTAATTCTAGCTTTTGCTAATGAACACACACAAAAGCAGTGCCTTTTTAAAAATGTATGGATTTTAGTTTATCTTCCATTGATTTGGTAAGTCTATAAGGAATATTATAAATAAATTAAAATATATACAAATTCCCCAAATGATTACTCTGTCAATATTCAGCTGAGAAACTGTACCATAGGCTGGTAATACAAGAGGGGAAGATGTTATGTAGAACAACATATTAAAAAAAAACAAAACCAAATAGCTCATGGAGATTATAAAGTAGCTCTAAACCTATTTTTGCAGCAACTCTTGCCTCACTAATTGCCAGGCTACATTTCTGAGAAATAAATCAAAACTTAATTGGCAAGCCTGTATTGTTTTACCAAGGAAAGCAAGCCAACTAGCTGTATCATTCTGGGGGTGGTTTTTTTCTCTCCATTTTGGAAGCAGAAAAGCTAGTAAACTTACTTTTTGTTTGGCTTCAAGAATTCTTCTTTCAAGGTCTGATGGGATCATTTTCCCTCTGGAGCAAGAAAGAGTTATATCAGAAATTTGATCTTGAAATCAGCCCTTGCCGTTACTTCTTTCACAGGAAACCCAAGTAATGAGCAAAGTTATTTTTTTGTCCAAGGCTTACTCAGCACTGAAGAGCGCAGAAAGACTCTGACCATTAGCCTGAGTTTTTACCCTAATTATTTTGTCAACCAGTTTGCATCAGTAAGGTAACGATAACTGAGAGAAGTTATCTCATGTCCACCCCCACTGCAGACTGATGCTGCTCCAGAATCCCCGGGGGAGGCTCAGCCCAGGGTCCCAAAAAGCTCACTGGGTGTCAAACCCCATGGTCCGTTTTCAGTAGGCACAGAAAATGCCAGCTGAGCTGCGTGGCATTCAGCAGCACGACTCAGTTCTGGTGTAAGCTGTTGTCTCCGTGTTTCCATCTGAGGGATGAACTCATTTCACGGCAACTGTTTCACGGTTTGGTGCATTACATGTTCGCATTTGCTTGAAGCGGGATACGAGAAGAAGTTACCAGTCTGGATTCATTAAATACACTGTCAGGCCCTTTGTATTGACTGTATACTGTGTTTGCAACGCCTGTAGTAAGAACCTTCTTGCCTGAGTTTCAGACTCAGTGTTATAAGGCTTGAAGGCTAATTTTTGAAATCCTGCAAATTAATTAGGCACAATATAAACCAGTGCTGATACTGAATATCGAGGTTAAGGTTTTCTTTGCTTTAGCCACAAGCAAGACTATCTGAGAAAAGACAGTATGGATAACAGCAATACAAACATGACAGCTCCCCACATTGCAGGAATAAAGTCTTCACTGGCTTTGAATGTTGTCCATTTAGATTAATATTTTTTTTAAGACTTTTTTCAGTTCTCAGTACAGTTGGACATATTTTTTCTTTCACTAAGCACTGATTTCCTGTTGCTGGAAAAAAGAACAACCTTTACTAAAGCTCAAAATAGTAGTTTCAGGGAAACAAATAAAACCATTAGTTTTAGTTTTGATTTTGCATATAAAGTGTTTTCATGGCATTTAGATGAATGTAAATTAAAAAAAAAAATTACTAATTTCTTGTAATAAGATACTGCTAGGCTTTTTGAGTTTTTATCCTTAAATAGTTCACAATAAGACAATCAGTATTTCAGCAGAAATGGGTTTGTACTGCTGAGTTTTTTCAAAATCCGTCCTGCATTTTACTTATTCAAAACACTAAAAGAATAACTGAAAAGAAAAAGCTCTACTGAGTCTAAAAATTATCCCTGATATTTCTTGCAGAAGTTCAAGATCTAAAGAGTATTCCACTCATTGTGAGTCCTCACCAGTTTTATGTGCATGTTCAGAGAAAAGAAGTAATTGTCTTCCCTTCAAAATCTATTTCTTGGATCATTAGAGGAATAAAGAACAGAAAAGCATGCTAAAGAAAGGCAATGAGTTCTTCCTTCAATCACAGTATAGATGTTGGTCTTTTAACCATTTCTAATTTGTTGAGCTTGTGCACAGAAATACACACAAAGCTGGGCAGACCCCTTCACTGCTAACATTTTTTTACCAAGACAAGTGATTGTGCAGCCCTTGGCCATGTTGAGTGTGCAGAATTCATGGCCAGGAAAGTGCAATGCCAAGCTCCACCAAGGACCAAGCAGCAAGCTGGCTTTCATTATAGTCCAAACACATGCTGGAGCACACAATGCCCTACTCCAAATCTAGCAAACAAGCCATTGCTTACTTGCACAGCATTTTCATGTGCTACCACCTCAGATGACCTGCAACGTTTAAAACACATTGCAAAACAACAGGCTTCTCCTTAGACAAATCTCACCCAGATAATGTGGCAGCGGGTTACATGAGATGTGCTGGGCATCATCAGAGGCAGGAGGGCTACTGGGGGAGGCAGAGGAGACTCAGCAGCAAAAGGACAGTGAGGATGGAATGAGGGTTAGTGTCAAAGTCTTCTTGTATTACCCACATCTGTACACAATCTTCCCTGATGAACCCCAGACTGAAGTGTTACAACCCCAAACCTACAGGTAATACACTACTGCTACCAATATGTCTGTGTACTAGTAAAAGAGGAAATGGAAATGTATGACTGTCCAGTGTTGAGCATGACCAAGAATATGATTTTCTACATGTTTTCCTGGCTTGAAATTCACCACACATTTCACAGTCCCATGATGCCACAAAACCAGGCAAATTTGGCAGGTGTGGGTCAGAGTGGCGAAGAGAGGAACCACCAAGAAGTGTGTTTGGCCATGCCGGAAACATCAAAAAGATCTTGTGGTGCTCCCTCACAATCTCACAGGTCTACATCTTCACAGAGGGTCCTCTCCACCACACCAGCCCACCCCCTGTGTAAACACCATGCTTTGTCCTGGTGGCATCTGCTGGAATTTGTTCCTGCTGTTTACTCCAGGGTGGGTAGGGTAAGCATTGTGGTCTTCACGGAAAATCATCATGCTGAATTTGCCCAAGAAGAAAGGAAGACACAACTTCATTGATCCACATCTGTCTTTAGTGAATAGAAACAACTGGAGGTTTATTTTGATGTGTGTTGGTTGCATTGATGTTATCATTAATTCCTCTTCAAAGAGTGCTCAGTCTTTTGTTAATAAAGAGATAATAAGTCCATAAGTCAATATGCAGGCGCTGTGATTATCACTGTGAATTGCTTAGTTGGTGCTCTTCTTTTAATGCGGGAGCAGATTATTTTGATAGCAGTAAAACCTTCCATTTATGCTACAGCTGTAAATAATTCAATACCTTACAACAATCTCATATTTGGGACTCATAGTAAGAGCATTTTCTATCAAAAAGATTCCCTGTAGAATCAATAAAGACTGCTCTATTAATTTTTGTCCCATAGAAAGTTTTTCTTCTCCTAAAATTGAAAATCTTCATCAGAACATGTTGATTTTGTTAATATATCTTTCTTCTTCTCAAAATTGGTTTTCACAGAGAATCAAAATCTTTTAGCTGGGCAAGTTGAACAATGTTATCTACTGCTGGTTTTGTGGTGCCTATGGGACCTGTAGGTTAGGTGTCTGCTGTGCTCCTCCTTTCCATGGGCCATCTCCCTCCTTGGCCTATGCTGCCCATGATGCTGCCAGGACTCTTCTCTGCACACCCCATTGCAACAGTGTTCCCATCAAGGCCACTGTGGGAATGTAGTCAATACGAGAAGGGTGGTGGGGGCATGAAGTAACAGAATTACATTAGCAAATGTGCCTCAATATTTTATTCCTTTAAATGGCCCGCTTCAGCTCATTGACCAAACTGTGAATGTATCGAAATGTTCCATTTTGAATAAAACACACTTCTTCCCTCATTTTTTAGCAGGACAGGTAAAGAATGATTGTTAGGTCAATACTTTGTTTCACTTCAGGATGGAAGAAGAAGTATCAGACAACCCTGAGGAAGGGAACTTTAAGACCTTTTATGAGCTCCAAAAACTGACTCGTAAAGAAGCTACTGACAGAGCCAGTTCCTCAAGTGGGCTACATTCGTATAAGGTTGCTGGAAACGACAGCACTACGATGAATTACACCAACTGTTGACTGCATCCTATATGCTCTCTCTGAGCTGAGCACCTGATGATCCTCTTTTTGTACCAATAAAAAGAACTGTATTTGGCATCTTTACTTACCTTTCATCACATCTAATCAGAATCACACTATCTGTACCAATACCCAAGGCTGCAGCTCCCTTCTTCACAGAAAAGTGACTCTGAAAAAATACATTTATTATTATTTCTTATCCAATGTAAAACAAAACACTACACTCTTACAAGCTCTTCAGCAAGTAGTCCCACACAGGCAGTAATTCTATTCACAGACTTTTTGGAAACTGATCACTGTAATTTGAGGCTTCGTATCAGGTCACTATGGGCAATTAGAGAAACCACAATCACCCTAATCTGGATTTACTCCTGGATCATTAAATACACAACCGTGGCTGATGATGGACCCAAATTTTGTCCTTGATGTATACCTGCAGCTTCTATTGCTTGTACAGATTCAGTTATGAACTTGATTTACTGAAACAAAAAATTCTCCCCTAAAGAATTCATTTAGTTTGTGGCATCCAGAGCATTGTGCTCTTGCTACGTAACTTTGGGGCAAATAATATACTGAGAGAAATTAAGATAGGAAGCCCAATTGTGATCTCATGCCAGTGAAAGCTCCCAATAATAAATATTACTGCAGTTTAAAATCAAAACTGGGCTATTAGTAAGACTAGTAGTTAATCTGTGTGTACAGAATAAAATGTGGAAGTCATATACTGGAGAGCAAGTCTAGCTCATAGGACTTAACTCCTGAGCCAGTGTTGGTTTATAATTCTAATTTAAATCCTAGTGATTATGATAATGAAATAGTTTTATATCAAATTATACCAACAAGAATCTGATTTTGTATTAACTCAAACTCAGCTATAACAGTATTGCCCAAAGTAATTTTAACTACAGATTATTAAACTTTAAAAAAACGTAAATTCTTTATGTATACTACAGTACCATTACCTTAGGATTTAACACTATAAAAAAGATTGATGAAATTCAAATCTAACAGGGTTTTTCAGGTGTCCATGATGCTAAAGAAGAAAGGAAGACATATAGTCTGGAGAAGACCACAAAGCAGGGAAGTGAACACTACTGCTTTGTCAGGGGAGTGTTTCGCTTCAATGGTAGTGCAGGCAGCAGAGAGCTGGAGGGAAAGTGGTGGACACGATGGCTACACACATCTACTCCACTTAAAGGCCACAAAGTCAGTGGGATTTCACTGCATACTAAAGGGCTCTGTACAGAACAAACACCTTAAGAAATGAAAATCAATTCTAAACCAACTTTATGAAAGAGAGAGGAAGAACAGTAGAACTGCAACATGTATGTTCAACTTAACAGGTGAAAAAAAACCAACCCTGTGTTTTAAAAATTGCTCAGGGGGTAGTCTTCATTCAGTCCCAACTGCTGTGGTTAAGGCTGCATAAGCGTTTCCACTCCAAACTCATTTTTTCATATGCCTGTATGTCACCATTTTTGCTGAAATGCTTCAAGTTTTCATGAGGCCCATTCATTGACTTTTTCAATATTCAGACATTTTGAAGAAGTTCAGATTGCTCTTAAGCCATGATTCACTGATGACACATGGACAATTTGAAAACACTTCAGGTAAATGGCATTTTTCATACTACATTGATTTTTTTTTTTTAAGGCAGTGGGTTGATACAGCCCATGGGGCATGGCTGCAGTACACCAACAAAGTGCATTGAGCAGCCAGTGACCCTGTTGCTAGACTTAAAATTGGCTTTTAAGGCCCTAGTACAGCAAACCACCTTAAGCCCCTGAACCAAGCACATTCTTAAATGCAAATATGCATGTAAAACTGACTTTTGCAAGAGTTGATGATCAAATGAAACATATTACCCACGCGTTTAGAGGAGCAACAAAGAATTTGTGCCTGTACTTCTGTGTTTTGCTGAACTAGACTGGGTTCATTGCAGCTACTGTAATCAGGCTTTAGGCATCAAGTAAGCTCCCTCTGCATTCTGGAGGAAACAGGCACCTCCAGGGAAGGATTGAACCAGTATGAGGGTTGCTGGTTTGGACTGGGTGCCAAACAACATCAGGTGAGATTTTCACCCCTTCCCTGCAGACCAAGCCCTGTGGTATCTGCTATCTCTGAATGGGAAGCGTACAGCATTTGCAGGCACCATCACTCTGGAAACTGGTAGATTGTTATTTTAACACACTGTTATTGTCCAGCTTGTTAAAACCACAGGCTAGTGGTATGCTCAGATTCGACAGGGAGTTTGCCCAGCTGTTTTTCTAGCTGGATTCACAAGGTGCTAGGAAGTATTTATGCATTGAACATCATGGGCCTGCTCAGCATCACACTGTCCTGGGTTGAGAGACACAGGACTAACTCTTCTTCTAATGCTGGGGAAAATTGCACTTTTAGAAGACTCTAGTGTCTGAA
>JAOXJM010000012.1:17444615-17457473 GCA_026413425.1 Tringa solitaria
AACCAAACCCCACACCAAAAACAACAACGCGCACAACACCCCACTGCATCACACCTGCCCATGAAAGAAGGTTTAGCAAATCTATGGCAAATTCCTTATTCCTATCAGTATCTCAGCTACTTCGTTTAACACGACCTCAAAGGCTCCCACATAAGTTGCACTCACACTTTGACTCTAAGGTATTAATTTACAAGGTATTACTACTTTAAGTTCATTGAGAGCTCCAAAAAAGCGGAAAAAATAAGAAAAGGGACAATAAAATTTAGGACCAGCTTATTTGATGTATATGTGTCCTGAACACCACCACAAACTAAGGAAACTGTGGAGAGCTGCGTGTGCTTGAAAGACTCAAGTATGAGCAAGAAATGCTTGAATAAAGATGAGCCAGTATCAGCCCTTTAGGTTGAACTGTGTCTGCACATCCTGACATACAATGATAAGCCTGGAAGACAAGAATCTGGAGGAATCAACATCCCTGGATGCTAATGTAAATTAATGTATGACTTACAACAGATGTTATAGTGAAGACTGGAGATATAGTGTGGTGACAGCTGTGATAAGCATCTAAGTGATGAAAGGTCTCTATTTATTAGGTCACCTGGAGAAGTGGATAAACCCATCTTCAGGTCATTTAAGTGAAATGTTACATGTTTGATTCTGTGCTGTTCCACGTCTACGGGGACAGGAAGCATGAAGCCAGGCTCAGAATAATGCAGGAAGAAAAACAAGAGTAAGAGCAGTAACTGTATGGGTTTTGTAGAGGGGCTTGGAAGTAATCAGGAAAATGCAAATACAGTAACTGGAATTTCAGGACTTGTTAATGAGAAGTAAACACCTATTACTGCTTACAACATTTATGTGCATACCTTTTTACTATCCTAATTGTACACAGTATGAGGATGTAATTACTCAAGTTTGGGATTTGCCCATAAAAAAAGCGCTGCTCTTAAACATTCTGTTTAGTAATTTTTAGGCATTGTTTATTCATGGGAGATTTACCACAGCCAGATTTGGAAATTACAGTTTATGGGTGGTAACGTTTAGCAATCTGGAGAAAACAGAGGGATTATTCCGGCAGAGATCTAGAACTTGGAACTGCAAGAGACCGAGAACTTTTTGATTGGATCCAGCAGGAGTTGAGAACGTTTGGCCTCTTGCACCCAAGTCCTCCTGCTCACCCCACTGAGGGAATCAGTTTCATTCTCTGGCTGACACTAATATTCTCATTTTGGAGAGTCTAGTGACCTGGGATTATTGCTATTTAGGAGAAGATGTTTAAGGAAAATGGCTGCACTCTGTTTCTGTGACCTCCCAAATCTTATGCTCTGCTTGGATCTGACCAGCTCCCAGCACAAATCTTCTATGTCCTGGCTGCATGGTGTCCAAAGGGCCACTACAGTAGCCAAGAACGACCAAATAGCAGAAGCACTTGACTACCCTGCTTTTCTCCAATCCCACACCTCGGCGCTCCCTGGCTGGCCACTCGCTTGCACAGAAGAAAGACCAGCCATCTGGTGGCAAGAGCCACTGCTCCATGCACCCAGTGCTACAGGGGCTTCCTTTTCCTTGCAAGGGATGCCCACAAAACTCATGTAAATCATGCTGTGGCAGCCTACAGCAGGAGGAATCCTGGATGAAAACCCTGCCTGTCTCACTGCTTCGTGGAGCTGAAGAGGTCCTCAGCTGCACCGGAGTTCCTTGTACCACGTGAATTTCATTCTAAATATAGAAAATTCTCTTCCTGATATTTTGTACTTGAACTGCCATTTAATACTTGCAAGGACGGGTGGCATTATTCATCTTGGAGAAAAAAAATAAAAAAATTGCTCCCATAATGATGAAATTCCCTCACTTCAGGCTTTGCCCTCAAAAAACTTGACAGTGACTCTTTAGTGCATTTATTCTGACACCACCATAACCCAAGGCTCACTAGGAGTCCAAAGGTGCAGTCCTGGGATGCAGCCATTATGTTTAGCTGAAAGCATTTAGCAAGCAAATATAACCTACTCAGAAATTTGAGCCACAGGGAATATTGTTTATTCCAGGAACCTTGTGCAGCTTGCTTGATGCATTTTTATGAATACAAATAAATTCATTTAAGAACAACTTAACCTTGTGGATTTAAGATTCATTTAATCTTTTTGCTCATCTGTTCTTTAAACTGTTGTATTTTTATGAAAATAAACAGTTTTGGAAATCTGAACATTTGTCACAGTAGGCCATCCAGCTGCCCCCCAGTTCCTCCCTTTCTGTGGGCAGCAATGTAGTAAAATATTTAATCAGAGGAGCAGGTAAATTCTCAAACTGAACAACAGCCACCTACCCACAGATGAGGGCAGACAAGTATTCTGATCTGGCATACAGCTATAAAATACAATTCACGTGTTATAGCTGTAAAAAGACATATAAAATTAGTGAAGCTGAGGAATAAGTGTAAATAAATGCAAATGACCAAAGTAATTGCAAATCGGTAAATACTACATGATTTAAAGAGCAGCTAAAGCTCAACAATCCTTGCCTTCATAAGGGTAGGAAAGCAAAGGTAGCCCTAAAGGAAAAACCTGCAGTAAAACCATATCCTTTTGTAAATGTGTGTGTATAAATTGTACTGTAATGCATAATGTAGGCAAGAAGACAGGAAGGCTCCTCCCTGGTTAATAGACAGTTGATTGCTCACCACGTCTACCTGCTTCACTTCAGCATAACAGTCTGCAGCACGGTACCTTAAGTCTTTGTTATATGTAGTAATCTTACGACATTGCATACAGGAAAAAATGCTGGTAACTCCTGTGCTGCAGGCAGCAGCACCACCTAAATGAACTGAACACAGGCATATTTTCGGAGATAAAGGGAAGAGAAGTGGCTGACCGGTCACCACTTTAAGCAGGGCTGCGTGCACAGGTGACAAACCCTGGCATCCTTTTGCCTCCTGAAATGTGAAGGGTAGACTGCTCCACTTTGCACATGCCATGAACATACTGATACTCTTTCTCTCGGTTCACTTGTGTAAGTAATGAGACCTTTAACCGATAACACAGGGATTTGTGCATTCCCTTTCCCTCTATCTACCTCTCTTCTCTAGCTTCTGTAGGAAAACGTGTAAGAACCAAGAGTTATTTTTTAATTCCTTATGATAATCTTGTAAAAAAATAGCACTATTTCATAGAGAACTCAGTACAAACCCATTAATGACAATCCCAAACATTGCTCCGTCTTTAACGAAAGATCACGGCGCTTAGTTTTCCATTTAACATTTGTTTTCTCTTCTCAATTTGGTCTTGGAAACAGGCTGAACCGCATAGATTATCTACCAGCAGCCAGTGTACACCTAGAGGTTTAGCTGAAGAGGACTGAGCAACTCACACAGCTCCCTGAGGACCTCTCTATAGGGCACAGATCTTCATGATCTGCTTGCTCTGAATCCCATGTCTTCCACCTTTATTCTCCCAGTACTCCCCACTGCTACCTAACCTGATCCAAGCGTGCTTCCATTTTGGGAACCCCCAAAAACTTTGGAGTGTATTTTCACAGGTAATGTTGTCCTAAGTGTGTGAGTTAAATGGATGCCAATTATTTATAAATCTTTACTTGTAATTCTAAGCAATACCAACCAACGTGGGTAGGAGTTACAAGTTTTGATAGCCTCAGTTGCACTTGTGGATAGCTAAAACTTTTCTTAGCATATATGTGATAAACATTGGTAAATTGTTTGACATAGTACCCCAAAAATATTTTGTTTTTAAACCATGGTCCCATATCTTACCAGTAGCACACACAGTTGAGGAACATACGAGTAAAAAAGAGCCAATGTGGATTTTTTTACCAAATAAATGTATTCCTAGAGATGCTATGTCTAGGTCTCTCAATGATTCATTCACCAATTTTAAACAGCACTGAAACAAAATACCAAGAATATGGTAAACATGTAAATCCCAACCAGTGTTGGTTATTTCTCTGGAAACTATGTTCCATACATGTAATGATATGGGACTTAGTACAAAAATGTACGGTGTGTGTTATATGATAAGCTAGAGTCAACTCATCTACTGGTTCCCTGGCCTTTCAAACAAGACTAGGAGTCATTTCTTAACAGTCGTATTTGCAAATGAAAATTCTGCTAACAGTAAGGTTCACCATTACCTGACTGACAAACATGAGAAGAAAGTCGGCCATTAGCTTGCTTATCTTTGGACAGCATCACGGGTCTCAGCTGATGTGATAATATCATTTCATTCAATTTTTGCTGCAATGCTAAGTAGTCTTCAGATAATTTTGATATCTGAAAAATATAACACAGGATTTTGCAATATTATATGAATAAATACACGTGTTCCAAGGTTATCAAAGTTAAAATAGTGGTGCAGAGAATGACATAAAGGTATTGCTTCCTTATCACATTTATCTCCCCATTCCCCTTAAAAAAGAAAAAAAGAGGAATAAAAAGAGAAGAAAAAGAAGAAAAAAAGAATAACAACAAAAGACGAAACAACAAAATAAGAAAAAAAGGAAAAAAAGAATTAAAAAAAGAAGGAAAAAATAAGAAAGAAGAAAAAAAAAAAAGAAGAAACAAAAAGGCAAAGAAACAAAAAAGAAGGAAAAGAAGACATGTAGGAAACTCCACACTGCAGCCCAGTCCTGCAGCTACTTCATAGTAGTTCACACATGCGAGCAGACAGTGCCTTGCTGATGCAAACCAGCTTCTACAGCAGTGGGCATATTTCTCTGCACACGTGTGAGTCCCTGACATTGACACTGCAACTTTTAGCTTCATTTAGAGAGACATTTTGCGAGTTTGTTGAATTAAGCAGCTTGCCTGGTAAACGCACATTTCAACAAACAAAGGCAAAGCTTCTGCACTTAATCTAAACCAGGCTAAAACTAACATTTAATTTTTTTTGCCAGTGCTCTGACTTTGTCTTTCCCTGCTTTCCGAAAAGGGTATTTTCTCTTGCAGCCCCAAATATGCATTTTTATAGAACAGTCATTACAAAATCTCAGTCACAGTTTAAAGAGAGCCACGGAAGCCTGTAAAATAACTTTGCTATTCTGTCATTGCTCAGAGTATTATGCTCAACATACATAGCTTATAAGGTTCTTACCTGCCGTGAAAAGGCTGCCAAATCACAAGCCTCTTTCTCCGAGTCTCCCTTCAGTGTCTTGGAGTCTTCAGCCTCTGTACTGGTGCTTTCCCTATCTTTTGTTGTTTGGGAATCATTATTTTGAACATGTACTGCTTCTGTTGGCTCCTTTATACTTTTCTCTTGACTTTTGCAAGGTAGTTTCCCTTCTTTTCTGAGTTGTCCCCTCCTTCTGTAACCTCGGTAACTGCTCTGAATAACCACTGCTGCCTTCTCTTTGTCTTCTGAACCTTGTTTTTCTGCCTCAACTTGCTTCCTTGAGCCTCTTAGTGACTCTTTTCTTATAATTCCTTTACATCCTGTAGGCATCACTGCTTCATGTTTCAGGTGGTTTCCTTCCACATCCCTGTCAGTCCTGTGCTGGACCACAGCAGATTCTTGATTTTGCCCATCACTGCTGAGCGTGCCTTGGTTACCTTGCTCTTGCTGGGGACCAGGTTCAGCTGTGATTTTGACAGATTTCCCGGACAGTTCTTCTGAAGAGGCCTGTTCCTCACCTTCCCCGTCATGTTCCACTGCAGGGTTCTGCTCCACAGAAGCTCCCTCTCCTTCAGTGGATGTTTTCTGTTCCTCCTGGACATTCTTTGTGTGACCGTACCCAGACCACTCGCTGTCAGTAACAGCATCAGCTTCATCTTGAGTCTCCTCGTTTGCTGCTTCTTCCAGTGTATCATTTTGAGCTGGCTGCAGTTGTGCTTCAAGGAATTCCACAGCAGATAATTCTTCCTCTGCTATGTTTTTGCGCTGTTCCTCTATATTTTTACGGACTCTGTAGCCTCTGTAATGGCTCTGAACAATGACAGCTGCTTCTTCTTCTGTTTTAAGAAGGGCACTCTTCACTCCAGCTGGACTTTCCTCATTATCTTGAAGTTCTTCATCCTTTTCCTTTTTGCTAGTGGATGCTGCATTTTCAGTTTGTTTCTTTCTCAGTGATTCCCTGAATGGAACAGAGTTTTGTGCAAAAATTATAGCTGAAGGAGACGAAGGATAGTGACAACTTTACAAACACCTTTGGCGATGTTTGTGTACTAAATGCCAATTTGATATATTGCAACATGGGAAAGATTTAGTTCATGTAGCTGGAATTAAAGACAGCAAACAAATCTCTGTCTGATTATTATTATTTCTTAAAGTGAAAAGGGATATCCCTGTTAAACTCTTCACAGAAAATTGCAAGGGGGACAATCTAAGCTGCACGAGGGCTGATAAAACAGTAAAGAATTCATTTAAATGTCAACAAACACGTAAGGCAGAAACTTTTTAGTACCTCAAATATTTATAAATATGCACAATCCTAAATGTATTCAAGAAAGAAAACTTCAAGTCACACTAGGAATGCAAAAATAATTATCCTGGGCATAGGTTCCAGGTCAAATTTAAAAGACTGAGTCTCTAACCTGTCTTTGTTACCATTAATAAAACTTCAGTTCCAGGTGAAATCTGCCAACCTGTTCCTTCCCTCTGAAAGACTCCGGACTCTTTCACAGCTGTTTTCCACCTCTCTAAACTAGTCTCCACCTGCTTAAATGCTATCACTCTTAAAAATGATGGTGATGAACAAAATGCTACTAGCTCCATTTCAGAGACTGGGACTACAACCACATTGCAGAGATCACAATCACATTTTGATTGTGATTCACCTCACCTGACTTTTAGCTGTTTGATCTGAGCAAGACTTAAAATGTGACTTAAAATGAGAACAGTTCCTTGCAGATAGACACCTACTTCTCGCTCGTCCAAGCATTTTATGATGAGCTAGTTCCAAAAATAGACTAACCTACAGATTACATTAAAATTACAGATAAGCACAATATTGTTGATCTTTCCCCTAAATATGCCTTTATTCCTTGGCCTTAAAAATTCAAGAAAATTGTCTACTGACATTAAAAACCTCCACATAAATGTGTATTACATCTGCATACATACCTAGAATAATCCTAATTTGCTCCACTTTTAGTTTACATCGCTGTTCTTCAGCAGTATAGTTATTGAAAAGGGACACATCTGAGTGACATAAGAGACAGAAAATAACACTACCTCCTCCTGTTGAAGATCTTCCTCTCCTTATATCCCCTGTAGTGAGACTGAATTGTTATTGCTGCTTTGTTTCTTGTCTCAGTTAGTTCTTTTCTCTTCTTCCTGAGTAAGTATCCTCTGGCAACTGATACAAATTGTAATATAAAACAACCTTAGGCAACAAGCAATGCATGTCCCATACATTTCACAGAGTCAAATGATAACAGCATTAAACAAAAAACAGTAAGGAAATATGGATTGGGGTGGTTGCTATGATTATGTTTCATGTGAAATTATTCTCTTTCACAAAACTTTTTTGAGATTTCAGAAATGTGTACCCATTCTACATGAGGATACAAACAAGCTCTTTCTTCGTATTTTGTTTGACTAAAGAAAATACAGGCAGATGCAGAATGAAGCAGATGCATAGTGCTATAGAGGTGCCTCTAGAACACAGTGCTCTCAGCTTCATGTACCTGCTTTGCTGGATTCAGGCAATTGATTTGACTCAGTCTTTCATTTCCCTGGGAAATGCCTGATTACCAGGCTATAGAGATTGCCAGGCTCTCTTCTGGCACAGACTTGGAATTAGTTGAACATCCAGTGAATGATCAGAGAGAAACCGAAAATTTTATAGCTCAGCAGCTACAGAAGACTTAGCTCATGCTCCTTTTGTAAAACCTCGTTCTTCAGAATGAAAGTAAAACGTTCTGGTCTGAACCAAGATGAATAAAGACTCAAATACGGGTCTTCCCTGAGACATGTAGGCACTGACTAGTCACTAGGGGCTTAATGCAGTTGCTGGCACATTGGTATCTGGTGCCATCTGAAGTGCTCCAGGATAGCCAAGGCATCTGCACGGAGCTGGCAGGAAGAACAAGACAGAGGTGACTTTGTGGAGAGAGAAAGCTGGGTATACCCACATGAAATAAAGCTGGAGGCCAGGCAGGAAAACCTAGGGCATCTCAAATGACACTAGGTACCAACGTGGGGGCAAATGAGCTGAGCTTTTGGTGGTTTTGAGTAAAATGTATCAAACTCTAGGCTCTGCTGACTATACGAGGAGCTTAGACACCTGGGTCACTTTTACGTGTCTTAATGAGAAATTGAATTGCATTCAGAATGTTGCTTCAAAAATTCCTGAATTTGCAAATAGTTTCCTAATGGGAACTGGCATAGTCTCAACAGTGCTATGATTTGGACAAGTCTGCAATTCCAGGGATTCAGCACATATCTGCTAATCCTTGGCAAAATAAAAAGAACATAGTGTTTTCTCAAAAGATTTCTGTTGAACTCCAACTCCAAATGCCGTAACAAGAGGGTGTGGATAGAGGACTCTGGTGATTTAAGTACCCTGAGGAGATAGTAGATATGGGAGCTCTTACTCAACTCTCCTGAGAGTGTTTTGCATCACAGGGAAAGGTCAAGCTCACTGAAGATTTGGAAGGGACCATAGGCAGTCTATTCTAACACAGTCATAGGTGCTAGGTTTTATTTGCTTTATAAAGCATTCTGTACTCATAATTCAGACCAGCTTGGGCTCCACTAGATGCAGTGGTTCAGTGTAAGAAGCACTGTATAAAAGGGACATAAACTACATCTTGATAATTGGATATATGGTAAAGGAACCTAAACACTTATTGGAAGTGGCACAATTGGCTTTTATACTGCAGTCTGACAGAGCCTTAGAAAAGTGAAAATTGTAAAGCACTTGGGATAATTCTAGAGTTTCTTGAGCTTCTGAGCCAATCCTCATTCCATTTTCGTATAAAAGCAACTCAACAGGAGTTATTTTGAAATAACTCAAGTTACATTGTCAGTACACATGCCAATATAAGCTAAGTCTGATCCTTTTAGACTTATTCTGGTTAACCACTGAAGTTTCCCAAGAACTTTATTATCACATAGTAGCTGTCTAAGCTTTGTTTTTAAACTGGAAGAAGAGTTTTATATTTGTTTAGAAATAAATGAAGGAGAAAAAACCTGAGAGAGCTAAGTAAAAATGGACTTCCATTTTGTTCTGGCTTCTCATGCACTGAAAAAAATTGAAATGAAACTGCACGTGGGACAGAGAAGGTGGAGAAGAAACATTGGGGAGATCAAGAAACAGGGCAAAGTGGCAAATCCATACTTTCACATTTGCTAAATATCCAAATATAATTGACAACTTTCAGATGTGTAATTATTTTTGGCACAGCACTGGATTTTATTCTGGTTTTAGATTGTTTTGTACACTGATGAAGTTATACTGACTGCAGTGAAGTGCTCTTCAGTACACACTAACATTGGCTCACCACAATTAACAGATGCATCTGACTGATTAAAATCAGCACTGGTGTCAGTGTGTACCCATGAAGGCATATCTGAGCTAGTTTAAATCTAGATAGCCTGGGTACAGGCAGCAATAGCTTGTATTTGGGGTTGCCATCTTTGTAATTACTGGAAGTGCTGTGCAGATTTGTGCCAGCTGTTTTCAGACCCGTGCCTCTCTAGTTGTCCTGCTGCTGATTCCAGAGCTGCCTAGACTGCGTCTGGCTCGGGGACATCCCTGCAGGGATGGGGCAGACAGAAATATAGGGAGTAAAAAGGGATGTCACATAGCATACATCTGGGCCTAAGGAGATTACTGCAGCAGAAAAGGAGGAATATTTTGCTAGGTTGGATTGGGAGATGGCAAAAAAGAACCCAAGACATGAGTGAAATTACAGGTTGTAGTCTTCTCAAACATAGCCTGTTCCTAGTAGAACAGCACACACACACACATTGTAGGGAGACAGTTTCATATGGGGCTTCTACAATATCAGCTGTAATACTTAAGACATATCAGACTAGGAGTGAAAAGGCTTGCGATAGCATTTAACCAGCCCACTTCACAGCTGTGGGAAGTGCCCCTAAGCCACTCTGAGGTACAGGCAATAGAATACATCGACCATTTCAAGCACTGTATATAGATACATAATAGATAAATTATACCTCAGAATGAGCATAGTAAATAAGTGTAGCTAGGTAATAGCAAAGAATCTCAATCAACACACTGTGTATGGATAGCACATTAAAAGCCACAAAAGCAAACAATTCTTACTTGCTTGAAGTCTAATAATATATTCTTCCACTTTTTTATTATGTTTTGCATTTGCATATTCTTTACGAGCAACAAAACCTCTGTAAGCTGAAAAGAGATGTCAAAAATTAAATAATCCATTAGGTAAACAAAAGGCTGTAAAATAAAAAAAAGTCTGGAAGGAATTACAGAACTCCATTAAAATATTCATAAGTATTTTGCAGGCTTTTATCTTTCAAAAAAATGGCAAACAAGCACAAGAAGTAAATCTATATAAAAGCTACATTTTCTGGTGAGCAAAGTTATTATGAATGAAATTCATACAAAACACAAGAGAATCAGAATGTAAAATAAGATGATGTTTTAAATGCAATAAAAATTTCAGTTGATGTCTCCATCAACAGCGTAATTGGTCTTATTATCTAGGATGGTTAATACATTTTATTTTCATTATTATATTATACAACCTTGTCAGACCATGCCAGAATACTATTAATAACAGTATCATCTGTGCAATCACGTCCTTCCATTGTTAAAATTGCCTTTTAAATGTAACATTGACAAATGTAACTTCAGTAAAGAGATTGTCTTAATCTGGTTAAAATAATTTTTTCTTCATAAGAATAGATATGACCAAGTGTATAATATTTTGTCAAATGTAACAGCAGGAAAACAGTAAAATCCACATCCAGCATGCATACTCATTTATCAACTGTACACATGCACTAGCTTTAAATAAAATGTTAAATATTTTCAAGTTAATACCTGATTGTATTTTAATAGCACTTTTTTCCCTTTGTTCCTTTATCTTTTTGTATCTCCTTGAACCTAGCCACCCTCTGACACAAGCTTGAATCAAAATAATCATGTCAACTGTCTCCTTCCGCATTAAATTTAGCTGCTCCACGTGGTAGTATTTGAGGAATACCTTGAAAAGAGTAAGAAGACAGGTGAAAGTTTAAATTACCCTCCAAGGCCCTGTATTTATGGAATCCATTTAACATCAACAAGAGTTACAAGTTGGTTCCAAATGATGAACAGACTCTTTAGCTGTAGTACCTAAAAGACCATTCTTCTCAAAGATAAGCACTTTGATTGTCTGGGGTATTAGTTTACCTTACTTTCTCCTTCAATATCTTTTGCCAGTCCCTGCTTGCTCATGCTTTCATTGGAAGATGCTTTAATGTCCCAGTGCAAAACTTCAGCCTGTACCTATAAATCTGTTTTCAAAACTATGAGGCTGTCAGTTTTGCTAACCTGACAAATCTGATGTATCTTACATAAATGTGATCCAAATTTGGAACCTTCAACCTCTCTGCTTTCCAATTTTAAATCTAAGGCATTGTTTATTTACTACATTGCTTTTATCAAACATGAAGCTCATATAACCCCTGAAAAACTAGTCCAGCACAAGGGATACAGACACATTCCCGGTATATATTAGGATAAAATAAAGTGTGTAGAAATAGCTTGTACAATTAAGACAATAATTATGCTTATTTTGCAGAATTTCCCCAATCTTTGATCACTTGTTGGTACAGGTTAACCCTAATCAAAGTAAACGTAAGCTACAGATCTCACATCTCAAGATATGCTTCCTTTGGCTTCATGTTGTCCATTAATAGCCTCACTAAGACAGCAGGGGGATATGAAAACAGAGGAGGAGGTAACTCCAGGCCTTCTGTCCCACCTATTCAGGAAGCTGTCTCAGAAGAAGAACAGCTGTTTCTTCTACATTGAGGTGATTTCCAATAGTTTAGGATCCATCTGTCTCTCTATCCATATCCTTCCTGGGCACTTCTGTTACATTAGCAAACAGAGAGACTTGGTGCAGTAGTTGCCTGATGCTTCTTTTCTCTGGCAGACCTCCTGAGATCTGTCAGCTGAGGGTGGGTGGGTGTCCCTCTCTGGCACACCAGGGAGACTAGTGAGCTAGAACCAAAAGCAGGAGTATGGGAATAGACATATGTTTCTCTTATACTAAAGTCTTCACCCCACTTCACATATAAGGGATCATCTTGCTGTCTTTTCCCCCAGCGCTCAGCAAAGTGTCAGAGAGGCCTCTGGATGGAAAGCCAAAGCCTTTTCCTCTCCCTTTGTGAGTCCGATTGCTCCAGGGAAGAAGTATAACTTCTTTTCCTTAAGAAAGCTTGGACTAAGCTCACCGGGATCCTTACTACCGCATTTTTTGAAAGAAAATGCAAGCAGTGTTGTTGTCACATACTGCTTTGCACTGTGGCCTCACTAAATTTTAACACTTCACAGGGTCAGGATTTGAGCCAGATATCAGGCAACAGTACCCAGGAAAGGGTGGTTTTTTAAAACCAATAGAGACCAAGAGCTACCACAACCAAATGGGTGAGAAAAATATTTGCTTGATAAGTTAACAATGATATACTGCAATAATGCAGATACAGTATATTTTAAAATTACTTTCGTTTTTCCAAGAACCCAGTTGTCAAGGCGGGCTTTTTCCAAGATGGCAGCACAGGTTTCCGGGCTGACTGGAGGATCATCATTTGTTTTGTAACAGATGAGGTAATACCTAAAGACAAATATACGATTCTTTATTCCATGAATAGTGAGCAGTAGATGCAAATACATTTAAACCATTGATTTAAATAATAAAAGCAGTTGCACGGA
>JAOXJM010000012.1:17457573-17469530 GCA_026413425.1 Tringa solitaria
AATAAAAGCAGTTGCACGGAAGAAAACATAGCACTGAAAAAACCAAAACAGCATATGAAAGAAATTGCTGTGATTTATATGCAGTACTGTGAAACTCAATCAAAAGTGGATGAGTGACACATTGTGCACCCTGGATGGTTGTTTAATTCTATATCAACATCAGAAGGCTTTTTAAAAAGTGTGCAACCCAAGTAGAGTTGTGCACCAGTTCTTTACTGCTCTGACTCTCTGCATTCCATGAAAATGATTTCAGTAGCAAAATAAAAATATTTTAAAGCTTTTCTGCATAAATTAGCTTATTTCATATCTAGAAATGTCATAAAAATTTCATATCTTATCTCACATACTAGACCATCTACCTTTGAGATAGTTAACATGATGTGAGATGCATCCCAGCTCTTGTTACCTCATTGCATTCAGCTTTGCAGATTCTTTTGGAACATATATGTGCTGTGATGACATATCGTATGTAAGCATTTAATCTGACAAACTCATTAGAACTAATTCTGACTGGAAAAAGAGGTCAGGATGCTCATGCATAAAAATTACCTGTAACATACTAGCTCAGCTGCTGGGTAGGAAAGTTCTTGTGTGTTCTAGGGCTTTCCAAAATGCTCCATAACAAAATGAATCATACCTATTTTTTTCTTTTTTTTTTTTAAATTCAGGACAATTACATGAATTATGTGTGCTTCCTGACAGTACATTCTGATTTTTTCTTGTTATTCAGCCTTTATACACAAAGCTTGCCTTGTACAAGCTTTAACTAATGCTAACAATTTCCTCATGGAATATTAAAAAAAGAGACAATGTCGATTCCTGCATTATCACCAATTTCTTCCAGTCCTTTTTTTTTTTTTTTTTTTTTTTTACTACACAATAATTTTGCTGCTATCTTAGGTCTACGTATAATTCTAAACTATTAAAAAAAAAGACAAGGACACAGATACTTAAAACCCTTTTTGTTTAGGGCCATATCCTCAGTGCTGGAGATCTGCACAGTCTCACTGCAATCAGGGGCACGCTCTCTGGAGACCTACTGCATTTTGTTCACCACTTTCTTCTCTTTTACCTGAACAGTAAATTTTTTTTTAAAAAAGCATGACCAAAAGCCTCAGCACATCTTGGTGCAGTGCCCATGCTGCACTCTTCCAAAACAGTAATAGTGTTGCTTGCTTCTTCCCAGTTTTGATCTCCATTCCACAAACCTCAGAAACACACAGGGTCTTTATTTGTAAGAGAGAAGTATAGATTAAGTGCTCAGGATTAATTTTG
This sequence comes from Tringa solitaria, assembly GCA_026413425.1. Classification (NCBI taxonomy): domain Eukaryota; kingdom Metazoa; phylum Chordata; class Aves; order Charadriiformes; family Scolopacidae; genus Tringa; species Tringa solitaria. The sequence goes on from JAOXJM010000012.1 coordinate 17,458,849, forward strand.
GGGGGCAGAGGAAGAAGAGATTGTTAAAGGAATTATAAAACCATAGTGAGTTCTTTACCCTTAGCAAGTTACTAATACTTAGAAATTATACTTTAAACAAAATTATGCACTTAATGAACTTTTCAGCCCTAGATTAGCAAAACCAAATTATCGTCCACCCTGCACAAGCGGATGATGCATAGTGCTGAACATCAGGAGCTAGAGAAACTGTTGTGCTCCTTGGATGCTATTGCTCTAATTTCTTGGTTTAATTTGAAGCATTACATTTCTAAATCGCAAATCTTTGAAGAAAACTCACAAATTATAAGCAAGACAATTTTTACCCAAATGTGCAGGGAGCCTGACACAATCACCCTGAGATGCATCATCTTTCCCTACCAATGCAAAACGGGTCACTAATCTTGAGCCTGAACTACTCTTTGTCATCCAATCTGTAATCTTCTTTGTCACATGAAATGTCTTTGTCTTTCAAATGTCTTTTTTCTTTAAAGACCATACTAAAGGCACTGCTGATGCTTAGCAAACACTAGACAGCAACGATAGGAGAAAAAAAGGCTTCTTCACATCAGTGTTACCGTTTTATGAAGTTAGCGAACAGTATACGGTGTGAATAACCCTGTCTTCGAATTCTTGCTGTCTCCAGAATTCCTGTGTAACGCAGCTGAACCAACACTTTTTCTTTATCAAACTTGTTTGCCTGCCGGTCGTTGTTTGGCTTGATGCACCTGACAAAATGAGGCTGGCCGACGACCATTTTGGATAACAAATCCATCAGAGAATACTGCAAGAAAGTAACAAGATCTCTGCCACTAGGATACGTATAAAACTTGTATATAGGTCCACGTGTAGCTGAAATTTTATTTCATATGATCAGAATTACATCCAAACGCCATTTACAGTTCAGTAAGCTTGTACTTTAATGGAGTAAATTATAAGATCTCTAAGTTACTAGCATATACTACTTGAGAGAAACACTGACTCCAAATGGATGCACCAAATTCCACCCAGAACATTCTCACAAACAGCCATAACGTCTAACATATGATAGAAACTCTCCTTACACGTAGTTGCTTCTCTTGGAGCCTAGTTAGGTACTTGCAGCCCACTTTTTCTTTTTCCTGTTGTCACCTATTTGAAGATCCTTATTCACCCACAGAGTAAATATCCATCTACAGATGGGAAGCGGGAGAGCAGCAAGCCAGTAAATATTGCTGTCCCTTCATTAGACCAGGGGAAACTAAGGCCCCCCTAGAAGAGGGGCTGCTTACACTGCTCTGATCTAGTGCATCCTGTTCATTGTATAGGCTGATGGTGATACTTCAGCTGCCTTCTCAAGAAGAAACCTTTGAGGAGGGCAAAACTAGAAGTAAACAAAATCACAATTCCCAACTTGCACTTTTCCCACCTCACCAGGGTGCCAGGCCAGCAGAGCGGGTGCAGTTTGCAGCTCCCCAAGCCAACTGAGGTCAATATGGCTGTAAACAACTTTGACTGGTGTTTTGTAAAATTGCTTCATGGGAGGATCTTATCAAAACACAAATGAAAGGGCTCATTCCTCAAGATTCAACCCGACTCAGCAGAAAGAGGCAGCCAGGAGGTAATGCAGTTCAGCAGTAGGTTGGATACATGAACCTAGTGTAGGACGTCAAAAGCCATATGTTTCCTATTAAAATGTGCAATTCCATTCTGGACAGACGCTGCACCATGCAGCAAAGTGCTTAATTAGCTCCATCACTAGTGTGCCAATCGAACACAAACAAGTAGGACACGCTAATGGATAATTTTTTTTTCCACTCAGTCTGAGGTGGCAGATGCTTTTCTCAATCACCCATAGATTTCTGAGTATCAGTAAACCAGTGGGGCTGAAGCTGAATCTTCATTTAAGAGCATTAGCTACCATGAGCTGAGCACAGATTTCCACTACAGAAAATAATAACAGAAAAGTGTAAATATAATTAACTCATTTGCAGCCTCTGATACTAGATGTGCTGGTAATGCTCTGAATAACAGACATCAGGTTTTTGAATAAGATTCAGTAACTTTTTCCATCTAGAACTTTAAAACACCATGCAACTTTGGACCACCACGATACCTTAGGCTGAAATTATCCTTCGCAGTCCACAAAGCTATACAATTGTCTCTACTAAACAGAGATCTTGCTTCTTACTGTTCTCTGTCATAGATGTATATGAACTCTTATGGGTCAAAAATATCACCTCATCCATCTTTATGGTTTTGCTGGGAGAGATGACTAAGTAAGAGGTGGAAACTCAGAGCTGGGCACAAGTGAACTAACTCTGTGCACTGCTCTGGAGAAAGAATGCTCTTCACAGCTATTTTCTGTTACAAGACCTACAGCACAGCCAGTGCTTGGGATGATCAAGAGCACTGCTGAAGGAGCCACAAGAATGAACTCAGGACAGCCTCTGAGCAGTGACCATTAAGGTCTTTCTATGGATCTCCTACTTCAAATTAACTTTGCCCTCTTGCTTCTTAAACTCTTAAAGAAATGCTATAACATTAATGTCCAACCTCCCTCCCTTTTTTCCTTGGTGAAACAAGCAAGTGAAAGATTAATATTGATCACCACACATCATCATGACAGAAATGTGGCTGTATGATCAAGTACAATTAAAGATGAAACATCACAATCTATCTCCACTAGATATTTGTGCTGCACAGACTGCTGCACCATATACACAGTTCACAAACTCCAAATGGATCACTGTTGACTCTAAGTCAATAGGTGCATTTCAAAAGGTGAAAGAATAAACATTTTTTCTACTCTAGAAAAAATTATTAAAAGATCTGATATCTTACTCTAAAATAAGAAGCAACTGTCTGTGTTTTCATGCTGGTTGTCTCTCTTGGATGGTGTCCAGTATCTCCTGCTTCATTCTATAAGATGAAGAAAGAAAATCACACTTTTTATCTCTATTGAGCATGTCGTGCCCTTTCCAATGCTGCAACAAAGCACCCCTCAGAGAACATCATTAATTTTAAAAAAAAGTATTCTAAACAGAAAAAGTTACAGCTGATCACTAGCACAATCAAGTTACAGCAGTACATTACATTACTTTGCTACACAATACACAAACGTTCACACACAGAGGACACAATTTCATAACAGAGCATCTAAATAACTGTCACAAATAACCTGACAATATCTGAGGTCCTGTCTGTTATTTCACTGATATTTTGGAAATTCTCTTAGGAACTTGACTATACTCCACACCAATATTTAAATTTCTCTTTTTTGCTACAATACAGCTAGGAAATAATATTTTTTTCCCCTGAAGTTGTCACAAAACTATAGCCAGAAAGAAGGGAAATGTTAGGTTTTTACCTCACGGAAGGAATATGAATTGCACAACACAAAGATATCCAGCTAAACAGAAAAGAAAATAGGAGAGGGAGAAAAACCAAGGAAGGGGTTACTTGCTTACTTTTAGTACCAATAACAGTATTGCCTTTCTAGTTTAAATTAGGGTTCAATGCAGAATCACAAAATCAGTTTTCTTACCTTTGTATGACTAATTGATTTCTGGGGGGTCCACATTTGGTAACTGATGGTAGTTTTGCTTTTAGTGTGTGCCAGGTTACCTATGGGAAGATGAAAGAAAGCAACCTACCAAAATGCTTACATCTCATCTAAACTAAAACCTGTGCTTAACCACCTTATTTGTGCCCCCAGTATAACCATATGACTATAAAGTTCGATGACTTTTCGGAGTACGTCCTCATTTCCCCTTTCACCCTCGGGATGGAACAAGCTCTGAAGAAGTTGCATGAAAGTGGAACAGGGGCTGAATTTTCTTCCTTTAGCATTTATGTCACCTACTAGAGCAAAAAAATAAACAAACAGACTGCTGCAGAAGGTAAGAAAGATATATTTTAGAGCATCTGTGTGGTTTTACCCCAAGGATGTTGTTCTACTATTCTAGTTCTAAGGCTACTTAAATAATGCTTCTCTGGCCCTGAGGGCAAGTGACACAGCATGACTCAAGTCTATACAGCTAAACTCTATACTTCACTACTCTTTTAACCTGATAAAAATAAGGTTGTATCTTTCCACAGAACTTGTTGGAAACCATCGCTTTGAAGTGTGCCTAGGTATTTCGGGGAGACTGCTAGCTGACATGGTCCAAAACTACACTATGGAGGGATGCTAACAATTAATCAGAATGGGCAATGCTGTGGGAGTGTTTCAGCTACTCTTCACTGGCCTGGTTTGGTTTACTAGCATAGGCATAGTCTTAAGACTCTAACCTTGGAATTCTTAATCAAGTAATAGTTTTATTATGATAACTTGAAGGACTAGGTGCATTGGAGTGGTTTACACAGACAGTGGTCTTCTAAAGGAATAATGAAAATTCTGCTTAGTTTTCCATCATGTCATTCTATGTTGATAAACCCCAACCATTGCTGCATGCTGCCATTGCTTCTGCTAATAACGTAACACCTCTGGAATCTCGCTCTCCACTGGGAGAGCCTGTAATCTCTCTGTGCTCGGCTACTATCAGTAAGAAGTGGATAAGATTTGGATAAATAGCCAAAACTATGCAGCATGCTGAGCTAATGCGTCATGTATTACGTGATGGTATCAAGTGCTAAACCTCCCTTGGGCTTAGCTGAATATCACAGGGTGGGAAGGAGAGAGGATTCCTCACACCTAACTTTAGCTATCTGAAAGTGAGGTATTTACAGGATCACTGCTGTATTCATTGGAGAAAGGCACCTTCAGAGCAGATTTGTGCTCTCCTAAGAGAAACACCTGATACAGGCAAGATGGGTTGGGCTCTCGGTAAACCTCTAAATTTTCACTGATTCTAGACAAATAACAAAGATCTGAAATCTGACTTTTATTTGGCTATAGCAGGATGGTTGGGGGCAGTTTCAGAAGGCTACACATAGCGTTTCATAATATTTAACAAGATCGGTTTTTAGGACCATTTAAGCCCAGACTTTGGCTCTACAGAGATTATAGTTTAGTATCTTAGCAGATATCAATAAGTCAAAAAGTTCAGGCAAGGACATTAAGCTCTCTGTTTTCCCAGGAACTCTGACTTAAAATAGACCTTGAAGACCAAATTTGGAATTCCACCAGAAAAGCTCCCTTTGTGAAGAATTGCCAAAAGCTCAGTTTCTGTAAGCTATGATAACATTTTAGAGTAATTTCCATTAGGCTCTTCCAATTTAACTTTTCTGTTCTACTCCAAGTACATCTCCCATGTAGTTGTAGAAAGAAGTAAAGCTGTAAAGTACTTACTGTACGGCATCAATGCCATCACACAGGGAGTAATACAACAGTAACAAACTGTAAGGAGACTTATTCATCATCCAAAAATGGCAAACAGGATGCTATGCGAGGACCTGCTTCAACTAAGGTGCAATTTAGGAGTAATTTCTGTAGAGCCAGTCATATTCCTCTACCCCAACTTATGAACTCCCCGAAGAAGGGCTCACTACTGGACAAAAAGATAGGACTAAAAGATAGGGGAAATAGAGGAGTGTCTGCTCACTCGTTGCAGCAGATGTTGGGAGCCACAACCTTGGTTCTCTACTACTTTATAGAAAAAAATGCACTGAGACAAAACAGGCAATTTATATATGCCCTGTCCAAAAAAGGCCAGTGACTTACCCGATCCTTTCTGTTCAGTCCTCAACTCAAGGGATGTACTCCACTCCCTGTCTTGCTCCCCTACCCTGAAGAGAGGACCCTGAAAGAAGCCTCTACCACTTGCTTGGCACTTGACCAGACCAATCCCTCCCCTGCAGCTTGAGATGGCTGGGGCTCCATTCTGTATAGATTCTAGGGTTGGAAAGTTAAGCCACAAAGTGTATAATGTCATCAACAAATGGTCCTATGAAACCTAGCAGTGGTCATCATGAAGGCTAAAGAAGAGTAAGAAGGTTACCACAATAGCAATACCTGTTTTTGTAAGAGGATGGGTTACCAGCTGTCGCGTCAGATTGTTTTCAGATGATCGCAGTAGCAGCACAATATCAGCTGGGAGAGTATCTCTATTTTTGGCTAGGAATCCACTTGCATTATATAGAACCTGTTTAAAGAGTGCATTTATGCATCTTCTGGGCTTTTGAAAAGTAATTATAAATTTAAGCAGTCTGGTGTGTGGCTTTTAATATATCAAGATATACAAATAGTTCTTCAGCCATCAGTTCCACAGTAAATAGGACTACGCGTAATGAATTTGCATCACAGCAATAAAGATACGTTAGACAGCAGGAGAAACTTCCTAATGAAAAAGTTTGTTGAATATTGGAAAGGGCTGATGAGGCACTGGTGGAATCCCCATCTTCAGTGGCCGGTATCTCCATTCCACAGCAGTGAGATATGCTATGATGGTGAAGTGTAATTTAGCTGGAGATGAGGTTCACAGGAGTTACTGCAGGCCTTCTGTAGCTGGCTGTTTTATGCAAGGGGCAAATTATCTTCCATCAGCTGATGGGCAGTATGTTCCCTCTTTACAGGGAACTACAGCACTGCACAGACCCAACATAGCTTCCTCTGTGAGACAGCCATGCCCACTCCATACCCCTTGAGAAGAGCTCAAAAGGATGCGGGAGCTCTACCTTTCACAAGGCAAGGTTCAGGGGACCAGTGGCATCTTGACGCAATGCGTCAGCAACTGCTCCTAAGTTTGAAAGGCATGTGCAGCAAGTCACCTTGTACAGGAGGGCATGACACTGCTCATCAAATGAAGCAGAAAGCAGGGCCTGCACTGTCTGTCTGGCTGATGACAAAGTACAGAACTGGGAAGTGAGGTTGATGGGCTGTAGGAGGTAGTAGAAAGAATGGATCCCGATTTGAAGCATGATACAGGGCTTTGAGGAACTAAGGGGAAGAGCACTGAGTTGCACTACATAATGGTTGTTTTCTGGTTCTTCTATAATAATCATTTACCTGGTGACATTTAAGAAAAATACACCCCTGGTATTGCTTTTTTTTTTTATGAGGGAAAACAACTTTTCAATTTACTTTTGATGTGTAAGGCACTGCCAACTTTTCCATGTCAGGCCTGAATAGATGAAGGTTGAGAACCAACTCGGCTGACCTCTTCTGTTTCCTTCTAGCCGTATCATTCCACAATCCCCAACTGATATCATTAGGTCTCTTACCTTTCCTGCATAATGATAAATCCCAAAGGTTAGATCTACTCTTTTGGGTCTCCAAAAATATTTTGACTTCAAATTATCTTCAAATTTTTCTGAAAGGAAACACATAGCTTATCTTACTGGAGTTACTGCACAATAATTGCGTTTTGAAGCTGGATCCCTCTAAGGATATTGCCTGAGTTCTCAGAAAACACAGAGGCACAAAACAGACCCTGATATTTTTAAGGACAAAGATACCATAATGGTCTTGCAACAAAAGGCACTGGATAGAGAATATGGGAGCTCTTGGTTCAGCTACTTACTTTGTACCAATTTTTTTCTGTGTGACCTCAGAAAATTGCTTGCCTTTCTAAGCTTTGATCTTCATATATGAAACAATGTAGTAAACCTTCCTAAGGATTCCTTGAGGAATTGTAAGGAAACATTTACCAATTGATTAAGGGCCTCTGTACTGTAGACTATAAAGCATGAGGACAGGAAGACAATAAGCTCATGTAATTGTTTTAGCATGGGCATCGTTACTGGATGTTATTAGGTTTTGTGATTAGATGTTGGTTAAAACTCTCATTTGACACTTTGCACATTAAAAAATGAGTAAATCAAGGATTTATCTGCACAGAAACCCCACTGAAATAACTAAATTGACTGTAACTGCAACTACTCAGCAGCACTGAAATATTCAGGATCTGAATTACAACATATTTAGGTGTTTTAATTCCAAGTTCTTAATAGAAAAAACAGGAAGCATAATTTGCTGAAAGGCTCTGCTGCAGGTTTGCAGCCATTACCCTTAAAATGTACCAAAACGCTTGTTCAGATATGGCTCATCAAAAATCTCAAGAGCTGAACATGACTCAACTTTGAAAACAGCGTTCTTGGCATACGAACCTAGAGTTTTAACTCAGTTTGGTCTTTATCTTTCAAGCCCTGCAGCTAAAAATTCCTGAAGGCAGGAGAATTCAAAACCTGGATTAGCAGCTTAGGTTCATTTGTACTTTTGATGTTTGTCTATCAACTTCAAAGACACATCCATCCCTGCATGCATGCCTCCCTCAAACGTGCTGTGACACTGGAATGTGCGCTCACTAAAAACACAACTAGCATATAGCCTAAACTGGACAAGCCAAACAGAAATCCTGCAAAAAATAAACCATATACTTACCTACAAGTGTCTGATCTGTTGCTTGTGGGAATCGACTTTCCTCATCCAGCAGCGACAATAAACCCATTGGTTTCTGCAGGAACATATCTAAGAGGGGCCTATTGTCCTCATATTCTATAACTCTTGCATCAACACCTTCATATAGGTATTCATTCTGTAACAAGCAACAGAAGGCATGTTTTGTCAATGCCTACAGAACCACTTCAGAAAATAATTCACAAACTGTCAATTGTAGCAAATTAAAACTACACTGAAAAAGTATGCCCCGGGGCTAAAGACATCAAGGTTTTGCAGGAACAAATGTCAGCTGGGATGTATCACGCTGTCAGGCTATAGATTTTAATTTGCCTTTGGATATGGAAGTGCTTGCTATGGCATATTTGGTAAAGTACGATGCTTTTCAAGAATATGCAAGAATTAAAGAAACAGAATTGAAGAAGATAAAATACAGTGTTTGCAGATGGAGACCTCAGTACCTATTTACTTCCATGCTCTACAATGTAAAAAATATTTTTTAATCATTTAGAGCTACATTTACATTTCCAATTTGTTCCTCAGATCTATGGGATGTACGGTGGCCAAGATTTATAAAAGTGACTACAAATTAGAGAGGCCTCACTTCTTTGATTCCCTCTCCTCAAACACCTGGAAAAGTTTTTATGTGGAGGATAATGTTGCACACACTTTCTAATAATTAAAGAACATACTTTCTAAAAATTTAATAAATTACTGAAGTTGACCTCTACAACATTCTCACTCCTTTTAAGGAATTAGGGAAAGATATCCAGCGAGATTAAAACACTGTTGTGTTTTTGTTTTTTTCTCCTGAAGACTGCAAATATTTCTGGATTCCTAACAGACTGAGAAAAACATGACAACGAATGCTGTGCTTGCAGTGTGTTGTGATGGTTTTATTTTGAAAAGAATGTAAATTATAGCTGAAGAATACAAGAATAACTTTCTTCAATCCTTTAGCAAGGCCGAAGCCGTAGATTTACCAAGAGAATGATGCTCAAGGGACTGCCACCCCTCTTATTTTTGCCTGCAGTAGGTAATGCAATAGGAGTTACCCACTGCACAGTGCTCCCACAGAGAGCAGGGCTGCTCTCAGTCCCGTGTGCAGGCTACGCTACAATCTACTTTAAAAATCATCCCTCTTCCAAAGGATAGGACTTTATAAAATTGTTGTATTACTATTCGGTGTTAACATCACAGTTGTGCTATGCTGAATTCACTGGGAGAAGCGTGTCATAAAAATGAATAATGGCTAATATTAATGAGTTCAAAGACCTCTAACCCTACAAGACCTCTCCTTATGCGTCATTCACTTGAGTCTGAATGATAGCCAGGGTTGAGTGAAGAAGAAAATACATTAAGTGTTTCAAAAAAGAGTTAGCTGCCATATACAACAGAAAAGCACATATTAGACTTCATAACTCTTTATCTCTAAGCCACAGAGAAACAGCAAAATGAATAAAATCAGTAACACTGTCCTGGAAATACAGGCCCAAATAAATAAATCTGCTGATCCATTTGAAAGAGAACACAGCACATATACCTAAACCCTTCCAGTATCCAGACTGATCTAACCTCCCAGGAGACTCTTCGCTCTAAGGATAGGTTATGGCTCAGTTTCTATGCCTGTATGAGGGTGTAAGCAGTAAGAATCTCTCCTACAGCCCCATGAGGGCTCCTCAGACACATAACATTAACTTCATTCATGTCTCCCCTGGAGCAGTGGACAGGTGGAGATTTGCTTTTTATTTTAATCAATGACCTGAGCAGCAGGACAAGACAGGAGAGTAATAAATGTATTGCTGATATAGGCAAGAAGTTAATTATATACCTGTAGGAGCTACTGGCAGGAAGGGAATGAGTCTGTGTTATCTCCCAAAGATAACACTGGAGTAGGGGCAGCTCAACTGAGGGCTACGGCTGCATCGACACACATGTTAAGTTCACAAAACCAGCTGTTACTGCTTAGGATTATCAAGAGAACACTTACCAAGGGGGAAAAGGGAAGAGATTTCTCAGGATGAATCTATCAGAGAAGAGTGTTTCTGTGACACCGAGACATCCTCAAACAAGCTCTCAAAGACAACCTATCTAATAATTAACTTTTTCCAACTTGAAATGCTTGTGAGAGGGGTTGGGTTAGAGAGCTGATAAAAGAGTTCTCCGTGAAACTGAAAGGAGGTCTGTAGTAGCTGTACTACTACACCATAACAGCAACATCTGCTGCCCTCCCTGCCCAGCCAGTGCACGGGGCCTGACCTCCAAGCCTGCAGTGAATGTGACCATTAGGTCTTTCTGTCTGCACCTCATCAACCGAATGAGTACCAATCAGCGCCCATTTTGGTAATGCTGCCGTCTGCCCAAGCTG
>JAOXJM010000012.1:17474761-17498756 GCA_026413425.1 Tringa solitaria
GTTTAAAAAAGTCTTTCTCCTTATCTCAGAAAAAACTTCAGTTTGAAATTTTAGCTAAGGCATTCTGAGAGATACATCATCATTTCTGCAACTGGAAACGAAGCTCTAATATTTGTATTTATTTGCTGAAACAAAAAATTAAGAGGATATAATTTTATATCAAACTGCAGTTGACATTAGCATTTTTTTCTTCGGTAAATGAAAAAGAATAAACCACATTCTATCTATAAAACCCCTTTGAGGGGCTATCTATAGCCACCAAGTTTGCCCCTTTTAACTGCTGTTACCAGCCACAGAGGGCCCTGACCTACCTGATCTACAATGTAAGCCACACCATTTCTTTTTCTGATTAATTTGAAAAATGTGTTATACCCTCATTCCCAATATCTTTCTTGCCAGTGTGTTCAAAATGTCACCCTGTGAGGGCAGGGTGGACTTAACCTCAGCAGATGTGTTTGGAAACTCCTCTCACACCTATATGGAACCACTTTCATAACAGGAGCTGCCAAACAACAGCATGGGTGCAAATAAGAGCAGAATTTGACCTGTGTAATAATACAAATGTCAAGAGTTGGCTCTGCGTACTAGGAAAAATAGTATAAAGTAGTTAGTATGTAATTTACAAAGGGTTAAATGATCACAGGTCCAACAGGAAAACACAAGACACCTGTGCTATCCTCCACATCTACTGCATTTTCACTGCATACTATGAATAGGATAAAACGGTGTTTTGTTAACACGGTGGTTAGGTAGCAGAGAAAAAGTAGATGAGAACACTAGTAGATGGTATTATTCCCACAAAAAAATATCTTTATTCTGGAAAAGCTTCTTTTACCTTAAATGTTTGTCAGGTTTGAGTAAAGTGTTGATGCGATTGACTATCCAGCTAAAGAGGCGCCCGTACAGTGCTTTTGCCATGGCATCTCTGACATCAGTAGCTTTTTCCACAGTGTTGGGACGAATAATTGTTTCTCCCCGAGTCACTACACAGTGAGAGGTGAGGGCCTCTTGCAGTTCATCTGCCTGAATACACAGCAAGGACGCGCCTAGGAAGGAAGGTCACAGGCACAGCTCAGAGGCAGTCTTTGGAAGGAAAAATAGGCATTTTTGCAATCAAGGCTGCGAGTGCAACGTATTATGAATAAGGGCCAAATAAAAGTCTTGAACTATGACTAATGAGGGTTTTCACACCAAACAGCTGTCAGTATCTAATTCAGTCACCAGCCTTCCCAGCTTCCACTGCAGTCAATGAGTAAGTGATTCAAAGTAGAGGCCTTTAGGTTCTAAATTGCTTTATCAAGAACGCTATTTCTCCAAACTGTCTATGGAGAAATGCTAGGGAATCTAGGTGACTATGTCAGGAATCTGTAAGTTGTGAGGTGTGAATATCCCTCTCGGTTGTAATCCATCCATATAAAGCATTGTTCTCCTTTTGCTCCAAAAAAGAGTGCTTCTTTCCTGCTTGCACAGTATTTTTCTATCTATGGCAGGAGATGCATAAGAAGATAGCATGAAGACTTCATTATCTCCCCAGCTGTAATTACTGAGAAAGAGTATCAGCTTCCATGAGAACCTTTGCCCCTTTGCCTCCTCTGCCTCCCTGTAGCCTATAATGTACAGTATCCCTTGCAAAGAATGTAAGCCATATTTCAACAGGCACATATGGGGAACAAGTAATAAGTATCTGAGAAAGAAACTGGGGAAAAAACTATTCAAAGTGTTAATGAGGTTCTCCATCAAATGTTCAAATAACCTTGGAAAAATTCCAATGATTTTCTTTTCAGGCATCTGCAGTACTAGTCATGTTTCCTGAATGCCAGTGAACTGGTTAGTCAAATAAGGTGCATAACACAGACAATTTTTTCTTGTTCGATTTGAATTCAGGTGGGCTTGGAATTAATCTATCTTCAGCATTTAATTTTTCTTGCAAAATTTCCATGTGAATACAGTTTTCATTGATAACTCTCTTGCAATAAAAGAAATGTGCTACCAAAACACTTAATGAAAACAATCTTAAATCGAGAAAAACCACTCACAATTCTCAAGGGCTACCGGATTGGAAATGTTGCTCTTGTCAATCATATGTTCAGACACCACCGCAGAAAATTCAATGTTACCCACATTTAAAATGGCAGCCAGGACACTGTACACACTTCCAAGTTCCTGCAAAGTGTATTAAAAAAGATGTAACATTTAATAGCTGGAGAGATTTGTCACTTTGGTTTGTGTGACAGGCATGCATGTGTTGTTCCTAAGCCTGGAACAATCACTGCCTCTCTTGTCTGCCACACGCCCATGACTTTTAGGAATGCTTTTCTCAGCATAGTCTTTCAAGTGTAAGCCATGCAAAGAGTGCAAGACAAACTGTAGCCCAATCTCTCTTCTATACTTGTCTAAAGAACAGGATTGACATGGAGTAGGGGAAGCACAAAACAGTGGTGAGTGTAATCCTCTTACACAGAAGGAATTCAGAGGTTATTAATACCCACACTTCACTGTGTCTGCAGGCTGTCTAAAAACGTAATATCTAGATCAGCAAAAGATAAAAAAATCTGCATCCACGTTACAAATGCACTCCAAATAATAGGTCTGCGACAGCTTCCACCAATGTCGTCGCAAGAAGTTTCACTGGGAGAAGGATGAGACCTCACATCTCTGATTTGGCAAAGGACTTTACCCTTCATAATGATTGGAGATGTGAGGTCTCATTCTGAGGTATTCCTGTAAAAAACTAGTTTTTAAGCTGGAATCTGTGACACGATATATTCTGAGGCATGCAGTAATAGTATATTTTATAAACACCAGTTTTAGAATTTTTATAGTAGTTTTATAAGAAGCAGTTTTGTAAATTTGATTGGTATTTTATAATGATGGACTTCTCAAAATTGCAGTGTTTTATCTCTACTATTCAGTAGTTTGCTGGTACCATGTCAGGCATCATTTACTCAGATAAAGCCCTTAATTGCTCTAGAAGACTTGATCTTGTTTTCAACACTTTCAGAAGTTAATCTAGCAGTTAATAAATTAGTTATTCCAGTGACAGCAAGGCAAACTAGATAAGCACAATCTAAAAAATTATGCTCAGGATAATTGGCGCACAGTTTACCTAGGTTTTAAGTGATCCTTTTCATTTTAAGCTTAGGGACACAGATGAAATGCAAAGAAATGGATAGCTTAACTTCTACCATTACGCTGTACAGAATGTATAGCTGCTGACATTTTGGTGCCCTTTTCCAGTGTGTTTAAAATCTGGCTTGGTCTGTCTCATACAGCATGATTATCGTTCACCTCAGGCAGTCCTTTCCTATTAATTTTGCCATGCAGTCTGAAATAAAACAGTGTGATTTTAAGTCAGGGAGTACTGACAGCAGATACTATTAAAGCCTGCCAGTCAGTTAAAAAAAAATTTCAAAGAAATGAAGCCTTGTTTAGGTCTCAGTTTTAACTGGAGTGAAGAAGATATTCCGTACAAGGTTTTTTGCTAATAAAACACAGAACATGCTTATACAGAACCTCCTCTGTGCACTGGAATAAATGTTAAAGCTTACGGCTGCACTACTAAAACCTGAACTTAGAAAAGGAACTCATTGCCTTACGGTATCTTTTTCTCACTGAAAATAAACTGTCTCTGCAATGTACCCTATATCAGAACCTCAGTGGGGGAAGAAGACTTCTCTATTCCTTCATTCTTGCAAACACAGCCTCGGAGAGGCTCGTTCACCCTGTGGAGAATGTAAGACAGGCTAACATGGATTGGGCTCACATGGAACCACAGTTAGGCTGCCTGTGGTACTCAACCTGCTTTTGAAACTGTGGGGGTTTTACAAGTTGATAATTCTTCACAGATTCAGCTCACAGTGGCTTGCAGAGTTAATCAAGTGAAGATGCATGCCAGAACTGCACAATGCAGCCAGTGACCTAGTTCTAACTGGATCTTCAATACACTCTTCTCTTTTGGATGATCAGGATTATTGTTTCCATCCATCAAAGTGAACAAAAGAACTGGGAATAAAACCAGACTTGCTTCTTTTCATGATATAAATTAGGGCTTATCAAGGTCTCCGGTGCTGTGACAAAACTGCTATCAGTGCTGAACTGTGCATATCCTTCCACGCTGCTTCTGGAAAGGTGAAAGCAGAGGTGTGAAAGGATGTGACAGTACAGGTGTGATATTACTAAGTACAGTTGTGAATAAGCATGTAGAGCAGAAAGAGATTGTGAACTCCACTGCTACTACGACTTAATGCAAAATGAGGATGGAGGTACAGAAAAGGTGAATAAACGTTTTCTGCTGGCTATTCAAATATTTACATTGAGGGAAGCCAGAAATATTTAATTGAAATGAGTAATTTTTCTGTGAAAAGCTCCTTACAACATACGGTTTTATCAAAGAAATTAAACCATACACCCATTCTGCAGCATTATTGCTGTATTTCACAGATACTGTATGGATCATACTCCTACTATCGTTTGTGATAAATCAAGGCAGTGGTAAACTACAGCTGTGATGCACCACTTCTCCTACGAAGGGAGAACTAGGGTGCAGGATGGGGTTTTCTTCCCCTGCATCCTACTTTATAAATCCAGAGGCCTGGTTTTGTTTTAATTATACCAAAGACAGCTTGAGGAGAGGGGTTTAATGGCCAGCAAAGCAATGATATGACATCATAAAGAAAGAATGGGTTCAGTTAATGTTGAGTGATGAGATTTGCTCCAAAGGGATGTAAAAACTTCATTCAACTTTGCTCCTGGAGTTGTGAAAATGCATTGAGTTCATCAAAACTCAGATCAAATCAATGAATTTTTAGAACTCTCACCCTGGACTTCCTCTTAAAACAGAGATGAGGCTCATATTCACAGGCCTAAAATTATAGGGTAATAAATAGTTACAACATCATATTCTATGCACTTAATTTGCAAAAGCTTTTTTTTCCCCAATTACTCAGCTGTACTGTGTTCACTGATATCAAAGTCTTGTTGACTAATACCATTTTATTACTTTATCAATTAAAATACATAAAACATGTAAATGTGGTAACATAACAGAGTTCACCATGCAATATCCTAAAACATAAACACACTACTGCTGAAGGTAGCCGTTAAACATCACCAAAAAGAAGGGGATATCAGCACTCACCTCCAGTGTAAAACCTATGACTTTGAAGCACTGTTCAATTAGTTCAAACTGAGACTTATAAAAGCTATTGTTCATGAAATCTTGCACTATTCTGAAATGATCATTTTGCAGATATCTGAAAGAGATGATGGATACAGAGACAGAATGTAAATGAGGCTGAGAATTCAACCACACTGCATTTCTTAGTAATCAATTTATGCAAAAATAAACTGCATTACCTGGGAGGTCTATATTCTGGCAGTTTATAATGCGCCAGTTTTTTCTTTTCCGCCAGACCAGCATAAATATAATAAAAAATATGGAAATTTTTCTCTCCTCTGAAACAATAGAAACAACGAACTGGTTTAGTAACGTAAGTACATTACATTTACTGATGACATACTTGCTATTATTAAATGTTACTTTAATAACAGGCAAGGATCATGCAAACTGAGAGAGGACTCTGAAAGCAGCTTTGTTATACAAGTTCCTGTGAAGTGAACACCCCTTCTGTGCCGCTGTGTGTTTGTTCTGAAGCTGCCAGGGTGGCTGCTCAGTGCTACGAGCGGCTAAATCCTGCTCTGCCCTTGATGCAATTGGTAGATGCTGGGTGAGATCTTGCACATTGCTCACCCACTCGCATCAAATGGGCTGCTTAACCTCCAGGTATTTTTAAAAATCTTCTGACCGTGGGAGAGCTATACGCTCCTGATTCACTGAATCCAGTATGTTTGCTATGTCCTTTAGCCCTGAACCAAGAAAGCACATAAGCAGACATTCAGCAAAGAGCCTTATAACTCAGCATGCTTTGCTTAAATGTTAGGTGTCCAAACCCAGGACAGAAGGTTTATTTGCACATCCAAGCTTCCTGTGCACCTTATGAGGAAGAACTGGATGCTTAGGAGGAAATTTGTAACCACCACTGAACACTGAGATGGTCAAGTCAGTCACTGTCAAATGGCAAAAAGGAATTGTGTTCAACCCCCTGGGTTTCTGCATGACCTGAGGCATGTTTTTTCAGGAGCACCACGACAGCCTTCTGTGAAATGGGATCAGAGCCCAGTGCACTCCTCCCTGCAAAGGGGTGCCTAAATGAGAGTCCAGTGCCAACTTAGTTTGCATATTTTACTGTGGACAGTCAGTAGTAGAAACCAAGACCAGATTATGGAGTAGGAGCAGATGCCTTATCTTCCCCCTTAACGTCTCACCTATTAGGTTGTACAGCTGTGCTTTGCATGCTCTCTGAAAACCCACTGTGTCCTGATGGTTTGTGTATTCTCTTGGAAAGAACAGGAGAACCTGTAGGTTCAAAATCTCTTGACTTGAAGTGGGTCTGGAACTTAGGTCTCCCATTTTCTGGGTAATCAGTCACAGGATTTCTGCAGAAGTCATTTCTTGCTCTCCATGTGAGTTTGGGAGTCATGTTGTCCCAGAAGAGCAGAACAGACTACCCTTGCAACACAGGCACCTGAATGCCAGTTCTCTGCTCTGCATGGCTGTATGGACCAGCCACACAGAGACCTCAGTGAAGAGGAGAACATACCTGACACAAACAGCTTCAGGAGCCCTTGGAAGTTCATGCCTCAAAATATAACCTACAGTGGCTCTTACGCTAAACACTTCGGAGGTACCTCCTTGTGAATTCAGACATCTAAACACCCACCTGAACAGCACTGGAGGCATGTAAGTGCTTTGCTGACTTCCTGACTCGGCATGTAGCTAAATATAAATACAAACTGACAGCCACAGAACAAACTCATGGAAAGTTATGAAAAAAAGTGGTATTTTATGGAAAAATCTGATTTAATTTTGAAAAATCAGTGTGCTTATTTTCAACTGGGGAAAAAAAAGCACCATTTCATAAAATTGCATCTAACTTTAAATTGGTTATTGAAACATTCCAAGTGATACTTAGATGTTCTTCATACCACAAATCGAAAACAAGCAACAAGGTCATGCAGAACTACAAAAAGAGTAAAAATGAGTAAGAGACCAGCATGGGAAAAAATTTAAATCAGTGACAACATTCCTTGTCTCAAACTCTGTTTTTCCTATTGTTATTGTGGCAGAAATGGAGTTGCCAAAATATTTGTTATCTGGAGGTGTGGATGAAAAATATATGTCAATAATTTAAATTAAATGGAAACGCTATTTAATTTTTTTGTCATTCTATATTATGAGATACACAGATGACAGATAGATCTGTTCTGCATTTGGCCCATAACCCTTTATAACCAAATCCTACTAGATGTTCCAAAATGGAAAACAAGCACTTTGTAAACAAACAAACAAAAAACTACAATACTACAGGAAACATAGAGGAATTAAATCCAAACGATATACTTAACATGATACTGCAAACTTCTACAAAGAAATTTATAACTGAACTATTAGAAAGTTTTTAGTTCTTTACATATTCTGATATACTTTATATATCACATCTGCATTTTCATGAGATTTGTTTTAATAACCCATGAGGCAATGAAAAAAAAATCAGGAGTAGTTTTTAGCTCCCTTCAAGATTTATAAGCTATTCATATATCATTTTTAAGGAAAAAATCCCAGTACCTTATTCATCTTCATGTTGTGATCCAAGATAATTTCCTGCATTGTAGGTCTACTCTGTAACCTTCAGTTTAGGTCAAATATAATTTGTATACTTACACTGCCTGGTGGACAACTCTGGATTTTTCAAGTAGATACTCTGAAATCTGAGCTCCTACTACAGTGCCACCACAAGTGAATTTCATTTCCAAATATTTTCCAAATCTGCTTGAGTTATCATTGATGATAGTGCCTGCATTCCCAAATGCTTCTACAAGGTTATTCACCTGGAGGATCTTCTCCTGTAGAGTCCTGTTATTAGCCTGGATATAAAAAATATATTGCTTAAAATTATCAGCAGTCATTGACATACATTCATTCTTAAGTGTTTCTTTCCACTTCTAGTTGGTATTCTGAAGTGCAACATCATCAGGGGAGCCATTCCCAGGTGAATCTTATGGGAAAGAAGGCATGTGTATATCATGAAACCTCTACAATATAGCAATCTGCAGAACTAATGGCTGGCTGGAAGAGATAACACATGTAAGGATAACAACAACAACCAGAACTAATCAATTTCTGTGGTCCAGCACTCTGAGCTGGCTGGCCTGCTTTTAGGATCCTTGTTAGCATCTGCTGACTGCTGTGCAGCACCATACCAATAGATCAGTTTGCTTGCATCACAGCTGGCACATGCAAAAATGGCATTTTATTTAGACAGTTCTGGTGGTCATTTCCCAGAATGACCTTGTCCCACTGACAGCAATCTGATTGTGGAAGGAGGTGAAAAGCCAGAAGAGGATTTTATTTAGTACAGTTTGGATGATTTGAAGACACTCAATTAAACAAAGGACAGACTGAGTGACAGCCCTCACTGCAGTGGGTACTTCCTTGCAGAATGCCCAAAATATTTTCACATTGCCCTAGTTCAGGAGGGAGGAAGGGGTAGATTGATCAGCATCATGTTCCCATCTGACCTTACAGAAGTTCTTTGGAATATGTATTACAGTCTCACCCCCTTAGCAATGCCCTGTCTGTAGGTTCAGTTGACTGGGCCTAAAATAGCAAAGCCTTGCAGAATAATCCTCTCTGAAACATACCTTGCCCAGGACAGTGAGCTGCTGAACCAGAAGATGGGCGCTCTGCGTCTTGCCAGCTCCACTTTCTCCAGAAATAACGATACACTGCAGAGAACAAGAGTGTGTCTCTGAGGCCATTACACATCTCTCAGCCTAGCAAAGGATATAATCAAGACACCTCATCTTTACCTGATCGGAGTTGTATGTCACCATGGACTGATAACCTATGTCAGCAACAGCAAAAATATGAGGAGGGTTGGCAGTCCTTTTCGCTCCAATATACAGTTTGGAATGCTAAGTGTAAGAAAAATGAAAACATTATCAGTGTCCCTTATTTTTTTTTTTTTTTATCAGAGTTGGGTTTTATTTTCAGATTAGTGTTCAGCATGCTGAGGTTACCAGCAGTCATGTTTTCTCAGTGACATGTTACTGCACTCACTACACCATGAATCTGTATGCACTTAGTACTATAAAAGCTGCTAAAAAAGATGAAGCACAATTTTGTATGATGTCAGCCCTGATTATGCTATTAAACTCAAATTATTAGAAGAAAATTTAATGTTGCCAGACACCAACTTATAATTTCATTTCATTTGTACTTCACATCCTTTTAGTATTTCTGCACAATCTTGATATAGAAACTTAAAATCTTTTCTGTACCTGTAGTATTTGATAATTAATAATGGCAAATTATTATATGATCAGATTTTCCTATCTGTCCCCTTTTGTATAATGGGGAGGCAAATTCTCAAAAGTTAAAATTTTACAGGGTTGCTTTGTGAACTGTTTGTCAATTAAATAGCTATGGCTTCCCCAGCTCTCTTGGAAGGAAATGCTCCCAGCTCCTACCTCCAGCCATTCACAGAAGTTCTCCATAGGAAGTAGAGAAGAAATGCTTCCTCCCATAAAGAGGGGTAAGATTCACCGGAAAAAATGCACTTATCTGTACAGATACTACTTCTGAACTCGCTGCTATGAGCAGCCAGCACCTTTACACTCCGTGGGGTTGTAGTCAACAAATCTCATGAAGTTTAGCAAAATTTCTCTCATCCTAGAATGAATATTGAAAGTCACTAGAAGACTAACAACCTCAAAAATCCTGTTTCTATCCACTGGTTAAAATAGATGACTTGCTCAGATATAGATATTTGTGTTTTAGACATGTTATAGACAAGACATACAACACAGACATATCAGAAATTGTATTTTTTTTGAGGTTTTTATTTCTGTGCTGACATTCAGCACATGATAAAGATGTGTGTCAACATGCACTTGAAGGGATAACTGCATTGGTAATCCTGTTTTTCAGAGTGAACTGACGTAAATCCCAAGAATGGTCTTATTGTATGCTTAACACAAATATTCATATTTTAATGGAAATGAGAGCTGGTTTAAAAGAACCAAACCTAGATTTTCATACCTGTGAAGAATAAATATCTATGTTCCGAAATGGATTGACAGCGATGAGAATGTCCCCAACATATGTGTAGATCTGATCCTTGGCGTAACCCTTCTGTAACTGCTCTGTTACTGTATTCTGATGGAGAAAGAATAGGAGCACTGAATCACATGGGGAAAAAAAAGAATATTAGGACAATATATACAATATTTATATAGTTACAATGACTGAGGATAGAGAGGGAAGGTATTAATAGTCAGGAATGCAACTGATCATGATCAAAAGTGAGTAACACTTTCAAACACACTGGCATTCCTAATTTCTCGTGTCCAAACTCACAATATATACGTATAGAACCCCAAGTGGCTGTGGAAAAATGAATTAACAAGGACTGCTTTAATTTAGTTAATCAAAGGTTTCCAAGAGACAATCCTGTCTTCATTTCTACTGCTTCAGCTTCATGTAACTCAAGTAAAAGCCATATGCTTGAATTCATAGCTGCCATTACAGCTGCTCTAACAGTACTCTCAGTTATGATAAAACACAGATGTTCAATTGTTTGGATTCTATTAATGTAAACAATCAGGCATCTTTCTATATTAACAACCAGTATCTGCTGTGAATGTTCTTTGCTACTGTAGAGCCAGTTCTCTCTGAACCAAGAAAAAAGAAGGGCCCATTAGCAGCACACTCAATTTCTTAACATAATTTCCCTCACCTTCTTCTGCATACAGAGCTGGGTATGTAAAGTGCCTGGTTAGGTTTCCAATCAAAACAGGACAAAGAACTGGATGAAGAAATTCAAACCACCCTTGAGACTATTCTAATGTCTATGTGAAGATATTTAGGCCCTATTCCCACTGGAACAGAATGACCAGCAGCAGAGGACGACAGAAGGAACTGCTATGCCTCCGCATCCATCTGTTCACAGTGTTGTGCACTTAAAATTAAAAAAAGTGCACATGTTAATGCCCTTAAAACCTGAATTCTCAACAGTTGAAGAGGTTACGTTTCCTTTGCAGGAAAATACAAGGAGAAAACCCTGGTTTTCCATTGCCTTGATAAACTCTTTTTGGTTTTGAATGCTACCTTGCTTTTGGCCATAACCAGATTCGTATTAACAGATTTTTTTAGGGGCACTACTGCCCTTTTTGAAATTATTTCTTGCACCAATAGAAGGTCTCCTGTTTTGCTCTTCTGATGGGACTATCTAAACTGGAAGAAAAGTTTGAATGGAAGAAAGGAGACAGCTCTGAGAAGCTGCCATTCATATGTGAAATAGGCTTTAAACTGGATTGCGTTTAGAAAATCACATAATCAAATGATGCCTTTAGGTGAAGGCTTCCTAAGGACTTCCCTGAGAATGCTCCAACTCTGAGGAGATGGATACATGTCTGGTTCATCCGGGGTTTTTTTGTGTCTTTTCTTTAGCTCAGATTGTTTTTTATCTTTTGCCATGAAGCATATAAACAGTCTTGCTAGTATATACCTATTTCCAATATGAAAATAAAGTGCTTAACTCTGAGCTTTGTGCAACAGGTGAAGTTTGGGTTAGCTTAATTAGTATTAACTAAACATTAAGCTACTACAGCCAAGCTCTTGGATGATGGAAGATGTTCTGTGAGCTGTTAGCACTATGTAGTTCACCTGCTCAAGAGGCACATTTAGTATTCCGAATGTATTGACGAAGATACAATATACCAAAGAAGTTCTACAGTTAAAAGAATGTGAATTATAGCCTATGCACAGCCCGGTAGAGGAAGAATGACAGTTGTTTACAACCACTTGTGCCCTCTAAGACCTGCAGATAATGTGCTGTGGCCTGATTCTTCTTTCTGGTTTTCAAGCTTAAAGCATCAACACAAGACTCTCCCCCTCCCTTATGCGTGTTTCCCTGCTCCCAGTGGATTCATTTTCAAGCTTTGACAAACCAGTGAGATTTGTATCAGTAATTATGCCAAAAGTTCACCAGAAGGCATTGACAAGCCAGAGCCCCAGCTGACATGAATTGATCTCAATGCATCTCCACACCAAAGGAAGTCAGTGAGAACCCAGCCTAGGAGAATACAGGAAGCCAGTTTAAGACAGCTCTAGATGTCCAAGCAATAGGGAAGAAGATACTTGTTCTTGGACCCGGACCAATTTCAGGTTAACCCATCACTGCAGATATTTAGCTGTAATAAAATCCAGTGATATAAATCCTGGTAAACAGATGGTGCTACAATACTGCTCAGTAAGGCTGTAACTGCAAGAGGGTGTCTTAGCTTTGAGTTGGACTCATTCCTGACGCAGTAAATCTCATCTAAAACATTTGGCATAAACTGGTAAAATGCCATTGCACACTTCCACAATTGAAGCGTGACAAGATAGTTGACTTGAAAATCAACAGCATACCATTGTGTTTTAATACATGATTACCTCTCTTCAGGAAACATGAAAAAGGAGGTTCTTACCTCATCCAGTACCTCCAAGGTTGCTAAATCATCTACCTCTTCCTGGTTTGAAACTAGTGACTTACTGTAGTTCCCTTTCTTAGTATGAATACGTTCAAATCTAGAAAAGAAAGACATGAAATCTCCTGACATAAGGAAACACAGAGCAGATCTTGCATCTGTAACCATCTTGAAGACAATTCAACCAAAACATTCCAGCTTTCCACTGTTCTGATTCAAATATAACAAATGTTTAAATAACAGGACCAGATATAACTTCTTAGTGCAGCACACCTGTGCTTTACAATTAAAAATCTATGGTTTGATCCCACAACTGACACCATGAGGAACTTTTTCACCATACAGATCCCTGCTTGATCACACCTGTACATCAGCTGCAAGACTGGAGCTATGCAGTACAGGGGGGAAAAAAGCCTGTAACAGTCAAACTCTGGCACCTACCTGCAAAAAGAAAAATGACCCAAACAAAAATTATGGATAGGACAAAACAGGGGTGTATGATGAAACAGTATGGCAAATATGATGCAGACAAAGCATTCAGGATGGAAACATTTATAGCTTAGTAATGACAACGATGTAAAGCCTGGCCGAGACGGCCACACCGTAGAGCGAAGTTCTACAGAATCACTGAAGTATGTGAAATACATCCTGACCAAGAATTTTCTTGGACTCTACAGGAAAAAAAATCATACAAAATAAGGAAACAAAATTTTAAATCTTTTTCTTATCAGGGTTAAACTTCAATTAGGTTTGTCTTAAATTGAAACTTCTTTTCTCTGTAAATCAAACCAAAGAAAACTTTATGCAGTCTTACAGAAATCAGGAATAAAATTCCCAGAGCCTTGGATCATTCTCTATCCATGAATAAAGGCTTCTGCTAAACAAAGCAAAAGCAGCAGAAAATGCAAGGTTTACAACTCAAATTAGTTATACTTGCTATATGAGATGGGGGAAAATCAGGGAAAGGAAAACTGGATAAACAACAGCAGAGTTCACAAACTAAATCAAGCTCAGGTGTGCAATACAGCATAAGCACAGAAAGATTACATCTCCTGGTATGACCTCGCTCCCCTTAATACTAAAGGTAGGAGGGCACCTCTCAAACACATAGAACATATACCTTGGAAAACTGAGACAGCAGGAAAACCGTGTTGTGTGAAACACACTCTTTACCTTGATTCCAGGTAAGACCAGGGAAATTCTTTATTTATTTGACATTTGGATATATGGCATGAGGTAAAGCAGAGAGGTGCTTGCTACCCAGGGCAGAACTTTAACATACAACGAACAGAGGACAGGAAAAAGGAAGGCAGTTGCACCAAGACAGAAAGTTAGAATGAATGAACATCACACTGAGGGAGCAAGCTAAGAGACTTCTGAACTCCCACAGTAAGATTTACTGCAGAGTTTAATGGGCCATTCCACAAATATCACCTACTTCATGGGTGCTACTTCAGGTCACGCAGGCTGCGCACTGATGTGGGATGCAGGTGCAGAAAGTCCAGCAGGCACCCACTTGGCATTAGGTACTGATTGCCAGGACTGAAAAGGGGCTGGAAGAAATGGGCAAATGATGCCCTTCCAAACTGGGAGTGCAATCAAGATGTGAATGATGGCAATGCGGGCATGAGTGCACTTCATCTAGCACTTCTTTCAGTTTCTCTTGTCTCTAATAATTGCTCCCTGAGGGGTGACAGAATGACCTGTCCTCACCCAGGTGCCACTAATGGAGCAGTTTCTTCCTCTCTCAGGGAGATGCCAGCTACTACTGGAGTCTTTCCATTGTCCATAGTGGAAAGGCAGGATTTTAACACCCGCCACAGCCGACCAGTTCTGCAGCCTTAAGGCTGTGTAAGATTTCATTCCAAGAGCTAGCATAGATTCATGGTCTCTGTGCCGATATCGCAGCCCAATACCCAGTGTGGAGGCTAAGTGACCAGGAGGCACCATGAACAGTACAGATCAACAGGATCTGCATTGCCCTCATGGAAGAGAGGGACCAAGTCTTGCCAGTTTTACACCCAGCTGTTTTGCAGACTGTTGTTGGGACCCTGGAGCTGCATGGGAGAGCAACCCACTTCCAAATATTTTCTTTCTTTCAGTATCTACCAAAAGCCAAAAAAGAATGTTCCAGATACAGTTGTAAGGATGATGGTGAGGCTGAATTGCACAGAGATGAAAAGTGATGGAAATACTACAGTGCGGTGTCACAGCCTTACTACTGCCATGCAACACAGAAGATGCAACGTGTGGCTCTATTTCCACGTGAGCACTGTAAATAGACAAAAAGAGATGCAGGAAGAGAGCATGACTCCGTGGGGGGAACTAAAGCAGCTTTTGCTGCAATAAATCCATAGCCAGACTGTGATTTGGTGTGTGTTTAAATATGTTGAAGCAGAAAACACATGGGAACAGAAGCAGGCAGCCTCATAAGGAATGGGTCCGATGTGAAGCAGACGTCTTTCCTTTGGAACACATTTGTATTGCGAGAGCTATCCTGGTAGTACTGTCCTTGCAATAACACTGTGAGAAAATTTTTGTTTGTATGCACCCACAGGTTGTATTAAAAAAGATGTGGTAATATTAAGATTGAAATTAACTCTTCAGCCTTGCATGGTCTGCTGCTGCTTGACTTGCATTTACCAGCTAAAGGGTATTACTGCATTCAAAGCCAGAGGTCCAGGCAAAATCCTACCCCCCTCAAATCCTGTCCCCTCTATAACCCACGCTCCTATTTATACTTCTTTTTAACAGTTTTCATTGAAAATTTGAATTTGGATAGTTGAAACAATTTCGTTGTTGTTCCTGCATGAAGGCCATTTTGTGTCCAGAGGATGCATCTAACATCAGCATGACTTTGAGAAAGCCCTGTCAACATGCACGAGGGAAGGATACAGGAACTGCAGGACTATGTAAAGCTCTGCTGTTCTATTTTTTTCCATTGCCAAAGGAAGACCCAAAACAAGACAGCTGTCAAGTTATGCTTTCCATTTCTGGTGGAATTGTTACACATTGAATAATTTTTTTTTTTTAATGTTACTGCACATCAGTGAGAGAGTGACATTTCCCAAGATTTGTTTCAATTACCATTTTTTCTTTAATGTAAAAAATTAGGAACTGCCTTGCAGGCAGGGAGGGGAGTGCTCCAGTCATGGCGATTTTTCTTTTTTTTTTTTTTTTTTTCTTTTCTTGTAAGGAAATGATCTCTATTTATGCCAGGGAAGTTTAATTACGTAAAATTGATTCTCCTGTAATCCTCTTCAGCTGACATTATGAGAACACTAGTGCTTGTTAAACCAGATTATATTCTCCATTCTCAAGAGTACAGCAGAGCGGCAGATTTGCAGAACACAATGTTTTTCTGCTTTGCTGTCAAAGGGCACAGACCCCTCAAGGGCAGTTATACTGCTTCACTTGCTAAAACTCCAACCATTTAAAAAACCCACATCGGTGCTGTTGACATCAATGCTGAAATTTCCATTATTGTCATGCACAAAGACATTGTGAACTGAAATAACCATGTTTCTCTGTTCTGTTCAGAAATTATTTGTTGGAGGCATTAGATCTTACAGCTTTGCTCGACAAGCAATTCAAACAGCTAAAGGCCAGAAACATCAACCCAGTATGGACAAGAAGATGAGTCAAGGCAGCATTGTTTCTGCGTATCCTCCTTCACACCCCCTCGCTTATCTTTCAAGATTCAGTTAAATCAAAAAGAGGCAACTGCAGCTTTTTCTGCTTCAAATTGTCAGAACATATTTAAAAGATTTCTGATAGTTCCAAAAATACCATGAAAAGGGAAGTGTGACTCACAATGCCCTCTTGAACTCTCTGCCTAAACTGGTTGCAGAACCATCTACAGACTGAGAAGTGACAGGAAAAGGGCTGGCCTTAGTCTGGGTGTAAAGAAGAAACTAAAAATAATCAAGTTTTCTTTAAAGTGAAGGTGGGAACAGCTGTACACCTCCCAGCAGTTACAAACAGCATTAAAAGTGACGAACGGAAAAGAAGCAACACAGAGAATAACCTGTACGGAATCTGTCATTGCTGGTGATTCTATTTCTCTGGAGGCTGCTCAGAGCAATAATAATTCACACTTAAAATCAAAATTTTGTCTTCGACAGATGCAGCTGGTAAAAAATGCTTAAGTAAAACTACAGTCTTGTATCCATGCAAAATCTGCACCTGGATTTAGAAAACTGTATTGATAGACTCCAGCTGCATCTGCACAAAGCTCTGCAGCCAAACCTGTGCTCCCTCTCTGCTGAAATGGCTGCGCAGCAGCGGCTGCAGTCTCAGGGAGCTCAGCTCAAGCTTATGCAATGCTGCCCAGCAGAGCTATGGGGCTTTTTGCTTCAGAAGTGGCCCGTGTCCAGCCAGGTGGGTCACATCCTGGTCTGCACAATCTGTCTGTCAAAATCTCTGCTGGTGTACCGTGCCCTGCAAAAATACAAATTATTGGTCTTTCACGATAGGCTCAAGAAATGTCTGCGTCCCTGACAAACTTCAGGGAAAAATAGGTATTCTTAAATGGGCAAATAAGATCTCTCTAAAAGGACTCTTTGGGATTAGTTCTTCGTTGCCCTTATGATTCAGGCCCATGCTCCACAGTCAGAACCATACTGGGAAGTCAAACAGGAATCTCCAAATGTGAGCAACAGCTGGCTAGGTATCCCACCTTCAGGAGAAAAGAGCTGCTGAGCAAGTGGACTGATGTAAACAGTAAATTAGCAGCTGCAGAGAGTTCCTCCTGCATTCAGGACTCTCTGAGATGAACTTCTTTCTCCTGTTCTGCTTCACAAGGTATTCTATTCTCCATTCAGGCATTGCTGCTGACCATTGTATTCTATGGAAGAAGACTGGAACCACATTCTTACTCTGCTGTAGAGATGTGTATTAGGTAGAAGCATTTGGGACTAGAGACCTGTTTATTCTAAAGCTTGTGTTGCCAGAATCTTTTTATTGTTTCTACAACCTAGAGCAATTTGCAGCATAGCCATCCTACATAGGAGTATCCTCAGTGCAAGAACACATGGTCCTTGTTGGTACAACAAAGTCCACACCGAGTTACAAGAGAGGAGAAATAGCCCAAATTGCTCAAGGATTAGCCTGGAACTCCAAAGCCCCAATTTTAAGCCCCTACTCTGACACAGATTTCATCTGGAGACCTTGATCAAGGCAGCACTGGACTCTGTGTGAGCTATCGTACTCTGCTCCTCATACTGCCTTTGTCAAGCTAGCATGGTTATCTCCTACTCTCTACTACAGCCTGCACTGCAGAGTTGATCTTGAAGGATTGTTATAAGCTGCTTTCAAACTGGCAGGATGAGTCAGAGAGAGAAAGAGAGAACACCCAGAAAATAAGTGACATAATTCTGGGCAATTAGGGAAAGTAATGGAAGAAAACTATACGGTATTCCCTGCTTGAAATGCTGATGAATAAATTGACAACCACCTCTGTGCATGTTGTACATGAACATCTATGAACCTACCTCCTTGAAGTATCCAAACAGTTAAATAGAGCAGTTCTTTAGCACCGTGTTACTGGATTTTAGTGTTATCCCTACATGGCCAATATGGAAGTACAAACTCTTAGGATAATTCAGCTCACCCAAAATCTTTTGCTCTCATTCATTTTGCATTAGAATGTCTCCTTTTCCCGTATTTATTTAGAGGGCATATAAAGATGAGGCTCTTGGGGACCAGAGTCAGTTGCTGAAATCTAGGTGCAGTGAATATCCCTCACAGCTCATTCTGGAATGAGTCATAATTCCAAGGAAATACATGTTGTACTAATCATTGCATATTTCTGAAGAGATTATTGTAAAAGCAGTCAAGATTAAGACAGCCAAACAACTCAAGATAAAAGTCTTACAAGCCTGACTGTCAGGTGTAGATGCAACAGCTTTGAAGGCCATTTCAAAGACAGCTATTTTGGTTGCGAAGTAAAACTCTTTACAATGCAGTTTTTTTCCCCTCATTTGGCCTATCAAGAAGGGTATTTTTAGAACAGTTTCTGGGTATATGCTGCAGCACTCATTTCTAATAATTATTTTCATCACTAATTATAAATTTTAACAGCTATAATGTGACTTACAACAATGTAAGTATGTGATTGACGGATTTGCTAAAAAAGAAGGGAATCTTAAGCAGCGTCCAAAGGTGAATGACCAGCTTCAAATGAGGCTATTGTTTCTTTGAGAATTTGTCTTATTTTCATTAAAGATTGTGCAATAAATTCCATTGTCATGCTTTTTGTGACACTATCAACAAAACAAGAATTGAAATACTGGATTTAAAGAGCTAGGTGGTCCTAAGGACTGGAGTAACACATATGGGATGAAGTTTATTTGTATAAAACCTCAAGATCATATTACTAGGATGTAACAGAATTATTTCTACTAGTTGTAAGTTCATCAACTTGAAAGTACTGAGGTAAAAGAAGTATCAAGATGATTACGAGCCATCAACCACTGAAAAGAGGCACATACGACCTTATGAAGTTGCACAATGAAACAGGCTTTTCTTGCTACAGCCATGAGAAAGGCAACCCCTACAGAAGCCCAAGACCCTTGTCGCAGAAGTGACTCTGCTCACCAGGAATTCACACTTCAGTGAGAACCCAAATGCTAAAGAACAAATGAAATAACATTTAGTATGCAACCTGGCCTGCTTCACCTACTCCTTACCATGAATGTACCTCCAATAACTTACTTCATCATTCCAAAAAGCAGATTTTAGAAACATTTCAGTCCAGATGCTACAGGAATATCTTTAACTATTAAGGGACATTTTTTCACACTCTTCCCATTGTAATTTCTCCAATGTGAGATCTGAGCTAGGAAGGGTTAAGTTGCAAACACATTTTTTTAGCATCCAGAAGTGATAACTTTAAAGGAAAACATATTGCAGTTGCTCAAAGTCAAAAAGTAGAATCTTATGAAGGTCATTGCTAGGATTCATGCTTTTTTGAGCCTTGAGTAGCACAAGACATGTTTGTGCTGTAAGACTCAGTTCAGAGGCTACCAAAAAACAGGTACAGTCTTCCATCACCTTCATTAAGCCTGGAGAAGATCTATGGCATATTGCTGTTTAAAGTTCTGTCAGCATAAGTTGAGATTTCTCTAGTTATCCAGGAGGTTGGTGGGCTGTATTTCTCTTGCTAGGTGTTTGGAAAGGATGCAGCACAATGATCTAAAGCTATGTTCTTCTTCACAAGAATAACAATAATGGGCCTGTTCAGAGGGCTCAGTGCAATGCCCTAATGACTCAGTGACTTGTAAATATTAGAAAATATCTCAGGAACAATGGTGTTAATGGGAGTGAGGGCGGCTCCGCTCTCTGCCTAGAGATCACACACCCTTCCTGAGCAGACATGGTACGTAAAGATTAGATCTGAGGACATAGCCTTCTGCAAAAACCTCTCAGAATGCAACATAACTAACATGATCTCTTCTTCCTGAACTTTACCAACTGCAGTCAGCAAACAAGATGACAAGATCACAACTGCAACAAGAAGACTGCCACTGCAGAAGACAGAGCCAAAATGCAGTTCAGCACAGTGGGCAAAGACAGTGATTTGGTACAGACTGAGCATGAGAATGGTGTACACAGGGAGACCCAGTGACCAGGCCTCAGCTATTAACTTCCAGACTTTTTAATTTTTTCTTTTGTAATACAAAATATTTATTAATAAAGTATAATTTGAAGAGGGGAGGAAACACATACTGAGAAAATAACCGGATTCCTTACTTTCAGCTTTAAGTCAACATTACCAGATTTCTTGAGTTCATATGGCATGCTCATTTATATAACAAAACACAGGTAGGAGAATTTCTTCCCTCAGTGGAAGGAAGGGTTCTTTAATCCCTTAAACTATCTGCCTCCCGGTGACAGCAAGCAGGAGAACTATGCCTTCAAATGATGGACCAAGAGAGTGTGAGCTGGAGATCAAGAGGGAGCTTAACAAGAAAAGTTGCCAGCAATTGGTGAAGGTCAGGAATTTCACAGCAGAGCCCTAACATATCAGTGTAAAAACAGTCCTAGAACAAGAAAAAGAAAGCCAGGAGATTTTAAGATGAGACTCTTATAGGTGACTTGTCACTACACAGCCTATGTCTTTAATCTGAATCAGATTTACATGGTACTTCTGTACAGACTTCTGTTGACAACATTTGCTTTGTACAGACTGAAGGTCAGAAGATACATACGATTAGTATTTAAAGACTTTTTTAAAAGTATGACTACTGAATTCAAAGATCTTTTTATCATACAACAGAAGAAAAAACAAATGCCATTCTGTAGTAACGTCCTTTACAGGCCTGGAATTCTAATTTCTTCTACAGTGAAATGATGCACATACTTTACTACAATTTCAGCTACTGGAAAATAATTTCTGCTTTTCTTACTTGTACAGAAATAGCACTAAAGACTAAGATGGGTATTCTTACTCTTCCTAGGAGAAAGCTTTTTTTTCACTGTTATGAAAGACAATCTTCCAACAAATATAGTCAATAAATGTGTTAAAGCTGAAGTGATTGTATGTACAGTGACTGTGAAGCGTGACTTTTATTTGCAGTCTTTCATACTACCTTAATTGATCTCAGGTATGAAAAGACTTGGTTAAATCAATGCAAATGAGATTTAAACTAGTATCAGCCTACTTGTTAGTATTTTAAACTGCTGAACTGAATTATGGACACTACACACCAAGCTACTAGTTTAACCATACCATTTAAATTACACCCTTAATTAAATAAGTAATTTTTTGGCAGAGATTCAGATAAATTATTTTTATTTTCAGACAGAAAATTACATCTTCCTTTGGGAACATTTATGTAGAAATTACAGTTGATGAACTGTAAAAGCATAGGGAACTTCATCACATAGTAATACATTCCCTTAAATTCTGGTTAATAAAACACAGTCTAAACAGGATGGAGAAAGAGCCAGAAGATTATCCTGTTCCTGTGCCATTTGACTGTTCTATGCACATGCAAATTGGGCCACTTTCTTTATGTTTGTATTGTATAGGAAAAGAAAGTTCATGTCATTTGCTTTATGCAGCATTTACGTGAAAAAAATGAAAGGATTTTGAAAAAAAGAATAGAATTTGATAGAAAACAAACATTCTATTAAAGAAGTAAAAAAAGCTCATGATACTTAATTGACTTAGAAGCTTCACTTTCAAAAATTATTTAGGCTTTGAAAGGAGTAGCGTCACAAGTGTTAACAGGATTTAAATTCATATAATTTAGTGTTTTGGACTTATTTTACCACGTATCATTCCCCTGTGTTTTACAAATAAATACTTTTCAAAGTCTGGAGTATGTTGCTGTTTTAGTGCTTAGCACTGACATCCCATAAGTTTATTTCAATTCCAGAATATTTCTGGATTTGGAAATGTTAAGTCTGCACCATATAGAACATACAAATCCAGTCTGAGGCTTAAATATAAGACAACTGCATAGATTCTTACAGAAATTTCAGAAAAGAGAAACTAGTACTAATCCTACATCCCCTTACACAAAACCTATGAAAACTTGAAAATCACAAATTATTTAGAAATATGTTTTTTATTATTTCAAAGGACAGAGTAAACAGAAAATTCTCTAAGATCAGAACTGAAGACTGCTGTATATGTTGTCACTATAAATATGTATGAAAGGAAATGTGGTAGATTTTAGTAAGCTTTTTCTATACAGATAATAATGCCAAAATGTCTTTTAAATTTTATGTTCCATGTAAAAAATAATAAAATTTTCATCCTTTACCTTGAAGCAAAGGAGAAGTGGCACCAGTAATAATACATCAATACCAATCCAGTACTACATTTCACACTTGACACATTACCTCAGTGTACCAGGTGGTGGGGTTTTTTAAATTGCAAAATTGAGCCAAGCCATTTTCAGTTGTTTTAAGTAAAAGCCATCAGGTGCTAAGTGATTTATATAGAACTGATATTACTAAAGATTAGCAGAAAAAAGAAAGCATCTATTCAATAAGACATAAGATTTGAAGTTTGCAAAACAAGATCTACCACTTCTTCCTGTCAGTAGCATCCAATTCTTGCAGGAACCTGACTAGTTACTTTTACCAAACTTGCTTCAACTAGAACATTAGCTGATGATGGAAATATAAGAAAATGCCAAATATTAATTTCACGTAACCTTTGCTTTCTGAAAGATGGGATCCTAATCTGCATCTTGAGACACAGAAGAAAGAGGTGTGAATCATTATGTCCCTCTCTTGTCATTGGCTCTATAGGTGACTCCAAAGATTAAGCTCTTCACTTTAACAAGCTAAAGTTATGAGAGATTAATCTTTCTCTGAGCATTAGCCCTTCTGAAACAGTGAAAGTATCACAATTGTTGCAGCTGGTCTACTTTTTAGCTACTTTTACCTTGCCTTTTCAGTGACTCCCATTTGTTGATGAACATCAATAAATTCCATGAGTTGCCTCTGTAGCACGTTTTCTTTTCCTTCAATTTGCTTAATAAAATCATGCTGCAAAAGAGTAGATACTGTCGGACGCTTCTCATAATCTTTAGTCAAGCACCTGTGCTGGCAGAAAAATCATACGATCACCGAGAGATCACTGTGAAGTTTTGAAATGCTTGTCTGGAGTTCATTCATACCTCTGTAATAAATACATCTGTCTTAATCACAACAGCTCTGTACTGAAAATTGTTAAGACTTCACAGAATTGATGAATCCAAGAAGTCAAGTTACTGCATTTTAAAACAAAATAGTCTTTAAATTAAGAAAAGCAGAAACATCAAGTGTGTTAAAATTCTGTTATTTTGTGTTTTAAATCTGGAGCATCACTTGGAAGTCAAACTGGATTTACAAATGTTGTTTTTAGGGAAAAGTATTAGTAGCAACAGATTTCCAGAGAGAATACAAAGATATTTTACACATAATATTTACACATGTTCCATACTCAGCTACAGTGGTCTCAGCTGTTACTCACTTGTTAATGAAGTCATTGAATTCAGGTGACCACAGTTCAGGCTGCTGTAGTGTTGGAGGAGGATTCCTGCAAAGGTCAGTGTGATCATAAGTTAATAAGCTACTCACTTGGCAAAAACAGGCTGAGTAATGAGTTTTAGAAGGCCACTGAAAAAAGATACTGATTTCCACTGGTAAAAAAAGCATGGGTAGACGACACAATACCTCACTGGTTCTCCGACTTTACATAACTAACAAGAAGAAATAGCATGGAGATGATCTACTAAGCATAGCTAAGAATCACTATTAATTTTTTATATCAAATCAGTAAACAGAAATGAAACTAAAAAACCCATTAATCACTATTCATTTGTAATGGCAAGTTTCCCTTTTCAAGGCTGAAACAACATACTTTCCTAAGAGAATTTTTAGAAATAATTTCTATTTTAAGTTT
>JAOXJM010000012.1:17499030-17529490 GCA_026413425.1 Tringa solitaria
AGGTGACTTTTCTATTTTCGATCAATCGTGACAACTGCTTTTCTTTAATTGCTACTTGATGCTTACCACTTTCAGGTTTTACTTAATGGAATGAAAGGGTATTGACCTTATATGTGCTCCAGAGCAGAAAGGTGCCCAGTATATCTAAGGGTAAAAGCCAGATGTTTTTTGAAGGCCCAGCTGAAATGACTGACCACAGCAGTTTGTAACTGCTTTTCCCATAGTAAGTAAAGGTAAGAAGGGTATTCATGCTCTGCTTCAGTGTCAAGGCAGCCAAGATTTCTTAAAAGTGAAGGTAATTTAAATTAATTTGGATGACTTGGCTGAAAAGGACTTGAAACACTCATGTATACTATGTGGTCTCAACTGTTGTGGTACTGCTCCAGCTGTTAGAGTGAAATCCACAAACTGCTGTATGATCATCCCCTACATACTTTGAGATTGATGCTCTTTGAAACATTCTAAGTGGCACTTGGGGTACTTTTATCTCCAGCTTCAAAGAAAACACAAAAGAAGTTGTTATTTGCACTGCCCAAGGACAGCAACACTGGAACTGCCAGGACCAGCCCAAGCAAATGGAAAGTGGCAGCCTAAATGTATGTGAATAGTAGAACAATACTTTGCTTCAAAGGACATGAGATAACTCTTGAGGACAGGTATAGGGCCTGTTCTCCACAGTGGCATACTCAGACTCTGCATTTCTCTCTTAACTCATTCTTTGTAAGAGAACATACAGGACTCAGATAAGTCTTGTGCTCGTGTATATCGGGAGCAGCCCACTCATAAGGCGGCCTTATGGCTTTTTCTTAAACGTAGTCACAGTCAGCTCTGAACTTCTCAATGTGAGCACATGGTTGAAGCAGAGCCTGCAGAAAATACAGCTGGACAAAGCTTTTCTAACCTCTTCCTAGTATAAATAATATGAAGAAACTCCGCAAACTTATGCAGTCAAATTTTGAAGAAAGTAACAGTTAAGGAAAAAGTTCAGTCTACCCCTGAAAGAAATAAACACATCAAGATATTACCTTGGTATTTTGAAGAGTGCCCTCATAGGGTGCAAATCAGCAAGGGGTGGATCTCCATCTCCCAACTCTATTGCAGTAATACCAAGTGACCATGCATCACATCTGGCATCATAGGAGCTATCAAGCTGCTGCTCACAGGCAATCACCTGTTGGAATAAAAGACTGGGATGGTCATTGGATGGTCAAACTTCTGAACTTAAGAGTACACCCACAGTTGGGAAAATCTCTTACAGAATGGAGATACTGGCTGAAATAAACAGACTTGCACACATTTAGAAAGCATCTGACCAGATGTACCCTGATCTGACAAAAGGGTGCAAATCCTTGGCTTTGTCAGCTGAAGGTGGTAAACTGCATTCCATGGCTGACAGAAGCAGCAGGAAACTCAGCAACCCTAAACCTCTTTCCTATGGATTATTCCTGCAAAATCACTAATGGACCTATATACTGCTCTATGAAGTGAAACAGGCAGGAAAGCAGAAGTTGAATTCACTATCTCCTACTGGGTTCTTATTCTACCAAATCAGCCAATTTTAAGATCAAGGTAATTTCTTACCAATGTGTTTGCCACTGGATTACAGCATATGTATTTAATTTCACACACACTTCAGCTCATCCACAATGCAGGATGAATCTAGAATTTTTCCTCCCATTAGCTACAGGTCTAAGCCAATGTGTATCCCGTTAGCTACATGGCTAGACCAATGTGTATAAACAGAGTATGTTTATAAAAATACTCATGTATAAACAGAGCCGTTTCATTCATGTGCTATAAACAGATGTATATAACTGTGTTTGTGTGCATGCAAATAGTCTAAGTACATAGACTTACTTGTAATGAATTATTTTTCCTGCCTTGTCTTAAAATGTACATTTATATGCTTCAGGCTGGAAAAATCTCCAAGCATACATACTACATCTTACTTATTCATAATAACCTCTTCCATTTCTTACTGTCAGCTATGGATATACAGTAGTAAAAACTTTCCAGGTGTAGAAATGGAAAAAGAAAACCTGTAATGTATCACAGCACCACCTTGGCCTCCTTCCATCTGTGGGGAGCTGAGATACCCATACTTTCAGAGCTTGGAAAGCTGGAAAGGATCAACAGTATAGTACTCTCTCCTCTGTAACATTTTAATAGGCAATTCAATGTCTTGCTCTCTGGCTCTAACTTTGTAATTTCAAAAATAAACCCCATTTTAGCCTAATCCTTGCAAACATGTAAGAACAAAGGTTTAAAACACTTTTTTAAATGACATTGCTATTTCATTTGTCGAAAGGTCCAACGGTCAGGAAGAAAGATAAAGAGCAGAAATGCAGAATGTTGCAGCTTGAAAACCAACGACAAAATGTTTCAAAACACGAATCTAACCTCTGGAGCCATCCAGAACGGGGTGCCCACGGAGGTGTTCCGACGGAGACGAGTGCTGGTCAGCTGAGCAGACACACCTGGAAGAACGAAGGGAAGCTATAAGCAGAGCAACTGCTATTTCCATCCAAGACAGTCCTTCTGAATGGTGCCATCCCTGCCTTGTCATGCTATGACCTCCTCTGCAGGCGAAGCTCAAATATATCTTTCCTGTTCTCTGGAAAGAGAGGACCAGTCCTCAAAGGTACTCAGCCCTTCAGCTGATGTTCTCCACATCCGTTGTTTCCAGTATCTTCAGTAGGACCGGGGTTTAGTCCTAAATGAGCGTTCCATTAGCAATCTGACTCCATATACTTTGACTGGCTAATTATGGTTTTTCTAGATCCTGTTCTACCTGAAGAGCCATAAAGCACTTCAAGGGGGAAAAACAAGTACTGTACTTTCCACAGTTGCTTTTTTTCCTTTAATGCTCAGTACTGACACTAAACCTCTGTTTCATTATTCATATATTTCAGGTTGAACACTATAAAAGATACTTATCCTCATCTCTTAGCCATTCTGCCATAAAAAAGAAACAACAAAACAGTGAAACCACAAAAATTCTTACAAAACCAGAAGTCTCTCCATGCTCAAAGCATATTCTCCAAGCAACATCAAATGCCTGCAAATCAGCTTTGTAACACGAGCCACAGTTTAAGGAATTAACTATTTCAGGCCAAGGGCTGGAAAGTAAACTCTGAAATCTAAGGATTCCTTACAGTTTTAAATTAAAACACACTGAAATATTAGGAACTTGAGTGGGCTGCAGCACACTTCTGACCACCCTGCCACCGATTCCCTGCCTTACAGAACAAGGGTGTATTGGTTGGAAATACCTTTAATGTCTGCAAAGGAGGAAGTACGACACATGGAGAAAAACAGTCCCTCAGATAGCAGGTCCTGAATTATTACGGACTGATGAATCACAATCAACTGTGAGGTCCACATGTGGAAAAAACCAGCCCCTCCGCTAGCAAGTCCTGAACTATTATGAGTTTGTGAGTCATAGCCAGCTGTGAGGCCCACCAGAGGCATATTCTGAACTGCTGGTATCATGGACGGCAAGAAAGGTGCTGTGTTCTACCCTTGTTCCAACCTCAGTCTGATTGACACTCTAGCTCATTTATTTTGCCTTCATACATACATTCGCTTTTTCTTTAAAAAAGCAAAAAGCCTCAGTTTCACTCTGAAATACACAAAGCTCCAGTGAGCACCACTAGCCAGTTTCAGCTCTGTACTGTCTGGTTTGAACAGGCTTCACCTTATCTTCTTGAAAACCCTGCAGATGGTCCATAACAGGAGCAATTCACATTAACTGCCCAGTGGAAATACTAACTACACAGAATTTGACCGTCTACATAGAATTTGACTATTTTTTTTGTTTTGTTTTGTGGAGGTCAAGAAACCATAGAAGGCTCAATCTGTTGTTTGGGTTTTTTTTACTCTAAAGCCATGTATTCAGCTCTGATTCACAAAATATCTGCATTTGTCCATCACAGAAACATAGATAACTGCTGAAAATAAAGCAGCAAGTAAGATCCCGCCTGTTCCTCTGAGACAAACACAACCATTGCTGTCACGGCTGCCTCCCTCACGTCTACCCCAGGCTTGAGAAAGTTGAACCTCCCTCCGTGCCTGCAGAAAGTCCAATACACAGTGTTTGCACCAGAGAAAGCAGGACAATGTGAGTCTTAGCACAAAGTCCATCAATCCTGCTTCAGCTCAGCTAAGCAGGGGC
Organism: Tringa solitaria; assembly: GCA_026413425.1. Classification (NCBI taxonomy): domain Eukaryota; kingdom Metazoa; phylum Chordata; class Aves; order Charadriiformes; family Scolopacidae; genus Tringa; species Tringa solitaria. The sequence goes on from JAOXJM010000012.1 coordinate 17,503,205, forward strand.
TTTGTTTTTGCTGCCTGAAGGAGTTGTCTGAGGTCCAGCTTCCGGCTCACAGAGTCTGTGGCTGTTCCAAGCCCCCAGCAAAACATGTCATTCAGAAAGCAAGGAGTAAGCACACATCACTCCAGGTCTGTCACCCTTGCAGTGATGCAAATGGATATCATTACGTGATCCTCAGTTTTGGAGAGAGAGGAAGCTACTCTTCCCTCTCCCTTTCTACGTGTTGTGGGAGTCCCCTGTGCTTAAGAGGTTTTTTGCAGTCTTGGATGAGGAAACGGGATTCAGATCTGCAGGCAAAGACAGGCACGAACTAAATTTTTATGATTCCCAATGTCAGACTTTATAAATAACCATAACTTTCTGTAGAGATAAGGAACAAAATATAAAAGGAACATTAATGTGCACAATCTTCTCTGTCTATGCAGTGTTGTTTTTTTCCTCTTTGAACTGTAATTATTAAATAAACTGAAGGATTTTTTTTTCCTCTTCCCCCTTTTTTTACTTCAGTAAAAAGCTCATTTAATTTGAATTGTTCACCACTACTTTCTTTAGGCTCTTGGGTTTTTTATGTGCTTTTTGTTTGTTTGTTTTCTTATCCTTTTGCTCTTAGCAGTAAAGTGGCATTTCAGATTATGGAGTGTAGGTCTTATGACAAATGATATTTCCTTGGGCTTTTTCTGTGTATAGAGGAAAGATGATGTAATTCCACACTTAGTAACATTTCTTCCAGCATTTCAGTAACCAGTCAAGCATATAGCAGGCCAGCTTTTTTTAACTTGTATATTTTCTAACAAAAACATCTTGCTCCTCCCCCTTCACTACTGATTTGTTGCACGAGTCAAATATTCTCCTAAGAAAATCTAAAAAATGTCATAAAATGGTGGTTTATTACATACAAATTGTAAATCTTATGAAAGTGAAAATATAACTGCTTAATAACTGCATTAATAGTATCAATACACACCACACCCAAAAGAAAACATTGTGCATGTTTTTTTTCTTTTTCTTCTTTTTTTTTTTTCCTTTACTCAGGCATTAGTTTACCAATAAAAACTGGAAATTAGCAAACATACACCATGCGTGTTATTCAAGATTTTCATTGCAAAACCAGACATATTGGAATAACACTGAAAGTAAAGCCACCTACTTATGACCTTAGCACTCAATTAAAAAAAAAAAGTGCAGCAATGAGGAAAGATTTGTCTGATAGTAGCACTCAATCTCAGCAGACACTGTTCTGATCTAAATTGGGAGGCTGTACAACACTGTTTTATGATTACGTCCTGTGACAGAATTATGCACATTTTACTGGTTGACGCTAATGGGGGAATGGAGCGTCCTACCAAATTCTACTAAATTCACATTTGGCAGGCAGCAGGGAGACTGCATTCCCAACACGCTAGCCACCGTATTCATAAATAAAAACACAGACCCTACCCAAAGGGCTCACACTCTAGTTATCACACTGCCTCTGGATACCTCTTCCATAACCCTTCTTCATTTGTGCCTTCAGTGTCCACTTCCCTACCAAAGCATCCTCTTTGTGACCTTCTTTGGTCACCTTCGGTCACCTTCTGCAACTCAGATCATTCCTCAAGCTAGTCTCTGGACCAAAAACTGCTCACACGGTTAACCTTGCAGATCTAAACAGGCTGAAATGCTTTGAATTATTTCCCAACATTTTTTTAATCTCCTAGACAGACGGATGTAAAACAGCAGCAGCATCTTACGCTGCATTCCCCTTAAGCCCGCTGGCAGATATGTTTTGGCATTCCCGTTCCATGCTGTTTGCTGCACAAAGTGGCCTCTCCTTCCTTGCCTCTCCGTCCGATGGTGTGAGGGCAGTTCGTCATAAATCACTCAACTCCACCTTTTTACTAGATCTGGAGGCAATAAGTCCTAATGGTTTAGGGCTTTCCTTTAGCACCCTAAGCTTCACTTTGAAAAGTTGCTGCCATTCTTGACAAGATCAGCTGAAATGCTAAAAAAATAATACACATAATTCCTTCATACTCCATAATGATGAAAGACAACAGGGAAAGAACGAGATTAAAACAAAGAAATTCTGATAGTCCAAATGGCAAATGTGACAACACATCAAGTGTGTAACCACATGCAACTGTATTGCATGTATGGTGGCATCTCCACGAAGACTGTAAAAGGCGATCAGAGAGCTTCTCTCAGTTTTTATTACTTAGCATGGACAGAAAGCATAAATATATTTAATAGAAAATGTTACTAACAGGCCGTAAGGACAGAAGTGGTTGGATAATGACTTTACAGGAGATGTTTCAGAACCTTTTTGAAACAATGTCAATAGTCAGAATTCCTTAGAGACTATCAACTGACCTCAACAGCAAACTCCTAAATGATAAGAGCTCTTGAGAGAAAAGCATGCTTGAGAACTTCTGCTCGCTGGTAAGCACTCAAATTAAATCTAGAACTTAAACTGGGTTCTGACCAATAAGATGGAAATAAAGAAATAAGAAATAAAGTTGAAATGAGAAGCCAAAAAATTAGAATGTTCATTAGCATTTTATGCTGAAAGGTGTTATGTTAGGTTATAATGAAGCATAACTTCCTTTTCATAAATCCATGCTGCTTACTTCCAATCACCTTTCTGTCCTTCGTATGTTTGGAAATTACTTCCAGGATTATCATCTTCCCAGGGATCAAAGTGGGGTTGACCAGCCTGCAGTTCCCTGAATCTTCCTTCTTGCAGATAGGAGTGACAATAGCTTTCTTCCAGTCTTCAGGAACCTCCTCCAATCTCCAAGACCTTTCAAAGATTATCAACAGTGGCCTTGCAATGACATTGGCCAGCTCCTTCAGCACTCTTGGGTACATCCCATCAGGTCCCAGGGATGTGTGTATGTCCAATTCATTTAAATGCTCCCTAACTTGATCCTCCTCCACCGAGGGTAAGTTTTCCTTGCTTCAGACTTTACCACTGGTCTCAGGGATTTGGGGTTCCTGAAGGCTAGTCATACTAGCCACTAGCCACTTTGCCACTAGACTGTGGCAAAGAAAACATTGAGTGCCATAGATTTTTCCATGTCCTTTGTCACCACATGCCCCATCTTTATGTATTATTTTAATGCATGTACTGTTTTAATGATGAAAATTAGAGTTTCCCAAACACTCAGGAAAACATACCCCACAGATGCAAATCTTTAACTGAAACAGGGCATACCCAAAAGGTAACCAAATGGCCCTTTACAGGTCTGGAAAGATCAATACCTTAGTATCCAAAAGACCTTGTATATGAACTTCCTGGGAGATGAAAAATCCCTGGTCTTTACTGCAAAATCAAGAGGCATGGAGTAAAAGTGGGACAAAAAAGCTAATCGTTCCTATAAAATATAAGGTGATATAAATGGAAACTAAGTAAGAGTGGCTTTCATTGTAAACTCACTATGAGGGTTAAAGACCAAAAAAAGGCATTTGTAGGCATATAAGGAACAAAATGAAAATCCTACACCAGATACGGAATCATTACAAGGTACACACTGATAATAGAAGTGCAAACAGCGACTAAAAAGAGGCAGAACATTCACTACATCTGTGAGATATATAACCTTTTTTAAACAAAAGATTTAATTCAGCTTCTTTCTTCAAGAAACCTAAGAACCTTCGTATTAGAGTAGATTGGGCAGGATGGTGTGGCAGTGTACTCTACCTTCCCTTAGTCTACGATTCTGACTGCACTGTCTTTTCCCCATGGCCACCAGCAGAGCAGGTGACCACGGGCCGCCCTCCATACGCTCCCGACAGTTCACTGCAGCATGAGGCCAACAATTCTAATCAAATCTCATGCTTCAGGGCTTCAGCTGGTTTCCTGAAAGGGATGCACAGGAACATTTGTTTTCCTGATGCACAATTGGCCAGATGTATTTAGATAGGAGAGCTAGTCTTCTCTGGAGCCTCAGGGATTTGTGCAGCTATACACAATCTGGTGCAGTATGCTGGGGAGGAAAGTCCTCCTCCTTAGACCCTGCCTTCCTTACATATTAGATTTCAAACTGACTGCCACTTTTGAGACCCAAAAAGGATTTTTTTGCCTGTATGACTGGGAAAACCCTGGAGATTTTTCTTCTTGTTATACAACATGGTTTTCCTGTTAAGATTGTCTGGGTTACTGGCAACATCTATGCTGATAGGACAGAATATTTAAAATACCTAAAGACTGGAATGCTTCTGTACAAATGAATAATTGGGTTCAACTTTCAGGTAAAAACGAATGGGTTTTAGTGTGCACAGGTAAGACCAGAGGGTTTCTAATAACCTCAAGAGATGACTATTTTGTGACCTATGAGAAAACCAAGAGGAAGCCTTTGCTGGCCAGAAAGGGCTATTTTCTCACTGCTTGTGTCTCTGGCATATGACACAAGCTTGCTGTGTCAAGCTTCTTTAATGTTTAAGCCATCGGTGACATCTTTATGTGAATTAGTAGAAGAAAATATTTGAAAGACCAAGTGAACAGCTTATCCTGGATACAGCATTTGGCCACATGATTTCTTTTCATTGTTAGAGAACAGCACAAAGGTTTTCATTCAGACACGGCCCATAAAATAAGTTTTTAAGGACTAAGCCTTCAACAAAGAATTAAACATTCAAAAATGAAAATGTTCCACAGCTCAGGTCAATGCAATCCATCTTATCCTTGCTAACCCTGGTTTGAAAAATTTGGAATTATTACTTTGATTGGCTTCAAAGCAGTTTGACAAGCTGCTCACGAAGAAAGCTTTCTTCAAAGTCTTTTACTTTTACTGGCTTCTGCCATAGTTCCCTAGTAAATGCTTTTTAGAAGCAACATGCGAATGTCATGCTATATGGTATGCAGAAATGACAACACAATAATAGTCTGGTTTTGATCTGAATCAGTGAAGCAGACAGCTTTATTATGGATGCATGCTAGAACGACTAAGGCAAATACAAGTCTTGCTATGATTCATTGCTTAAAGTAAGCTAAGGGCAGAAAGAAAATTATTTTAGTTTTGAATACTTTCAAATCAAATTATTTTAATTAATTGTTCCATTTTTGCAGAATGATTCAGACAGCATTTATAGCTAATGCAGGGCAAGAAGAAAGGGATGCAATAGGATATTCTGACTACTCCAGAATAAGTAATCTACAAACGTTTGGAAAACTACTCAAGGTCATGCTGAGCTCCTCGTCAATGTCAGCTGGGAACCACAATATATATTTAAAGGGACAGAGACTAAAATGTCCTTCCCCAAAACGCCCCAATATTCAAACTTGGATCACTCACAGTTGGCTTCTCAGCCTATCCACTGAGCACAAGGTGGCTCTAGACTCCCAATCCATTGCAGCCCAGCCTGGACTGCATGCTTTTGCAGCACAGTCCTGTAAACCTTCTGCGCCTCTGCAATGCCGTGTGCCACACAAGGCTTGCTAGACTCATCTGCGATCCGTCAACAGACCGCATCTATCAAGCCTGTCCGTGGTAGGGAGAGGCCACAGCACTGTGTCATAGCAAGGGGACACGAGAGATGGTGAGGTGTCACAATGAAAGGACGAAGCTCGGTGCTGTGGTTCCCTTCCCAACCTCTGACCCAAGATTTCAGATGCTTTCCCCACAAGACCAGCAGAAAGCTCCCTCGTGCATCAGAAAAACAGGAGAGGTGACAATTAAGCAGATGGAACTATTAAGATGGAGTCTTACCACAGACTCATTAATTACTTAGAGATTGTCCCTATTATTTTGGATATCAATGTAACTGATTTTACTGCTCTTGCTGTGTTATTATAGCAGCTGCTGGCTCATCTACACTTCAAAAACTCAACCTGTATAGTACAGTCACAGAATTTCAAATATTTTGGCCTGCATTTCTGTATCTCAATAGGCATGAATATCATGCAATAAAACATAACAAAACCAGCCATGCATTCTAACTTACATTGATCAATTGTTGCTGATCAGTAGTAGTGGTAAAGCATTACTAACATTCCATGATTTGTAAGGAAGAAGTAGCACACCACTACTGAGGCGCAACAGAGAATGTTGGCAGAATTACTACGTATCTTTCCAGGGTAAAATCTCCAAGAAATTTAATTTATGAACTCAATTGGCTTGTGAAATGAACGTAATGCTTTCATTTAGTATTGCCTAAATGAAAATTTATTTCAGTATGCATTTTAAAGTAAAAATAGGGTTAATATAAAAATACACTACCAAAAAGAGTGTCTTGCAATTGGCTTGTTTCACCAAGTTGCGAGTTTCAATAATAAGGCGGCCATCCAGAAATGCCAGCATTCAGACTTCCTCAGCTCTTAACTTTGGATAACTTCAAATAGCTTTAAAAGAAGAATGATCATTCTCTCCACAACAGAACTATAACCCTATTACATCCCAAACACAAAAGCTGACCTCTGACTACCTGCAGTTTCCAAACTACATGGAACAAATAGTTCAGGTATTAAACAAAGTAATGTCAGTTTTCAGTATGTCTAAATAAAGCAACACAGTATTCATTCCCTCCCCCAATCCGTTTTTCCCCCAATGAGTCACCCTCAGGTTAAATCTCTAGTTGACTCAGGCTACTATACATCCATGACAAAACTGTGCTAGCTACATGCAAAGTATGTTATCTGAAACTGCATTTGGAATGCCAAGACAATATTCACATGCAACTTATAAATCCAACACTTGAAACAATAGCAGAAAAATGCAAACTAAGCATGTTTCGCGTACAAAAATTACCTTATCCTCACTATATACTCCACTAATGTTATAATACATGTTTTAATTATGCAATCTCTTTATCCACAGTACTAAAGGAACCCTTGAAGTCATTGTTCTATTTAGTGCATCCAGAACAGCTTGTAATTTTCTACCATCTGCCAGCAGCAGCGAGATTGCATTACCTTCTTTCCATGTCTTCTACTGGAACCTGCTTTATCTATAAAACACCCTTTAGATCTTTCCCATGTATTGCTTATCCAAAGGCTCCAATGATGGAGAGCTTTAGATAGCATTAATGAAATGCCTAAGAAGAAACTGAAAATGGACACTGCCAATCCTTTTCAATATCCCCTTTCCCACAGCGACAGTACTAGGTAAACTAGGGGGAACCATGGGATCTCTTGTTGTTAGAAATAGCCTGAATTCCAAAGATTTAACGAGTCCTTCAACATTTTATTTTAATTATGGGAACGTGAATATTTCTAATATCCATCCAAATGTCTGACGTTTCATGGTAATAACATCAACAGTCTAACTACATGTGGTATGAAAACATGTTTTCATTCGATGCGTAGCAGGACACGGCCTTCAGCAAGGAACAGTGCTGCTAGAAAACTCTGCTTTTGTCTAAGTGGCAGAGTACAATTTATACTTATATTTTTTCTGGACATTTCCAAGGCAATAGCTGCTCATCCTGAGATATTTGTAGTCTGTGACAGCAGGCTTCAGCAGTCCCATAGAAGTATGAGCTACCTGTGCTCTTGTTCAAGACTATCACGCTCCAAGGTCAACCCTCAAAAACATAGCTGAAGAGGAATTTTCCATCAGCATTACACTCTCCTCTTTTTAGCTGAAAGAATCACTTGCCACGTGACTGTAGATGTTTCAAAACTTTTAGTGGAAAAATGGTTCTTTCCTCCATGACTTCCCACACATCAGCAACTTGTCTAGTTTGCTGACAGGGAGCTGTGTCCTCTAGGATCCTCTTCTTTCAATAACATAGAAGCTTGAAAAGCTCTGGCTTTCAAGCTCCCAGACTCACTGCAATGGCAGGGGATTTCAGAAACACGTCAAATCTTTCAAAATGAAATGTCACTTGCTCTTTTTCAGACCAAAGCTAAAATAATAATACTACTGTAGCTAAGTTCCTTTTCTCCCATTTTGGAACAACACATTATTTGACACCTCAGAAACTGGAATTGTGTCTTAAACTAACATTATTTAATACATCAAAGTCCCTGTGCAGCATCCTGATTTCAAGAAAAGAAATTGAATTGAGAGGGACTATTCAAAGAAGCAAGTATTTGTCAGCATAAGCAGATGTTATATGCTCAGCTCCCTATGAAATTGGTTACACATTCTCAGATGCTTATGACTATAGGAATTTTTATAACAGATGAGGTGTGCTACATGTACAAGTGACTTTTGGCCAGTTTTTTAACTGATGAAACAAGGTCAGACATTGAAAGATATTTAGGCAGTAAAGGCTGCAGATAAATTCGTCACAAAATACCTTTCAAAAGGTATTCAATATTAAATTAGTTTGGATTTACATGCTAGAAGTTTTTTAAATGTTATTAGGTGCTTTTCTTCACGTTTAGCACTTAAAATTTCTTTTGAAATCTGGCTCTTTAACATCAATCCACTGCATACAACCACGGATCTGAGAAACAGATTTAAAAGATTTCCTTCCCAGAACACTAATCAGCAACTGTGAATATAATTAAGATCATTTATAAAAAAGAAATTTGGCTCACACCTTGGTTGCTGTCACCCTTTAAAGCGCTGCAGAGAATTTACTTTATCATAAATCTATATTTTCTAGAAAATCTCTATCCTATATTGAAAACATAGCAGCTACACTTGAACATAGTGCAGCTATTTATTATTTGTATAGATGCAGCAGAGGATGTTCCTTGCTTAGATCGTAATTGCTGAGATTCTCAGGTGTAACATCCTTCGCCAAAGGTTTTCTACCAGAACAGCTTAATAGTTAATTTCCACAAATGTTCAGGTAGCAAAACTGCCTTTAGTCAACCTTTCTCTCTTACAAGTAAAATACGGACTTTTAACGTATCTAGAATTTTAATAAATTCAGGGACTGAATCTGTGATCATGGGATGTGCTTAGAGTAGATCCTCTTGGCTGCTATGCATCATTTGTAGTAAAAAAGAAAGATTTTGTTTATCTCTGCTGACCTAAATTATCATACCGAACAGATGTGAGGAGAGAGGATGCTTCCCTGGTAACAGTATTTCAAACTTCTTGTGGCTTGGACACTTTAAACTAGAACTTCTATCTGGCAGCTCCTTGACAAGCAATTGAGCTCCAGAAGCATTGATGTAGAGGTGTAATAAACTCATTTACTTTATTTGATCATTAATTTATCAACTAAGATTGGGTGTTTCTTAGATATGAGACTATTACTCAGGTGATTAAGCAACATTACAGTGGAATTTTACAGGAAAACAAAAATTTCACTCTTCAAAGGAATCTGAGTAAGGCTCTGCCATGGTATTCTTTCACAGTCTCTCTCATCTCTTAACTATCAATACCTCTATGAAAGGCAAAGAATTCTGACTGTTAGCCTGGATTTTGGAAGAGCTTTTCCATACACTTTCTGTGCCACCTCAAGCAACCCAGTCTCTCAAAGTTTCAGATCTCCAGCTGTTAACTGGGAATTATAGTAATTTACTTCCTCGTAAGAGTGTTGTGAAGGTCATCCACTAGACTGCGCAGTGTTCAGACACTCTGGTCAGAGCACACACAAATGCCCATGACACAACAACCATAAAGCAATGTGTATAAATTGTGTCACAAAATGAAGCTTCTGGAAAGTCAGTACTGCTGTGCAAGAAAGGATCACTCTCTGTGCTCCCCTCTCCACAATGGAAAACCCTGTGTGCATTCCAGAAAGGGCTGTGTGATTATTTGGATTGGTTTTGTTTTTCATTTGACCACATGTAATAAGGGGTTCAACCTAAAACAAAAATTTTGCTTTCACTGAGTATTTATTGGGAGAAAAGGAGATTGTGGTTGTGTGTCCATCTCATTCTGTAGCCAGCAGATTCACGGGTTTATACAGTAGAAAGATGGCCATGAGTTTCAGTCCCTGATCCAATAAATGTTTATGTACAACAGCCTGTAGCAGAGTCAACATGAGAGATTTTGATCAACTCACATTGCTGGCTAAAAAATACTCATGGAATCTGATTAATGTAGACTTAAATCCCCTTTAGTAGAAGACACAAATCTCCCAAATCGCAGCAAAATACCTTAAACATCAGCCTGAAGAGTGAATTGTATATCTTCCTTAATGATTTCGTGAAGACTGTATACATTTTTACCATTTGAAACTACTCATTATTGGCTTCAGTTTGGTTTTGGGGGAAAAAATGAAAAGGAGAAAATTTCTATCTTTTCCTAAGTTAAGGTGCAGTTCCCATATTCCTTTGAGAGGAAGGAGTGCAGATATTATAGCCCCTCTTCAATCCACATAAATGTGCATGCATGTATGTTTGTTTCTTGCGCACTTTCCCATCTGCGCTTTGGCATCACAATTTTTCCCATAAGATTTTAAGATTATTTTTCTATTACAGCCTTAGCAGTAGATTGCAGTAACTGGGGAATAAAGAATTCAAGTCCTCATCCCTACAGCTTGTATGTTTTGACATCTGCATAAGCAAATTAATTTTCAGAAGCATTGATCCTCTACAGCTCTAATTGCCTTCAGCACCTTAAAAAATTATTATCCACAACATATGAAAAACCTGTGGGCAAAAATATTGATTTTGCCTTACATTAAACTTCCAGACTAGCAGAAAATACAAGTGTATGGCAGATAATTTAGGAAGTCTGAAGGCTTTTCAACTGAAGATTTTATCTGAGGAATAAAATAATGAATATAAACACATGAATTTTAAGAAGAATTAGTAACCCTAATATTTGTGGGGGATTTGTGTGTGAAGTAATGAGAGTTGCACAAATACTGTCTGCTAGCAGGAAGACACTACACTAATGGGATTTAAAATTCCATGAGCAGTTAAAACAATTGTTATGTATCAATTGAATAAATCTCATTAACAAAATAGGAGAGCAAAGGAAAAATTAAGATTTTCCATATGCAGAATGGAATCATGATATTTTCAATTGGCTACTATGCTGTGAGCAGTGACTGGTAAATTGAATTTAAATGTGAAAAGACAGTGTCCTACCAGAGGATAATCATTCATAACAACAACCATTGCAAATTTTCATACCCACCTTAACTAAAACAACTGTCAATACACAAATCACTGTGGTATGGCTGATAAGTAACAGGTTGCATCCACTTACCTGTGTCTCTGCTTTTGCCTTCTGGTGGTAAAACTAGACGACAGAATTCAAGAATCACTTTAGACCTACCAGATCCTTCCCATTTAATGCCAAGTCTTAGGTTTAGATTTGCCAAAAGTAATCTGATAGTCTTCCCAGACTTTGGAAAAGTGGGGATTACCTATGTAATATCTCCTCCTCCAGTGCCTTCAGGTAATATCTCTTTTTGTTTCAAGTCAAACTAATGAGTATATGTGACAGAGGTGGAGCTCTCCCATTCTTCTTTCATATGCAACATGAAGCTTTTGCCTGTCAGTCCCTAATTTCACTGATCAAGTGCATAGTCCTGGAGGAACTAAACACCGACGTTAATTTGTACCCTATTAACTTGCTTTGCCACTTCCCTTAACTGTGTTGCCCTAAAGCATTTAGCACTTACACCACATTATAACTTCTACTCGTTAGCCACAGTATCTAAACAGCACTAGCAAAATGGCTGGAAAACATAAAGTTGTAAAAACACAGTCTGTGAATACCTTATTTCTATCAAGCTAAAAAGTAACTTTGGTTATCCAAGTGATTTTTAATGAAAAACTCCAAATATTAATGAGAGGTTAATATAATTCATCTTTTCTGACTTGTTTCCTCTATTTTATTTTCCATGCTTCAGATGTACACCACCAGTTATATATATAAGTAAACATAACATACCAAAATCCACAAGCTTTACTCCTCCTTCAGTGGTCAAAAGGATATTATTTCCCTTAATATCACGGTGGATAGTTTTGTTTTCATGCAAATGCTGAAGTCCCTGGAATGTGAGATGTAAACATGAACTTTTTACTAACAGCTCTGTTCTCTGTATTACATTTGCAGAAACAAAAAGGTAGCAGAAAAGTACAAAAAAACTTAAAACACATTTTCTTTTTTAATCCAAAACCACAAAGTTGTCATTCTTACTGGAAAAACATTTGGCACACTAGAAGGAATAGATATTTTTTATTGACACTTTGGGAGGTGCAAGCATTGACAGTGTTAAAAGTATTGTCACATCCTTTCCCAGGACAAGATTTCAGTATATTGGTGCTGAAATGGGTCAAGGGAGGTGATTCTCCTCCTCTACTCTGCTCTGATGAGACCCCACCTGGAGCACTGCTATAGCATAAGATAGTGAGCCATGATCTTAATTCATTCAAATAAAAACATATGAGCTGAATATTGACTGTCCTTTCACTGTGAGCTTATCTTACCATCAGAGCTTCATGTAAAATGTAAGCAATTATAAGTTCATTCATCCTTTCGCCTCTCTTCAGAAATCCTTTCACAAGATCAGTCACAGATCCACCATTGCACAGCTGCAAAACATCAGGGGAATATAAAAAGGAATTAAGAAGTGTTGGAGTAGCCACCTGGTTTTAGTTTTCAGTAATTTTCATATTTGTAGCTAAATGAGCTCCTATTAAACTAGCAAACCACAAATTTGTCCCTATGTCTACCATGTATACAAACAACACACGCAGCACTTTTGCCAATTTTTTTCTGCTTTTTACCGCATTTAATTTCTCTTGCCCAAACACAAGTACAGCAGTCTATATCTTTGTTTTCCTATATACATGATTGCTTTGCACTGAAACAGAAGCAGCGCATAGTGCAATAAATCTGCCGTAAAGGCCTGTTCTGTGGGGCAGACTAATTGCTTCTTATATTCATCATGCGCAACTCACCAGCAACGCAAATTATTGCAGCATCAATTCTCAGGTACAAAGGCTACATACAACATAAAATGGATTTAAGGCATCAGAAGACAGGCAGCAGAGAAATTCCCACAACAAGAAAATTTTCCAAGGTGAAAGTGTCCTCTTTGCCAAGCAGCATTTAATTCCTAGCGTAGAGGATGGTATACACAAGCGATGAGCATCATGGAAGATGAAGGAAGCCACATGGAAAGAAAGGTCTCATCTCCCACTGAAACAAAGTGCGCCACAGGTGTAAGACTAATTATAGCCCTTGTAGCATCAGCCCTGTCAGCTTTTTCTTTGAGACACAGAGCCACAATCTACTCTGGACAATCCTTTCTCCTGTCTGAAGTCCAGTTAGACTCCCACAAACCCCTGTCCTGTCTAGACCTGCAATATTTCATATGTTCATTTTTATCACTTACAATTTTTCCATAGGAAGAAGCACCAATGTAACTTTAGAGACTAACTGTAGCAGTTACACACCTGTAAAGATGAAACTGGTACCTCAGCCCTTAAACTATCCATAATGCACCTAACAGTACTCATTGATTGAAGAGCCATCGCCTCGGTAAAGGAATAGCTGCTTCCAATGAAAGAGTGAAACAAATTTTAAGTTTTATACTGTATCATCCATACCATTTCATATGAAAATAAATACCCACATAAGACATTTTACCAATGCAGCACAAAACAGTAATTCCTTTTGACTACAGATTTTGAAGTCTATTTAAATCCAGGGCATAATTTATCAACAAAACTTTTCAATGGCAGAACTCCACACATCAGTATTGTATATGATGGTGTATATGATACACCATCATATATGTATATGATATCTTTAATCTGATCTTCTATACCTCTACATTTTTTCTGTGCTGCAATTACAAAAAGACCTGCGCCTTACATTATAAAAGGTTTTATAGCCCTTGGTACCCAAACATAACAATAATTTTCTGACTGCCTTTGGAACCCCTGGGTTGCACTGAGCTTGCACCACATGAGTGCCTACACAAAAACCATTCGATACACACATCTTGTTGCAAGATGCATCCCCCATCAGGTCAGTGAAGGCTCCGCTCTGATAGATGCTGAGCTCTATGGCAACAATCTTGGAACTCACTTAATCTCACCTTTACTTCAGTGGGACAAAATGCATGCTTAGAGAGGGAAGAACCCATATGCTTAAACGATGAGATTAAGTGCTTTGTTGGATCAGGGACAGATTCCCAAGCAGGACTTAATTTACTGTCTTTAGCCACATTGGTCTGCCTTCTCCACTGACTTTTTCTAGTTACCTTTATTTTGCAATGCCATTATCTCTTCAGGGTCTCTAATCTTTCAACTTTGCCACATCACTGACGTGTTTAACCAAACCAAATGGACGATGACAATTCAGGCTAATTTAATGCACTTACATTTCAGGGCACTGAAACTGTCTCACAAGTGACAAATCAATTGTGAAATAAATTACACATATGGTATTTTCAAACTATTTTTCTTCATTATCTAGTATTAAAATTTTGCTTCTTATAGATGTATCTTATTCTGGTTTTGTTACAATCCTGGATATTTGTTAGTCTTTCTATTTAAGGTAAAGAACTAACCCAGAAAGGAATATATACTTTTTGTAGGTGGGAGAAGGAAGAAACTATACCTCACAAATCACCTTCTTCAATGTTTAGGCAGTGAAGCCAAGATTGAATTTATTTGCCTGTGTCAGCAACATTAATTTTTACTTCATCAAACATAGTGCTTTAAGAAATTTTTCTACCCCCTCATTAGATAGAAAGCCCTATTATGAGATAAATATCCGCACTGTCAGATAAAAACTTATCTAAAATATCTGGTAAAGTAAGGTACTAAAACTGTGATTATTTTAGACCAAACCAAAACTGAACCTAGATATATAAGAGGTCAGCTGAGCATGTCTTGAAGAAAAAAAAATAAGTCACCCACACCACCATGGAAATCAGCTGAGGCAGAGTTCAGCTGAGGATCCCATAGGCAGAGGTTCTTGCACGCGCAGGGCAAGTTTTCTTTTGCTACTTCTGTCTCAAAAAGTTGTACTTTTGCTCACATCTGACAATCTGTATTTCTCTGAGACCACCAGTATAGGAGGAAGAGAGGGAAAAGGGCTAGGTATTAGAATGCAAGCAGCTATAAGGAGAAGAAAGGATTATTGGAATACAACTACAATTAGAAAAGGAGATTATGGCAGACACGTATGCGTGTGCTTCCAGTTGCGTGGGGCAGGAGGAGGGGAACGATGACGACAACGATGACACAGGTTAGTATTAATCTTGTTCTATTTTTCTACAGGCCAAACAAGTCCTCATGGGTAAAACGTTGCATCCAGTCTCATTTCCTATTTCTACTGTCTTATTTGTTGCAGATGAAGCTGCCACATATCCCTGTAAACATGCACATAACGAAAGTTCAAATGGTGATTCTTTCTTCTCACTTAGGCTATCAAATTGCATATCTGTTCAATGCAAGCTTATCATAAACACGTCAAAAAGTCCCTCTTGTAACAGGTCAGACTCTTCCCTTTCAAAAGAAGAAGCTACAGAAAACTTGATGCTCCTGTCCGATGCAGTGCTGGACCACGCTTGCTTGGGAATCTGAGTAGACAGGGAGATAAATTACCCTTGGGGATGTTAACCAGGATCTAGTCCATGACATAAAAACTTAAAGGGGAAAAGAACCACAAACCATTAAAAAAAAAAAAATCACATTTTCTCAACTCATACAGTCCTTCAATGAAAGATTAGGGAATAAACATTACAACAGACAGGAAGTTTCCCAGGGTGTTGCTAAATATTGCAGTTTATAATTATCATCTCTGCTGTTTCTTAGTAGCATGCTGTCCACAGTAAAACCTGTGTAGCCTCTTACCAACGCCACTGTGTTTGAATTAAGCTAACTGTAATGCCTGGATGACAAGAAATCATGAAGACAACAAATAACTTTTTTTTAAAAGATCTTTCTAGTTTCCAGGGAAGCATCTAAAGAAGAGAGGTGCTGGTCGCTATTACTTTGTTACAAGCATTGTGAAATCACATGGCCAAATAGTTAATTAGTCTGTGTCGTGACTCCACATCATTCAGCACAATCTCCTCAGAATATCTTGATGAAGGGCACTATAAGCAGAAAACAAGAAGCACACGCACAACTCGGGACACAAGACATACAGTAGAAGCTACGTGTCTCTCCGAGCTGTGCCACGGGGCTGCTTCCCTGGGGAAAGTAATTCCCCAGGTGACATGTCCTCCAGCACGTCATGAGACACGGGCTCTTCTGGGAGGAGAGAGTAGTAATTCTCATTCGCTCTCCCATAGTCTCAAAAACATGCATGCACACGCGTTCTCTGCTGCACACACAGACACATTTCTTGTGACTCACATCAGTTTTACAATACCTATTTTAAGCAACCAGTAATCCCAGAAGGAAAACTGGGTACGGGAGAAGCGGTGGTGGTGTCTGTCAGCTCAGGTTTGGCAGCACAGCAGTAGAAGATGTAAACTGAATGGGCTTTCTCAGTTTGGTTCTCAGATACTACATAACCTAGCATGTGAAATGCATGCAAAAACAAAGCCCTTCAGTCTGAACTTGTTTTAGGAAGTCACCAAGGCTGCATTTTCCCAAGGAAGGATAGAAATCCTCTTTTCAGCTTTGAATAAATATAATTTAAAGAGAGAGGCTCTTATAAATGTCCAGCCTATGATACACAGTAAGGAAAGATATTAATGATCCTCCCACAAGGACGTTATTTAGAAATGCCCTCTTGATAACTTTGTACATGAGCAATTTTCATCAATTTAATGTTAGTCACTTCTATTGTTCCCTTGTGATTTACAGGTATTTTTTTTTTACCAGCAGTATTTTCAGTGCCTACACTGATATAATGCAAATGTTACCTCCAAATAAAAGGAGGGGAGTAAACCAAACCCTTTGGGATAACTAAAATGCGTTAGAGAAGACAGAGACAGACACTTCCTAGAGGCACACAGCAAAGGATGAAAGTCAACAATCCCAGGCTGAAAGACAGTAGATTTCTACTGGACATAACGGAAAAATTTTCCCACTGGGAGTAGTTAAGCACTAGAACAGATTACCCAGCAAGTCTGTGTTATCTCCATCCTTGGAGATATTTAAAACGCGAGTGGAAAAGACTCTGTGCAAGCCTGTAACATTGCAGTTAATCATCTTTGAGCAAGGGGCTGGGACCCTGGACATCCAAAGGTCCCTTCCAAGCTATAATTTTCTATTATTCGTAATATTTGGATTTTTAAGTATTCAGTCCCTAGTTTGGATATTTAGACAGCAGAAACAGGGGGAAAGGACTAAGGGAATCTTGCATACTCAGACCAAGGGGAAGAATAATTTGATAGAAGGCTTGATCCATGTGAAAACCTGCCTGAAAGGGCTGTAGCTCTGATGGCCATACACAGGTGCACCAGAAGACGTGCTTAAGACTCTTCTACAGTGGTAGTGACGGGCTCCTCCCTTATGAATTTCCTGATTTTCTGGTACTCAAAAGGCAAAGGCTCATATTGGGATAACATACAGTCCTCCACCCACCCATCTGCCACAACCCTGTGCTACTGTAATTGAGCTATTAGTATGCAAAGCTACCTTCTGGAATAGATTTATAAAATAGCATGATCCCAACAAATGAAATGTCAGTTAAAATTGCCATCACATCACAGTCATGCAGGTGTTCTTTGTAGGTCTTACTCACTCTCCATCTCACTCAGCTGATACGTCTCTCTTGTCAGCTCTTCTCAATTCTGATGCTGAATGAATAAGGATTCGGTATCACCTTCGCTTTTAAGAAAACTCTGTTGCACTTTTGTTAGGGCTATTACAGCCTTTAATCATCCAACTGCTCCTGATTTATGCATCTGTACTAAGCTGTCAGGTAACATTTGCTTGCATCCTGCAGTTGTCAAGCTGCTTTCATCTTATTTCAGTAGCTTGGATGCAAATAGTGGGGTAACTACAATTACTGCCTTCCCTACCCTTACAGGCTGCACAGACATAAATGACTGGGTGGCACATCACACATGCACGACTTAGGGCATGCACAAATGATAGTTATGAAAAAGTCACATTGTCCAACGTTGCTTTAATGTTATCACACATAAGAATGCTAAAAGCATCTCAGGCACTAATCTCTATTTTTTTCTTTCTTAGAATAGATCAATAACCTGACCTGTTCTACTGAGCATGCAGTACAACAGCACTGCCAGCTTCTTAACTGACTGTACCTTCCTTTTAGTACTGACTGCTGTAAGAACAGAAGATTTTGATTTGTTGCTGCTTTGTTGTCATAAAACTACAGAAACATAGGAGTAAAAGGGACTTCAAGACATAATTTACTCCACTGCATTTGCACTGTGTAGAGATCTGGTACTTTCAGGTGGTTCTTGACAGATACTTGTCTACAAAATTCCCACTGAGGAAGATTCCAATCTTTTTAAGTAGCCTGTTCCTGTGTTTCACTAATCTGACAGAGCATTTCTCCTACTGTTCAACCATTTCTAATTATTCTTTGCTTCCAATAAAAGTGCTTTATTTTTGCCCTTCCCTCCAGTTGTCTTTGAAAATAAGTGATCGTTATTCTGGATTTAACATCATTTCTGTCATACTAATGTCACAATATGTCATTTTTCTCTTTTCTAGGCTGTACAGTTTGAGTTGCTGTAACCTTTTGAAATCATTCATGTTTTCTACATTTAGACTGCCTGCAATTTGGCACTGATGTTTGTGACACTTTTCGCCCCAAAGTGCATACAGCATTCCTTTGGAAGTCTTGTCTTGGCTGGGAAAAGCTGAACAGAACAATCTTCACTTCACAGAGAATCCCTTCCTGCAGTCCCGTTGCCTAATCAGGTATATCTTATTTCTTCTTCCCACAGACAGCAGTACTTTGCATATGTCTACTGAATTTTTTCCCCATGATTCCAAAAAATCCCTCTCATAAGCACAGCTGTGAATCTGATGCCATTCTCCAACATGCCTGTAATCCAACTAGGTGTCCACTCCAGACTTATGTGGACTTTTGTTTCATTGCCACAGTTATTAATGACCAGGAACAGGCCAAAAGCAGATGCCCACTTGAGGCTCCCCCAGCCCCAAAGGGAACTACTGATCACTATTCTTTGGGTCTGGTTTTATGAAAATGAGGTCATCTGTTTTATTATGTGAAATTTCTGTATTTCTACATTTTTCTCACAAGAACGTCACATGGAACCATACCAAATCTGTACAAAAGACATAATCACATCTACTGCCTTCCCCTTACTACACTAGTTATCTTGTTAAAGAAGAGAATGTTATTAATATGATTTGTTCTGGCCCAATCTAAGTTGACCACTTTTATCACGTTACTGGGTTCTGGGTATTTCTAAACTGGTTTCTATTAATTTGTTCTAGAATCATTGTGGGTACCAGAATTAAACAGACTGGTCTATATTTCCGTAGGTCATTATTTTTCCTCACTTTGTAAAGACAAATATTAAACATTCTTTTATCTCGTTTCTCTCTCTTTTTAGTCATGTAATCTTGTCTTTACTACTCCACATTAGCTTTTCTGAGCTTATCCTTAAATACTTGTATCTTAGCTGTGCGTTTTTGTTTCTCCTATTTGAAGGCATTCTGAAACATTAAAAGAAGCAAATCCTGATGCTTTCTTACTTAACTCTTACTGTGCTTTTATCTCTTCTCTGCATCAGCTAATTTGCTATTGTGTATTTAATGTCTTTCAATAATTGCCAGCTACCCTGCTTTCCTTCATTTTTGCACTCCTAAGCATAGCTAGCTACCAGTTCTCCAAACTGGGTGAAACATACTCTCCTAAAGCTCATTATCCTTTCCCTGCTGCTCCACCACCCTTCCTTTTCTCAGGAAAGTGAATACAATTATTTTGGGGGCTTTTTCACTCAAATTTCTTTTCATCTTCAACTTTTCAAAACAGATCTTCTCTACTAGAACAGAATCAACCTGATACAGCCATTTCCAGAGTCACTTTCTTTGCCTTCTGCCTCCGAGACAGGACTTGATGCACTGTTCGTCTCACAATGCTGGCTGTCACAGAGGGTCAGCTGTGACCAGATTAACTCCTATTCTCTGTCTATAGTGTGACTTCTTCACAACTATTACTGCCAAAGAGCACATTCCAATGACAGCAAATAACACCGACTACAAATACTCAAAGGTCCTTGTGAAGACTTAATATAGAACTACATCAGCTTCTTCAATGGGCCAACTGGTTCAATACACAGCTCCTGTCTGCGAAACATAGTTTTAATTTCACCTCAAATGGAAGAAAGACATGCGCTGTGGCTCCCGTTTTTATTAACAACAGTAGTACAAGATAACCCATAACCAAAAGAAACCATAGCAATGCCCTATGCTTTTAGGTAAAGTTGATTGCTTTCAACTTAGTGTTAATGAAATCTATCACTGAAATAGACATCTTCCCTGATTTATTTAGCTTCAGTGACCACAAACCATGTGGTATTTATAATTTTGCTCTCTTACAATCATCTAGCACCTCCAGGGCTGTGTTAGTCACAGCCTTATGGGTGTTTATTTGTTGCTTCTGATTTCTTCACTTCCAGTTTGGCTTTTAACTTCTTATTTCCTTTGTCACAAACATGCACTGTCAAGACAGACAGCCAGGGGAAATGTTTGCCTATTCCATCTTATGCAAGCTGGCCTTCACAGCCTCTTATCTTTCACAGTCAGGACAGAAATACCTCTACTTCACACCTTGGCCAAAATCGGAAAGGCCACATCTATGCCAATATTACATTTTTCAAAATTTCTTCTTTCAAACTCAGCATAACTGAATGAAGCCACCAGGCTATACATACACAAGAAGAAAAAGAAATAATCCCCTCAAAAGACAACTTTTTCTGTTCTAAAACATTTATAATACTATTTTGTCTCTAACAGTGGAAAAAAAGCAAGTAGGTGACACAGCTGTACAAAATGTTTACTGGGCACAGCCCAGCTGAATTCCCCTGCTAGCTCTTCCTCATGCAAACATCTTATTTCACCATCCCGTAATTCACGCTCTTTATGTTATAATACATTTACATACCCATGAAGTTGCTAATGATGAAATTAATGTATCACCTCTCCATGTCTCCTCCCAAAAAGCTGAAGTGGTACCAACCTACTATTTGAAATAATGCTGTGTAAAGTAACTGAGATCTAACATCGAATAATATATTTACAACAGGAATTCTGAAAGAGCTTCAACTATAGCTTCACAGCCTGGCAACAGCATAACATAGCTGTAATTTTTTAAAAATCAAATAAATCGAAGGATCATTTTGTAAAATCAAAGCTAACCTAGCTAAAAAACTGAAAGGCACTAGTCAGTAAAGAGCCCACGACTTTCTAAGCAAACGGAAGAGGGAGCTTACCAACACAGAAGATTTTGATTTTCATTATACACAGGGAGCAATGGTAAAAATAACATCTAGAGTGCACAGCCATTCCCTTGGCTAGGGAGAAAAAGCAGGGCCTAAGTTTGGGATCAAGAACGTCAAATAGAAGTATTTCTACTGACTGCTGCAAACTTGCTGGAGCTCTGGAAAACACATAGAATCTCGTAAGCAAATAGGGCAGCCTGTGGTAACAGCAAGCACTTCACAGCTTTTATTGTCTGCTCAGAACCAGGCTGCTTTTGTTCACTCTTCACCAATTAGGAAACGATTCAAAGCACCTTCTCCTTTTGTAGCATCATTTCTATACAATTCAGGGTTCAGACAGTAGTTCCAAGTACTACCATGTCCACACTACACATAATTCATTGTATGTCTGTGTTCCTACATGAAGACAATAATTTAGTATAATTCACTGTAATTTAAATGACTGCAATAGAAATCTTCCCTATTGAGTTTGAAAGCATGGCTGGGGAAGCACAGATCTGAACAATGGGGCTTGTCTAAAAGCTCCTTTTACAAAAGGAGTGAAGCTGAAACAGACTCAGGCAAAAGCCAATTCCTGTCATTGCAGGACAGGTCAGTTTAACCTCTCTAGGAGTCACCTGCCTCTCTCTGCCGACTATAAAAGGAGCTATGGTGACTCTGTGACTGTCATGGGACCCTAACGCAGCAAGAACAACCCAAAGGACATTCCCAAGATATTCTCAAAGAGAATTCTGTAACAACCAAAAGGATGCTAAACTCAAAATACCTATTTTTTTTTCCTTTTCATTTTTCTTCTTTAAGTAATTTACTGGAATTATTAACTCAGAGCAACTAGATCAGACAGAATTTAAAGTGCAGTGTAAACCAATCTCTCCCTGCTCACTGTTTCTGTGCAAGGCAGTTCCTTCCTTCCAGGGTTTGGTTTCAGCAAAGTCAGCAGCTTCCTGAACTGCAACAAATGCTGACATCCTTTCTGGAGCTCAGGAAACTTTTATTTTTGTCACCACTGACACCTGGCTGTCTGCTCTCTGTGCATCCCAGCTCCTCAATGTACCACTGTTCTTCCATAGCCTCCAGCCTCCAGACCTCTCTGCCCAACAAAGAACAAGGATGAGGAGACCTCTCTCCCTATAGCCCAGTCCATTTGCTCGAGACACTCCCTTTATAAAGGGACCACAGGTGTAAACTGAGAACACACCAAAATTACATTGTCTATTACACTTGAATTTAAGCGTTTAACCCTCAAGTGCCTGAAGCAAAAAGAGACAATCCTTAGCCCAAGCATTCCTACAACAATGAATGCCATCCCAAACTAAAACTAAAGAAGGTTTGGTAATCTGAGATCGAACTATTTAAACAAACAAGGGTTTTTTGGGGTTTTTTGGTTGTTTGGGGTTTATTTGTTTTGGGGATTTTTGTTTGTTTTTTTAAATAACCTCACATCTTTAGTAAAGATGTGATCAAAAACAGAATGTACAGAAAGCAAAGTGATGTTAAATATTAGAATGTGAGAGGCACAGGCTGGACGGGGCTTTAACTTCACCTAGTGGAAGATGTCCCTGCCCAGGGCAGGGGGGTTGGAACTCTATGATCTTTAAGGTCCCCTCCAACCCAAACCATTCTATGATTCTTTGAGAGTATCCACATGCTATTTAATTTCATTGTGGAATAGTAAAACTCAGGGGTTTTGCTTTACTCCATGGTAGCAAAAACTGTTAAAGGTTACTCAGAACTGTCTTTTTGTATGTTCAGTATTCTCCAGCAAGATGGGCCACAACATCCTCACCAGCTGTTCAAAAGACCTGGCCTGTGCAAACCACAATGTAATATGAAATGCTCTTTACACAGAGAAATTAAGAGTATTTAATAAAACTTCAAAGCATCAAATGACAGTTGTAGCCACACATTTTGATCTTGAGAAAACAGGATATAATTCAAGAGTGAAAAATTGCTATAATTGGGAAGCAAAGAGGGAGACATTAAAAATGGGAGAAATCAAGAGTGATTCAGACATGTAATGGATCAAAATATTCAGTGTTGGTCTGAATGGAGCAATTATAACCAAATACATTACTGAAAAATTACCTATATTGAGAAATACAAAAAAGCAATTTTCAATTGTTTAATTTTTCTTCTATAGATGTCATTTGGAAATACCTGATAATATTTAGACAAATGACAGCTCCCTCCCCTCCACCCCCCATAAAACCCAAATGGACTAGTTAATTTCCACTATGCTAACTTCCTGAAAGATTATTGTTTTATAGTAAATTTCCCATATCAAAAAGGTGCATATCTGCTTTCTTATTATATATTCCGTTATACAGAACAACTTCCACCCAAAGCTTGTTTTAAACTACACAAACTTGCCTTTATTCCCTTAGATGGAAACCTATGTGTATATAGTAACTGCTGTATCTAACAAAAGCATACTCTAAACTTGCCAAAGGAAAATCTTAAATAAATTATTCGTCTGTACATACCACAAGGTCCTCTATTTCATGTAAATGAGAAGTAACCAATCTAGCAACGTCTCTAGTTTATCTCAGGTAGGCTCACCTCTTTGAAAAACAAAATGAGACTGTTTGGTTCTGCTCCTAGGCATTCCCACAGATTCTTGTGGAACTCACTCCAGCCAGCACTTCTTACTCAGAGAGGTCTCACAGAAAAATGCATCTCACCGAATTTGGATTTTCCCACCCTAACCAAAACTATCACAGCAATAAGAACAACTCCAGTTTCCGTACTGCTTCCCATTCCTTACAATTGTATTATTTTTTTAAGACAAAATCTTTGCTCAAGTGGTGTTCAACAGTCGAAGTCCCAACAGCTTCAATGACATGAAATTGCCTGCTAAAATTTAAGTCTAAGTCACTCCCACCATGCATCATCCCAAAGGAGATCGCATGATTGGAATCCCCCCAGACTCTGAGCCTTCCTGCAGGCTCTGAGGCTGCAGATTTTTCAGCCAAATGTCTTCCCACATCAAGAACAAGCAGTAGCCACTTTGCAACACTGACAGCAGCTCCACTCTCCCTCTTCCATGCACTGAGAGGTGCCATGAAGACTGATAATGCCATCAGCTGAGAAAGGAAAGAGATCAAGCTAATGGAGAGAAAAATGCTTTACTGCTGGCCATCAGGACTCTTAGATGGCATGGGAAAGCTCAGCAAGAGACAAGGACAGAACTACTGGCCTTGTGCTGAGCTTTTCTTTTCTGTGCCCAGCCTGTTTTGGTTGATTTTTGGTGTTTTATAGCTTCTTGTCTCTTTTCATGTCTTACATCACCCAGTCTCCCACCTCTCGAACAGCGGAAGCCTTACCCGTGTTAAGCCACACAACAGCAGCAGAAACATTTGGACAATAGACCTCTGTCTTTCTTTGTGTGTGTGAAGGCAGAAAAGGAATCTGAATTTTGTAATACATTGTTATGGTTGTTCTGATCCTAGAAGTTCACATTATGCTTTCGGCTATTTTAGCCTCAATTTTTTAAAAATACCAATACCTAGATCTTGCCTTGGACAGTGGCTGCTCCTCTTCTGTAGCAAACCACACTGCAACCTAGAATTACACTGTAAGTATCTCAACTCCCCAGCTGAAATAAAAAATCTCCCTTCCCCAATGCAACTGGACCTGCTGAGACTTATATTTTTTTAGATGCATAATTATACTTCACAGATAGGACATTTATATAACAGAGCAGAGGATTTCTTCTTATTAAAAAAAAAAGAAAGAAAGAAAAAAAAAGGATGCACTTCAGTGAACTACACCATATATTAGAATTACATACAATGTCAAAAAAGCAACATGATCAGAAATTCTTCCATGTATAGTAGGTCACTGAAGGATCCAAAACTATTAGCCACACAAGATTTACGCATTAACTACCCTCATTTTTTCTCTATCTGACACATAGGTAAATTGTGCTGTCACTGTTCATTTATGAATCCGTGAGGCAAATTTATACATATTTCATGAATTCTAGAGCTCTCTTTGCGACCACAGTTAGCATTTGCAAACATCTGGAAGCATGTGATTTGCTAAACTTCTCTCTCCACACACCAGAGCCGCGGCACAGCAGACTCACTCCAGGCTGGACGCAGCAGTACAGATGTGTGGTTCAGCATTCTTCACTTTACCCAGGAGTTACTGAAACACCACCTTCTCCTGGCCTTGCTGAGTTCTTATCCCTAACTGGTCACCTCTGACTGTGCCACTCTTCTCTTGAACCCTCCCGCTGGCTGACCCTTCTCAATCACACCAGCTACGAGCTAGTTGCTTTTACTCCCAGGACCCATAGCAGTCCTAATACTGTTCTTCAGACAGATCTACTCCTATCCTTGATCACTAGCTAACTGTAGGCATAACAAGTTTTCCTTTCTGCTTTGAAGGAGCAGCCAATACAAACAGAAAACCCCACCACCATCCTCCTTTAAATCCTCCTTAATAACTCTCCTGTGCTGCAATGCTGACAAATGCCTGCAGCTGCTTGAGATCACAGCTGACTTCTGTTATCCCCTTGGTTCTCCATTTCCCAATCCATTTGTTCTATTTGGCTTAAAGCTTTGATGTGAGCCCCCTGCTACGAAGGCTCCCTTTTAGGACTGGAAAGGAGCGAGTAATTGATACTCTACGCGTTGTGCCGGGCTCTCCATCTCTGGGCAAATTCAAGAATGGCAATTCTTCTAAAGGATCTGCATAAAACCAGAAAGGACTTCTATCAGGGAATCTCAGCTTGTTATGTACTCAGCATATGTGACTGACTCACCGGAGAACTGTTTATAATTGGTAATTGAGTAGGAACTACACTGGTTTGCTACCCTGCGCTTATCACACAGCAACAGCCTTTATCAGACAGGTTCTCTCACAGTCCTTGCCCTGTTACAAGCATTTTGGCTAGATGTGCCAGCTTTCCCAGGCCAGGCAAGCCACTAGAACTAATCTAGTAGCTATGGTCGGCCATTACATTGGTACAGCACATTGGCAGTTCGGTATACTGCCACTTTATTTCTTTTTTCCCATGTGGGGTTACAGAATCCTCACTCAGATTAAATAGAATCCATACCATGGGTTTGTACTCTT
>JAOXJM010000012.1:17529590-17542210 GCA_026413425.1 Tringa solitaria
CCATGGGTTTGTACTCTTTCTATGTTTCTGAAAATGGGACCAGGTGAACTGAAGCACAAATTTCTGTGTTCCTGTTTAATTCAAACCCCTGAGAGCTTCTATTTACTGGGTTTAATGGTTTTGTGCTTTCTGGAAAAAAAGCCACACAAATGGAAGCATCTCAAGGATTTAAAATAATTTAGATAATTGTAAATTTAATTTTTTTTCCTCTTTATGTTAACTTTTAAGAGATCAAAATCAAATAACAAATTTGAATAATTTCAGGCAAATTTTAATTAGCAAACATAGCTGCCAACTGGATCACAATAATACTCGATGATAATCTTTCTGTTAATTCTTTTGAGTTACCAATGTCTGGTTAGCAGTTTCAGTTAACATCAAGAAACATCCAGATGATTGAACTCAAAGTATACCACTTTGCCTGCAACAATGTAGAATAATACAAGTAACTGGTTTATTTAATGCAGTTATTTTCCCACATTATAAGGTTGAGGAAATGGGAAACGCTACCATACCACTTCTTTAGAGAAGCAGGTTCCAAGCACAAGCTATTCTACACTTTCACATGATTTGTCTGATGAAGACTACACTAGAACAAGAAAAGGTTCATCACAAGAACAAAGATGAATCAGGCTCATTTCAGTCTGGACTGTTCATAACCTGCATGGATTGCACGAGCTACTCAAATATTATTTGTGAAGGTACTTTTTAAGCACCTGGTCAGAAAACAGAGCTTGCCAATTGTAACATGTTCCTCCTTTTCAAATGAACTGGATTCTAAATTTCTTTCACACACTGAAAAATATTTTGATTTGGAAATGTTTTCATAATGCTGAAAACAATATATTCTACTATGTGGAATACTGTATGTAGTAATAAGTATATAATAATGACCAAAAAAATATTGCATGCTGTAAAGGGAGACGGTACAGCATGACAGTACCATCATCAGATTTACTCTGTCCACAAATGGATACTAACTAGAATAGTCTGAGACATCCTTAATACAACAGTCATGGTTGATGGGGAGCATGAGGGAAATGGACTGCAAAAATTGGACAGACTCTTCCTAAATAGCATCTTCTAGTGCCACCACAGGAGACAGAATGCTGTGCTACATGGATCATTGGTCTATCTCATCAGGACATTGCAAATGTTCTTGAAATGCTCACATACACACTAGGAGAACCCAAACACCTAAAAAGAATGCTTTGACAGTCTTCTTCGACTGCACAAAGAGATGTATTTCCCTAACTTTCTGGCAATCCCCTCCACCTCTCCAGAAATGGACATACACCTGTCCAAAAATGGAGAGGTTTCTACAAAATTCTTTTTTATTAAAACCCTGTATTTTTAGGTGGGAAGTTGATTATCCAAACTTTTTTCCCTACCAAGCTAAGTTTTAACTCATGAAAACAATTTTTTTTTTTTTTTTACTGTAAAAATAATGGATGTTCCATTTCCTAAGCATAAAAACATATTGAGAATGATAAAATATACTAGCTTACTTATGTGACTCACAAACCCAAATCCATCTCAAATATGGTATGTATAACTATGTGTCTTTTGAAAATGGACTAAGATACTTCTTAAAGTTCTGCCTGATCTGTGTAGGAAATGAACTACAGAAATATGTTGCATTATGATTCTTGGCCTCCGGCTTACAGTAGCAAGTAAAAGCTGTGTGAGACCTACCATTTATCTTGGTGTGGTATTTTCAGCATTCACTCAGTCTTGACTAGGTTGTTCCTCGCACCAGATCTCAGGCAAGGGCTGTGCCACTTGTTCTCCCCATTTGCCCTTGACCTACATGCTTTCCTGTAGGGCCTGATATGATTTACCTCTCTGCTCCATCTTCCCTCAGCTGATTTCCAACTATTTCGGATCCATTCCCTTCTGAACCAAGATCCAGAGCAGAAAGAAATGGGCTGTAGCACGCTCTGCCTTAGCTGTGTCACCATGCTGATGTCTGCTGACATGAAATTGCTAAGCTGACTCATTCCAAGTGTGCTACTCAAGTGGTTTCTTTTCAAACAGAGACTCAAATCGGCCAATTTCTTCTGCCTGCACCTCTGGACGCATGTGACAAGGCTTAATACACCTGGCAAGAATCCTCCCTCAGCAATATTCTTTATCATAAATGTGATTAGAAGAGCATCCAAAAAGAGGCAGATGTTCAGCATATCTGCTGAACATACCTAGCAGAGAGAAAGGCGTTTCTGAACCAAGAGCAAGAGTACTGTTATTCTGTACAGATGTATTCCTGTTTCACATTCACTCATGTAGGTGGTTTCCCTAAAAATGCCGAACTGAGAAAGTTAGGTTATTTTATTACCAAAAAATGCTAATTATGCTTAAAGCTCTCATATTAGTAGATTTCCACTGGTTTTAAATTATTTGTTAAAAATTTATATTCTATACTAGTCTCAGATTTAGGTCCTTATGTGTTAAGATGAACACAACATAGTAACTTTACACTTCTGCCACAAATACTGCACTAGTGTCACACAGAGAAGCATGTTATGCAAAAAGGTTTATTTTTCCAAGTAATCATTTTGCATGTTTTTTAACTGATTAGATCAACACTAAAAGGTTAAATCAAAGTATCTCTTAGTACTTTATTATATCAAAAAAGTATTTGTTTATTCTAACAGAAAAGAATTAAGGAACCTTAGCTCCTACTCTCTCAGAAGCGTATTTCCAGCTCACAGCACTGCAACTTCATAAAGCTTTACAAGATCAGTTAGGTAATCTGCACATTAGCACAGAGACAGAGAAACGCAATGAAGAAAATTAAATCCAAATGATACCTAGAAAATGAGGAATTTCGATTCCAATTGGAAAAAAGATTATCTATGAAGGCACATGCCATTAGGCAATTATTAAGCGAAGCGATTTGGAAGATATGTCACGTTTACCAGGATTATTCTGTAACATAGTTTCTGAAGTGACTGGTTTGGGCTTCTATTGACATAGAAACTGTCAGATGACCCACACCAATAGGTCAGCTCCAAATTCCATTTAATTGTAGGTAAATATTTCTTGATAGTCATGTGGTTTAATGATTTCTAGTCACAGCACAGTACCTTTAACCTGGACTGTGAACATCCAGTACCTCACTGTTGACATACGCCTTAGAGTGAGCAGGAAATGACTGTGTCAATTTTAGTTTAAAATGGAATGTCCAACTATCTTGTCCAAGAATTTGAGAGTACAGGTTCAAGGGGTACCAAATCATGTAAGAATAGATTAATTCTGGAAAACAGACATGGAAGATGGGGCAGAATATTTCACACCAAGACTGAAATAATCTCATCATAAACCCATCCAAGGTCTTTTCCATTATTCAGAATGGGTGGTAACTTATGAGGTCTGACAATCTTATGACAAGTGAAGTATTCGGGACTAAAATCTCTCAAGAACCCTTTACAATATTGTAGGATAGTCTTTTTAGCTACTTAGTTTTGGCCTCAAAACTCTACCTCAGCCACTTATCTTAGCCTAGTTCAAACCTGATTAGTCCCTCTTCCCCAAAACGCAAACCTGATCAAGTGCAATACAAAACAGCTACCCAAAACTATGGGTTATGTCAAAAATCATCACACTATATATACTAAAAAAGGTGTAAGAATGGAACAGTACAGTTCATATAACCAGTGCTGAAGAATGAACTAGGAGAAAAGAAACCTGGCAAGAATCTTTCTTTCTTGACTGGCTTGCTGTTGATACGTTGCATGGGACATATCTTAAAGAGCTGAGGATTTTTCGTCTAGGAAAAAAATGATTTAATAACATCTACATATATGGATTCAGACACTCCACAGAGTAACTTTGTTGGTAAAATACAGTGGTGGCTCTAAGCCCATTACTAAATGCTGAGTCTTGCCATCTATCACAACACGTTCCTAGTGGAATTTGAGAAACTTTCCCTCCAAGATCTCCTGCCCACAGATCTCATCACAGAAGACAAAAGTGGAGCAGAGCAACAAGCTCTGCTTTCAGTGCCCCACTGCCCTGTAGGCTCTTCTAGCAGCTGCAGCGTTGCAGGAATCCAGAATACTACAGTGCACAATGATCTGCATTTGATTCTCTACTTTTCCTCCTCAACATCATTTTGCATTCATGTACTACAGAAGCTGCTTGAGATTATGCAAACTGCAGTGGCGCACACTCTTTGTCCTTCCAGTCTTTGGGAATGTATCTACAGACTAGGTACTGACTGCAAAATGTCCATCTTCATTTCAGAGGATTACAAAGAATTTGCAGGGATTAGTCGATAGCTTTTTTGAGAGAAGGAGATGAGAAATATCTCATCCTTGGTATAAAACTCTGCAAATCTAACTTTCAAGACTCGATTCCCCTCCTCAGGGGAAGCAACAGTTCTGAAGTGAAAATGCTTTCTTAAGATAAAATAAATAAAAAACCCACCCCAATTTAAACAGAGCTAAAGTAAAGACTGGTCACCAGCTCTATGAATTTAGACCCAAATATATTGCTAAAAAAACCCCAACAGGAAAGAATGGGGAAGACAATAATATCTTCATTCTAGTAAACTGTAGGACACCTAAATAGCTACTATGAAAAAGAAACTGCAACAGCCATGTAAAGTGGCATACAAACTGAAGGAAAGGTGACACTTCACTGGCATCTATTCCATGACAGTCTTCTTTCTCAGACACCTTCATTAAAAGGAAAGCTTCACCAAAGTTACCACTGGAATTTATGTTTCTACTTATGCATATCTACATGTACAAACACCAACTGCATTCATGGATCTGCATGTGCAGTGGCAGAAAGCAGCCAAGACTATTCCACACACTCCGTACTAGCACTTGCACATGTAAAACTTGGCACGCAAAGAGTAAATATAAAGCTTATACTATAGATGTAGGCTTGTGTTTTTTACATTAAAAAAATAAATCCATGTGAAATATAAAAGTTACAATATAAACACTTGACTGTTTCTTTACAGTGTTTTCCATCCTGGCTGTTTGGCGTCCATCCTGTACAGGCCAGAAGTTTCACAGATGGAGTTTCTAATGCCCAGCAGCCACAACAGAAGCTAGATTTTCAAAGATGCTCACTGCACAAAGAGCTTTCTTTTATCTTTATCTTTTGATGTCAGCCTAACCTAATCAATTATCATGATTTCCAATGCAAACTATTCTTAAAAACATCTTCCCAATGCAAGTCAGAAGAATTTGGAAAAGGTTTTAGAACTTAAACAGGAACTTAACAGTTTTAGAACTTGCTTCCAGGATTAGATGCTATTGTATCATTGACATATTCGGCAGAAGATTTGTATTCACTCAGTAGACAAATCATAAAATATAACCAATTCTTCAATCTCAACTTTATCTAACACTGATCAAGCATCAGCAAGAGCCTTGACTGTTATGAAAGGCACACTATTCCTGTCAAAGACATACTTCTTCACTTTCCTCTGGGGAGAGGAGAAAGTTTTTTGCAGAATAGGTTATAGTGAATCTATGAAAACAGTAACAAGCAAGCTCTTTGCTCCTAGATTAGTCAAAACTAAAGACTGAAACACACAAATTACAGGCTTATTTTGCTCTGACTCCATTTGAGGAAATCCTGCTGCCTGTTTTTACTGGCTGGTTTATATATTTGTGCATTTACTTGCACAAAAAAACCCAATTCAATTAATTAATTTCTATAATTTCATTTAGAAAAAAAATCATCTAGTGGTTTCTTTAACTGTTATGTCATATCTGAGTCATATTTCAATAAATGGTACTGAAGGAAGATGCCCATGACAAGCTTTTCACCAAAGAAAAAGTTTTAGGTAGCAAATCCTATGAATTCCTAACAGAATTTATATCCAAATTCTGAAGGAGCAGCAGTATCAGTATAATATCAAAATAAGAATGCTGAATTCAGAGCAGCTCATTAATTCAGAATACTGAAAAGACTAAACAACAGCATTTATCACTTCATATGCAACCACTCTAAAGAAAAACATATAACAAATTACTTGCATCTCATTCATTGAGTTTATACTCAACATAGGAATGCCCACTGGAAGAAAACTCTTTATTTTTCTGGATTATTTACCTCAAGAACTAGCCAAAGCTGATCTCCATTTTTCACATCTTTCTTGTAGTACATGCCGTAGAATTTGACTACATTGGGATGATCAGAGAGAGCTTTCAAAATGTTGTACTCGGCTTCAATTTCTTCATCAATATCCTAGTGTCACAAATGAGAAATACACAGCAGTTAATAAGTAAATAATGACAGCCATTTTAAAAACCCAACACATAGCATTTTCTGGCTATTCAAATGTAGTTTGAAATAATGCAAAGAAAAAAACCAAACAGAACATGAAGGTACCATTTGCAGGGCTACAAAGCTTTGTTCTGTTTACTTATTTCCCCCTATTGTTTAGATCTAAAAAAAAAAAAAAAGTTAACATACTTGTTTCCAGATTTAAAATATTTTTCATATGATTTGCTATTTACACCCACCCCCCCCAAAAAAAATTGAAATGAAAATCGATTCCAGAGGAAGGCTACCTATGAACTCCACTACCCACGTGAATGGATTTCATATCAATGAAAAGCAACCACTCAGTGCTGAAAACCTGTCTCAGCCCTTCCAAATAAAAGTGACCATGGCAGAGACAAGGGAAGCTTTGTATTCCTGATGAACGACACTCCTTCTCATTTTGTTCACCAAAGGCATCTACCCCTAAAAGAATTTTGCTCACTTGTTTCTTATACAGATCTCTCCAATGCTAAATCCAACTCAAGTTCCTCCTATTAGCCTTTTGCCTTGAGATCAGCTTGACTGGTCTCAAAGAACTTTGCCTGTCACCCCATCACCAGCATCTTGAGGAATTGGGCTATTAAACTTTCAGATTGAGATTACAAGAATAAGTCTTCTCACAAGGAAGGGTTTTAGAGATTTTTTTTCTTTTATTGGAGCAGCTGAAAAACAGCAGAAATTTTCTTCTTTCAAAAACAGGAGTAACTCGCTTTAAGTTAATTTTCCTATAAGGACAGCACAGAATACAGCCAATAAAAAAAAAAGAGATGCAAGGAAGGAAGAAAGAAGTAAGGCACTGAAAGTGACATAGAAGGAAAGGGAAAAAGTAGAAGTTAAGAAGGGATGAAGAAAGACAATGCATCTGGCAAAAACAAAACAACAGACCACAAAGCCAAAAAAAACCCCAAAACAACCAAACCATGAAAAAATGGTTCTGAGAGCCAAAAAACTACACACAAAACACACAATAGACCTGGCTGCCTTGGGGAAACTGGAAGAGAATTAGCCCACTGTCCTACTGTGATTTAATAGAGGTTTCCATCTCCTGAGGGGTACTCAGATTCTATGATATTTTTACTATTATGAGGAGAAATGAAAAGAGAGAGAATGAAATTAATAGAATATTCATTCTGTGCATACTAAAAGAAAAAAAATATCTTCCTCTGTATATTACAAAGGAAGAAAACTAGAAATATTTGGCTGAACTTAACATATTTACCTGCATAAGAATATCTCTTTTAGACGCGGTAGAGGGAATATTTTCATGTGAACTCAGCACAGTGGTATTTTACTTAGAGCCTTGGGGACAAGACTAAGAGAATTCTCAGTTCCATCTTCATATATTCTCATTTCAACACCTTCACTTTTCTATTTCAGTTTCAAAAAGCTAAGCTGGTATTCAACACAAAGAATCTGAGAGCTCTAAAGGATTAAATATGAAATGCTTATTTCAGTCTCACATCACTCATGATGATGTAGTTCCACAGTTTAATTTGGAAATATCAGTTAAACCAAGTGATACAAAACCACATTTCTTCTGCTTGTTTTTTCAGTCCACCTCTCAAGTAGCACAATTCTGAAACCATCTTCAAAGAAAAAAATTGTAAAATTTAAAGAATACCGAAAGTATCTTTTTATTCATGGCAATGGCTCCCTCTGCAGCCATTAATAACACTTTCAGTTTAAACAAAAAGAACTAGTTTATTGCTTTCACCCTATTTCTAGTATAGCATTGCCATTTTGACAGTAACATGGAGGTACAGCAGCCACTCCAGTCACCCTGTAAATAGGAGGGGGGAAAGAAGAATAGTAGTCTTAGAACTAAAAGGAGAATATATTCAGTTAAAAGATTCAGGTCTTGGAGTGTGACATTGACTGCATTACTGATTTCCATTCTTTCATTAAAATAAGGAATCTGTTTTAATCAGTTATACCTTTCCCTTCTTCAATTCTTATGTTGCATCTTCATACATTGTATTCCTTCTGTCTTCTACTCCCTTATCTCCTACTTACTCTATTCCTCTTTCCTCTAGCATCAGCTTTACTACCTCTTCTTTCTTCCTGTCATCATCTTTTATCCTTTTCCTACAACCTCCAAAGTGTACACAAAATTGAAAGTTTCTTCCATGCCATCAGTAATCCCTGCCATAACCAGCTGCCACTTAATAACCATTCCTCAGCACTTGTGAAATAGATGAAAGCAGAAGCATTTCCTGCCATACAGGCATTTAGGAACACCAACTGCAAGAAAATCCTGCCTATTGTAAGCACAAGAACCCTGCTTACAGAAAGCAACACAGTCAAAAATAGAGCTTCCCATCCATTTGAATTCATCAAGATCCTTATGGGTTGGCTGCAGATCACGTTTACTTTGGGAGAGGTATGTGATATTGAATTGAGACGAGCCTATTTTTTCTGCGCTGAAAACATGCTGAAATAAAAAGCAGGTCAACAAGAAACACAGCAAAGATAATGCAAGACACTATGTTTTCATAAACACATTTCATAACTTATGGGCCACGGGATGATAATTTGACACTGCTTGATGCACAGGGGTAGACGGAGCCCCATGTGGCTGCGCAGCTCCAGACCTGCAGCATTGCACAGGGATGCTCTTCCCTTCCTGCCCATAGGCTGTGCAATGGAAGCACATGCCTCACAACTCCACACTGGGAATGCAAAAGAGGAGCTCAATGGGACCACTTGAAACAGGAACATCTCCTTGTCCATGTTTTGCAAGTTACTGTTCTCAAGAGAAAGCCCAAGCCACATGCAGCACTGCTGAAGTCAATGGGGTCTGTCTTTAGAAACCAGAGCATTGGTATGCTCTTCCTTCCTCTTTGAGCATTAATTTGCCACCCAACAAATGTCAGTTATTGAGAACAAAAACATACTCTACAACGTAATAATTCCACCTCCCGGTCACCTGGTGCTTTGTGTGTAGGAGCTATAGCCTTTGTATTTTCCATTTGAAAAGATGGATCCCTCTGTGATAGCTACGTATTTTGGCACGTTCTGAAAATGCAGAACCAACAATAACAATAAGGTATGCTATTTTATTTTTAAAGTATCACTCACAGCATGTAACTCAGCTAAAAGCATGTACTTAAAATAGATGCTTTAAGGTACATCTAAAGCACTTAAAAGTATGTAACTTTCTTACTGGCTAGTATGTTAAAAAAAAAAGAAGGAAAGGGAACAACAATAAAAACAGAAGCAGCAAGTACTCCTGGTGCTGAAAAGGAAAATAATCAGCTCTGCTTCTGAAAGTAGGAGATAAACAGTGGGGAACCAAAAGTATCAAAGTTTAGGTATATTACTGACTTCTACCTTACGCAACCACTTCCAAGATCGCTTACAATACAAAAAATGCATTGATAGCTAGCCTGGTACTTAGCAAGTTAAAGCAGTTTATTTCACTACCACTTCTAATGCAAATGATCTATCAAGATTAAAAGAAAAAAAAGACTACATAAAATCACTTACTACTAAATAAGCACAACCCAAATAATGTAAGTAGCTTACGTGAACAGGGTCCAAAATTTTGACTGCTGCTTTGCTGCCATTTTTCTTATTTAACACCTTGAAAACTTTTCCATACGTTCCTTTGCCAATAGTCTCAACTATTTCCCAGGTATCAGAAGGATCAGGAAAGCTATCAAATATTATTGTTTTCCCAGTCAACGGCAGCATCTCAAATGATGGCTCCTAGGAAAAAGAGATTTTAATGTTCACTCAACAAATGGGTAATAGCAATTGGCTTCCTACAAATGCAAAGAGAAATACACATTCCAGTCTCAAACACTAGAAAGGTTTTTGCATGTAGTGTGTGTGCACTGAAAGCATAATGAACAAGAAATGCTGCACTTAATACAGCTACGTGAAGTGAACACACTATCAAATGAAGGGAAATTCAAGTAATAATTTGAAGTAATTTCAGGCTTGAGTGAAGCCAGTAGAAGCTTTCCCATGCACTTCAATGAAACTATAATGTCCTCTGGGATTTTTTGAGGGGCAGGGGAATGGGAGTCAAGCTCATAAAATCCAAAAGAAATTGGCTCCATTACCTGGAATTAGGCAAGAAGGGAAAAAAAAAAACAACCACAAAACAAAACATGCTAAATAATAGCATTAGGTTCATTCAGACTCTTACAGCAAATGGTCAGTTTTATAATTCTACTCTTACCATTGGAATTTTTATACAGATATCATAAGGCCAAGCAGATCAAAGTAGCAGATCTTTTCACAATATTATGGCCTTCTGACAGCCAAGCAACCACAGCCATAGAAAACATGTTTACCGATTTACATTCATTAACAGCTATTTTACATACTGTAAAGGAAACACCTTTTACAACGATGGAATTGTATCCATCACTGACCAGGTTACACCTATGCCCTGGTTAATGATGGATACAGTTCCCTTATAGGAGTCCTTACAGGGACCAACTACCCAGCAGCTACAGTGGTAAAAACAAAGCACACACCCCCCCCACCACATACCCCACCCCAAACAAACAACAAAACCTAAATTCTGTTGTTAAGAGCAGCCAGAAACTCAGTAGAAATGTCTTTAAAATTACATTCTCATTCTTAATTGTAGAGTCAAGACTGAAAAAGTAGAAGGGGCAGGGAAGAGGACAGATTCAAGCTCTCACTAAGTAGGGAAGCAATAATTAAGTGACCCCACTACTGAGTGCAGACGTCCCTCTTGAGCACAACCTAGAATAAACCTGTCAGGTTTGTAGAGTCAGTTTCATATATCCACTTTGAAAATATACTTTTTATAAAGAGACTACAATGTAATTATTCTTGGATTTTTTTATGTCAACAGCACAACTCCACACACAAAGCATTTTATATGATATTACTCCAGTGACAGAAACTGCACTGTGATACCATCCCACTTTTTTGATAATGAAGAGAATGGCTTCAATTTCAGTTTCAGCCATGGCTCCCAGCATACTGGCCACACTTTCTGTATTCATCTGCTTACTCGTGTAACCACGTATATCCCACTACACATGCAGCATGTATATCCACTATACATACAGTACATATACGAACTAAAAGAAACTGAAATGGACTGCTATACAAACATATGTTGTACCAGCTCCTTCAATTACCTGATATGCTTACTGGCATGTCACGTGTATTCAGGCTCATTTTCTACTGGATAATACAAGCTTGCCTGGGGAACAAAAGCTCAGGATTCTTCCCATCATTCTGCTCTTGGTTGATTAGCTCACTAATGAGTGAAAAGACAGGATTTTCTTCTCTCTCTCCTCCTCCCCCATCCTTTTTTTTTTTTAAATATATACATGTCTGTTACCAACTTCTATACCCATTCATGTGGCAAAGTGGTGAGATGTACTCTTAACACCAGGAAAGTTGCAGCAGTCTGTTGTGTGCTGAGGACTCCAACCAGTACTGGCCCAGTACCTTGATTTCAAGGGCTGTTGGGAACAAAATAACCCAATTTTACCAGCTACAATGAAATTTCCCTTAACACAAGGTGTAAGGTCAAAGTAAAGACAGAGGATCAAGATTAAGAGACATGTACCAAGTTTGCCAATGACACAAAGCTTTGTGGAGCTACACACTAGAGGGAAGGGATTCCATCCAGAGGGACCTGGATGGGCTTGAGAGGCGGGCCCACACCAATCTCATGAAGTTCAACAAGGCCAAGTGCAAGGTCCTGCACCTTGTCAGGGCAATCCCAAGCACAAATACAGGTTGGGCAGAGAGTGGATTGAGAACTCCTCTCCTCTTCTCTCTGAGGAGAAGGACTTGGGGATGTTGGTGGATAAGAAGCTCAACATGAGCCAGCAATGTGCACTGGCAGCCCAGAAAGCCAACGACATCCTGGGCTGCACCAAAAGAAGCACAGGCAGCAGGTCAAGGGAGGTGATTCTCCCCCTCTACTCTGCTCTGGTGAGACGCCACCTGGAGAACTCTGTCCAGCTCTGGAGTTCTCAGCACAGCACAAGAATGAGGTGGACCTGCTGGAGCAGGTCAAGAAGGGGGCCATGAAGATGATCCTCCTAAAAAAACAGGCTGAGAGAGTTGGTGTTGTTCAGCCTGGAGAAGAGAAGGTTCCAGGGAGACTTTATTGCAGCTTTCAGTATCAGAAGGAGCCTACAAGAAAGCTGGAGAGGGACTTCTTACAAGGGCATCTAGTGATAGCATGAGG
Organism: Tringa solitaria; assembly: GCA_026413425.1. Lineage (NCBI taxonomy): Eukaryota > Metazoa > Chordata > Aves > Charadriiformes > Scolopacidae > Tringa > Tringa solitaria. The sequence continues at coordinate 17,542,072 of JAOXJM010000012.1, forward strand.
GGTAAAGGCTTCAAACTGGAAGAAGGTAGATTTAGATTAGGTATCAGGAAGAAATTTTTCACTCTGGGGGTGGTGAGACACTGTAACAGGTTGCCCAGAGAAGCTGTGGCTGCCCCATCCCTGGAGGGGTTCAAGGCCA
>JAOXJM010000012.1:17548138-17558382 GCA_026413425.1 Tringa solitaria
AGTCGGGCCGCCCCGAAGCCCCTTGCCGGGGCGAGACCGGCGGGCAGCGCGGCTCCCCGGGGGCGCGGGGTTACAGAGTTACCCAGGCGGCCACCGGCCCCGCAACCCCCCACCCCCGGCTGCCCTGCCCGCCGCTCCCGGGCCGGGGGTTACCCGCAGCGAAACCTCCGGTCCCCGCAGAGCCAGCCCCGCCGAGGGGGCCGGGGCCGCGCCACCTCCGGCGGCCCTACCGCGGATTCGCCCTCCTCCTCCTCCGGACGGCCCCGGCCCGGCCACGGTCCCGCCTCGGGGTCAGCGGCGGATGAGCGGTTCGCCCCGTTTAATCCCCTTCCAGCGCCGGCAAAGCCGGGAGGGCTCGGCCCGCCCCGGGCAGGGCTCGGCGGGGGGCGCCGGGGCGGCCCAGCCTCCCCTCCCGGCGGGGAGCGGGCGGTCTCTGAGGGTCCAGCCGGGCCGGGTGGGCCACAACCAACCTGGGATGGCGGCACGACCGCGACCAGAGCCGGGCCGCTGCCTCCCGGGCCCGGTGCACCCAACGGGGGATTACACCCGTGTGGGCCGGGGAGCATCCGGGGGAGGATTTAGTAGGGGAGAGCTGCGAGTGGTGGCCCTGGGACGGCCGGTGGCCACGCTGCCCTGCCTAACCCTAATGGACTTAGCCTGGTCCACTAAAAATAATAGAGATCTGCTGCGTGCACAGAGGTCACGTTATTACCCGCTGCAGAGGTGGCTGTGCCGCGACAGCACGACATAAGATAAGCACAACGGATGATGGCAGGGTAAAGTTGCAAGACAAAGTACCCCAAAGTTGGGAAATGGATGAATTTTATCAGTAGAGCTCCTGTGTGACACACACGCCAGTCTTTAATTATGCTGCTTAGGTTTTCTTTGGAGAACCCCTGCCACATCTACTGCGAAGAAGCAGCCGAACTTTAATCAGCACCAGGGAGCGTGTGCTTCCATCGGAGACTTCTGCTGTCGTGTTGAGTTTGTCTCCTTCCATTTTGCTAATAACATTTGGACCTGGTTTTTGCTTTCAGCAGTGGAGTTGTTTCAGAGCTATCTATGTTCTATGTCTTCCATGAAAGCAGAGTTGAGACCGGGCAGTTCATGGATGGACTTTCCATGTGTATATATTCGTGATGGGAAAGGCTACTTATCTCTCCCAGATATCAAAGAAATTACAAGGACAAGAAGCTGTATAAAATTCCTCACTGTGGTAAAATAATAGAAACTTCTATATTCTTAAACCCCAAAGCTAAACAGCTACGAGACAGATATTTGTAAGGACAAGAGGCCTCCTTAATTCCCTTTATCGAAGCACCATTTCTTTACTGTATAAACTTGTTAACATTTTTAGACTGTGCACAGCATGGTGCACATAGGAATTTATGAGGGAAAGTTTAAGGTGCCATATAGTCTTTATTAACTCCTTTCATTGCTGGCTGCTCTGTCCTTTCATAACCTTTCCTCCTCCCCTGGTTGAGACCCTATAAAAACACAAATACGAGCTTCCTAGTTCTATAATCCCTTTTTATACTCGGGGTTGGAAGCACTAACAGAATAGGGCCTCAGCTGTAAAAACACCCGTATTTTTTAGGCTTGAATTGCTACATGAGAGGCGTTTGTGAAAGCCTCCCCCTCCCCGAGCCAAGCTGTCATTGATTTTAGTTGTGCTTACAAGTTCCTAGCACCCAGTGCCTTCAGGCTGTGTGTCTGGCTGGATGGCAGGTCCCATGCAGAAGCGTGACAGTCTAATCCTCCCATCCTGCAGGAGTCTGACCAGAGCGCACCATGAAAAAAATTCTCAGAGCCCCTCAGTGGAGAGCTAGGTACGAAAAGGGATGGTGCGTACTCGCACCTCTCCTCCCAGAGCTGGCGTGCATCCGAGGCCTGGAGCAAGGAGCTGAGAAGTGCTTAGACACAGTCTTGGGAGCCAGAAAAGAGAATAACTGCAGCCATCGGTTCATATGGCCCTTTCCACTCCTAGCAGTGCTGTCTGAAAACGAAATTACTGCTGCCCACCTTGTCTGCTTCTTGATATCTGCGTGCCGAAGACACTGTCCCTTACCTCTGAAAGCCTGAAATTCCCTGTGAGGGCTCTGTCTTTTGTCAAAGGGGCCTCAAAGGCAAAAATCCATGATGAACTCACCTAACTGAGTCCATTTGGGGTGAAGTGTTGTACACTCTCTGGTCTTCTGCAATAATTAATTATTCAGGTGAACTGGTGTGTGAAACTCCCAAAACCTACTACCTGTTTCATTTAGATGAGCCTGAATGATGCGTAAGTAATGACAGCCTGTTGCTGCAGAAAAGATCCTAGTTTAAAACGGAAAAAGTCACAACCAACCTCTGAGGCCTATAGAGGTAGGCAGCAGTCAAACAAGGAGTTCAGTCCCTAGTTAATGACAATCTGTGTGTCAAATAAACGCTAATGCGGGGAAACTTAGGCAGGAGGTGATTAAGTGACATTCAGTGTCATGCAGCCTTCTCCTTTCCCTTTATTTCACCTCTTTATGTTCTTCTTTCTCCACCTCAACACGCCTTGGCTTTTGCCCCTCTTTTTCCCAAAAATTCACGACTTTACTTTTCTCTAGGAAGCCCTCCAGATGAAATTCCAACGTTCCTGAGAGAACATGGGTATATGCTCACTCTCCCTCCAAATACATCTGAAATTATTCAGGGCAAGTGTTATATATTGGCAATATCTAGATATATTTTAAAAGATAAATTAAGTGTCCTCATCTAGAGCTGTGCCTGGTATGAGGTTAAGCATCTATACTACACTATTTTTTTAACAGATTGCAATTTCATCAGTTTCAGACTTTTTCCTTGCATTTCAACATAGATTTTAACTTCATTAGAAATATCGTGGGTGTGAGTCTGAAAAATATTTTTAAGTTACTGTGTGTGAAATGTGAAAGTAGTGTTAACAGACTCCCTTTCATAGCATCTTCAAAATTAGATCATACTAGACAATTGCTTATAGAATAAGGCTTATTTTTCATTGTAATATAATGGACCAGAAGCATATGTAAGTAGAATTGGACCTCTTTTGCTTCAGAACTGATAAACTCAGACTTTTACCTTCCTAGAGTCTTCTAATGCCAAAGATGCTCTTGTGATTAAGGCACCAAATAAAGCCTACATTTTATATAATAAAGTATTTCCTGTATTGTGTAAGTCCTTACTACATCCAAATAAAGGCAGGACATCTGGACTGTTCCGGACACTGTGGACCCCCTACAAAAGGAGGTCCTCCTGCAGTTGGGCAGAGCACGGCTATGGAGGGCTTGTGGGACCTAAGACACACGTCCCTCGTTTCATCTGTTGTCTTTTCTTTATAAGTGAGCTTTTAATACTATTCTACCCACGAGGAGGTCTTTTGATGGCTAATTATGTACATATGCAAATAACAACTGACGCATAAAAAGATCAGCAGATACATAAATGATGACTTAAAAAAACCAAACAAGCACGTTTAACTAGCAGAAGAGAGACCACCACTATAAGAATTAAAGAACTTACCTCTCTGGGGAACTGCTTTTTGACCTCTCTAGCTGCTTAACTGAGCACAGCCTGGAGCAAATATGAGGAACTCCTCCCCTTTTGGTGTTTATTACAGAGAAACAATACTTCCTGCGACACTTGAGTAAATATCCTCTAGGAAAACCACCACATAGTTTGCTACAGCTAGCTTATTATTCCTTTGATCATAAATACCATCCACCATAATGAATTACCGAGCATGCCCAAAAGCATGAGTTATTTATTGAATGCATAGATTTCTCTGAGGCAGCCCCGAGCTTTGCCAGATATTTTCTTTCGTTGATCAAAAGAGCTCCGTAACCCCTTTTGAAGGTCTTAGATGCGTGATCCTTGTAATCACATTTAAGGGGCTGGTTAGCTCAGGAGATTGTTAATAGGATACAAAACCTTTCACATCCAACCCAGATCAGTGCAGATGAAAAGTTGTGACTATTTAACAGTTCTTTGATGCCTTGTGACCTCACCCCGTTCCTAAAGGAGAAATATTTGTATCACTTTAAATTTACAGAATGTGGTTTTTCCAGGTTTTTTAACTACACGTGTAATACAGAACATCTGACAAACAGGCAAATAATTTAAAAGCTCAGTGGTAATTAATGAGTCTAATTAAAATTGCAATCAAAAGAATTTTGAAAATCCCCACTCCAGAGCTATCTTCACAGTCTCAACAAGCCCATAAGCACAGGTGAGGGTTATAGTAATCAAAAAGCAGGAATTGGTGGGAAGTAGGAGTGATTTAGAAAACTGACAAGTTCTTAACTAACATTTCTCAGTATCAGCACCTGTCATTAAACCCAGGAGCTGCACATCTAGCACTGGATATTGCATTTGAATGGTCATAGTCTTAACTCACACTCACTGATTCATATCCAGTAGCGAAAAAAAAAAAGACAAACAAACATATGCAAGGCATTTTCTTTAAAATTCACAGCTCTTTCTACTTCTCAAGGTTAGAGGTAACAAAGTTTTAGGGTTTTGCAGGTATTGTTTTCAATCTAAGAAAGTCCTAAGTCAGACCCAATTTGAACTCATGTCTCAAGCTCAATTTAAAAAAATGCTCCAAAGTTTTGTTTGGAGTTTTTTTAAAATAAAATATCAGGAAAAGATGTATTGGAAAATTTGGAATTTAAAACCTTCCATAGTTATTCTAAAGATCACAGGAGGGAACATCAGGGTCCAAGTGATAACTGCAGAGAAGATTTATTTTACAAAATGGCTTCTAATGTCAGTTAATTAGAGAGTAAATTTATCCCTTTCTTGGAACACACTGATCACCAAAATAACATTAAAGGATTTTGCTTACGTGCAGTGATGTGAAGAAGTAAGAAGAAGGAGGGACATGTGAGGATGAGGATTGCTGCTTTCTGGGTACCTGGGTGTAATGTGAAGTGCTAAACTTGGAAAACGTGCAGGTAAAGATTTGGGGTTGTAGTACTGCCATTTCCAAGAGCACAAACAACAGATCCCTCGGATTCATGAAGCTAGCTTGAAAATCAAGGGATTAAAAACCTAAACCAAGCAATAAACACCAGTCATGTGGTAATATGGGCCATGTGGGTCATGTAAATACAGCAGTTCCCTTATTATGTCCTTAGAGATTTAAGGCTTGGCACTTTTTTTTTCCCAAATTATTTTTGAACCAGCTGTACAGAGGGTCTCAGGGTTCAAACATCCATGTCATATAGATTATATCATGGAGTAGCAGGACCTGTGTTATCCACAGTCTAAGTGAACAAAAACATATATGTAAACTGTGTATTCCTTTACAATGTATTTCTCCGTAGTGCCTGAAGGTTTAGGTAATCAGCAGTCTGGCATTACAAAAAATATCCATTAAACAGAAATCAGCATTAATATTACTAAACATGAACATATTTTGTTATATAAATAAGACCGTGAACTAATGAAGTAAAAGTCAGCATTGGTGTATTGATAATTCAAGCAGTTAAATAGATGTTTGGTACATACATTTAGTTATCATCCGTGCTATTCTGTTACATGCTTACAGGAGAGTTGAAAAGACCTTGAGCTAAAAAAAACACAAACATCCCTAAACACTCTCCCTTGTCCAGCAGAATCTTTCTATAAGATTATTTATACTTAAGACCTAAAAACCCAGAAGCCCTTCAGTGTAGAGGCTAGAGGCTCCTATGTAATATATACCCACACAGCATCTAACATCCAGTCTCTGAGTTCATTGCATACCAGGTGCTGCTATTTAACCATGTTTTTAATGGGGCAAATAGAGGTCTTTTCAGATCAAGTGATAGAAGGTGGCTCAGTGTTGAACAATTGTGACTTTTTTTTTTTTTGTCTCTAAAGGGGTCACAGTATGCAAACAGAAGTGTCAGCCAGGAGTGGTAAATAGCATTTGCTATGAGTGAAAAGGAGAGGGAATCAGTCTTGGTCAGTAGCCAGAGCACACACATTTCTGTACTGAATGTGGCTCACCTGACCATTAGATCTCTAAATCCCTTGTTTACTTTTCTTCTACCTGACATGATTTTCTCAATCAGCCTTGGCTAGTGCAAAAGATTCTCTGTGTTCACAATTCCCACAAACACCCATGACAATTCTTAAATTTCAGGCACTGGGGACAGTCTGGTTTATGTAAGACCAACTTCTCTCAAGACTGACTCAGTTCCAGTAGCATTGGAAAGAGTCACAGGGCACCAGCTCCTTAATCTGTGGATTAACTGGATGTTGTGGTCTCCATTTGGAAAAATTAAGCTTCTAATACTTGTAATATGTAAAAAATCTCTAAAATGCAATCTAAATACTCAGGACCAAGATGGAGAAGAAAGATAACCTAAGGAATTTCATGAGGTTTATTTTGCTCTGCCTACTTTTTAGTACGGTATTTTTTAAAGGTAATACCATGATTTTGAAGGAATGTGACTTCTGAAGTTTGCAAATTTGAGGATGGAAGTGCTCAAATTACTATTCTTGAGCAATTTCAAGTTTGGAATATCACATAATATGCAGAATACTTCCAATGGATACACAGTAAGTCTCAAGCATTCTTTGTTTTGCTCATTTTTTCCTATTTTACAGTTTCAGACATATCAGGAGCTTGCTGTCAGTCTAGATCTTCCTCCCCTTGGAGCCAGAGGTAGCAAGCACGTTGCCAGACTTCACACACTTCACAAATCCACACTTCACTAATCCCAAAGTTGCGAAATAACAAATAAATTAACCCTAGAAAATTCACTTGTTCTTTCACAATAAAAAAGAGGCAGGTTGTTTGCATCACACTAGCCCCAAATGAAGAATGACAACGCAGTCTGAGAATAACCTTAAAAGTTTGTTTTGAAGTTTTTCTCCATTATTCTGCCCGTACTATTATAAATTCATCAAACTCCTAATCCAGAGACACTCCGCAAATGAGTCTTATAAACAGTTTCCTATTCATGAGTCTGTCATTAATCTCTGAGGATGTTCCAAAGATAGCCCTCGGAGGATTTGGATTTGTCTTCTTCTTTTTCCTTTTAATCCAGTTAGGGAGTATAGCAAACAGTGACACAAACAGGATTACATTTTGAAGGGGCCCATGCCGGGTTATGTGAGTGACACACAGACATGCTCAGCTCCAGTCTCCTGCTCTGCAGTTTCCTCTCTTCCTGACTGCTCCTCCTCCTTTCTGGTTGATTGTAAACACTTTTGAAAAAACTTACTTATTTTGAAAAAAATAGAGATTTAAAAAAAAAAAAAAGAAAGAAAAAGACAGAAGAAGAAGGAGGGAAGCTGCGTGCCATCCTGATTTGTCTTTAGGACCATACTTGCATCCCAGTGCTTTAATGATGGGACAGCCTTGTCATCTTGGCTGCTAGCAGGAACGGAGGCAATTCTTCTCTGCTCCTGCAGAGTACTTCCAGCATTTTCATGGTTTTTTTAGAGGCAAATCGTCATTAGCACTTTTCAAGTAATGAGCACTCTTTGAAATATAAACACTGATTTTTAAACATTGAGGGTAATTTAAACACTAAAGAGAAGTATGAAAGGCACCAGTAAATTATCCATCTCAGAAGACCTTCAAAACAAGGCAAAGAATTTAAAACAATGAGAAGTTGTTAAAACCAGAATTCTGTGTTCCTGGAAGTATTAATTGCATATTGATTATGGTGGCTGATGTGCTAAATGTCCCCTATTGCTCTGTCCATGACCATCTCTATTATTTATAACTCTCCAATTTTTCCCATTAGCTGCAAAATTTATCAGAAAATATTTTTTCTTCCAAGGTATTATCAGGAAAAAATTCTTTAGGACCAAAACCAATTGATACAGACTTCCATTAGAAAAATACCTGGTTTAGGATGTTTTTTCATGTTAGATTTTTAGACCTGCAAGTAGTCGGTTTCTGATCTGTTCAATGGTGGCAGATTTAGGACTAATATAAGTTATCTGGAATGATTTGCTCTGGTATTTCGTATAAGCTGCTGTAGTTAGCAAGGGTCTGCATTTAAGAAGACGCCTGATAATATATTCTGTCAAAAACACTCATAAGGCAAGTAAGATAAAGTTAATGCACAACCCCCCCGTGTTTTTCTAATGGGAGTCCCAGTCCTCAAATGCATCTTACCAGTGCTATGTTATGGTTGGCACTATAAAAAATTAAAATAAGTGTCACAGAATGCATTTTCTAAGTTTGTATATAATTTCTACATCAGGTAGTACTGTTTCTTTTGCTCATATACACTTATGCCTCAGATGGCATCTGACATGGTTCAGTATGAGCTGTAAGTCACAACAACATGGCAATTGTCCAGAGAAAGAAAATTATTGAATAAACTCTGAAGGTTTCAATAAACAAGATTTAAATTAAATTAAAAAACCCAACATTCAAAAACCCAAAGCCAACAGCTAAAAAAGCTTATTTTCTCCATTCCATTATCTAGATAGCAGAGGACTGTACTCTGTGTTTGTTAAATAATATACCTTTGCAAAGCTGAGGTAAACTTATCTGGCTGTTCTTTAAAACATTTAAGTTGCAATTAGTGTAATGGTCCAGCAGTTACTGTGTCTAGCTGCTCTTCAGTGCCAGAATTAGATCTTTAGTTTGCCTCTTAAAATTGTTTTTTAAGAAGGATTGCTAAGCAAACCTGCAGAGGAGCCAGAATGGATATAATCACGTGGAAGTTTCCAGTCCTGGAGATGAAAATGGTCTTTATGAAGGTGCTCTAATGTACAGATTGAGTGGTATAAACTCTGCTTCTCAAACCCAGCAGCCTTTGCAGCTGCTAATGCGAAGGGAAATGGATCGTGGGGGAATGGGTCATGCAAAGTGAAAATTAATTTTGATCCACCCTAAATTATAAGCATCGTGTAGGTGACAGGTTTTCCCTCATGGAATCCTGTGTGAACTGGACTTCGAACTAGTTTTCACACCAGAGCACAGTGTCTCAAGGGATGAGAGAATGGGGGTGGAAATGTGTTGCTGGAAGTTGAGGCAGGGCTGTTTCACCCACTGCTATGAAGCCAGGCACCAAGAACAGCTTTTCCCAAGATGTGATCTGGCCTCACTCCCGGACAGTCTTAAGCACAGCCTGTCCTCATGACTGTTCTTGACTTTGCAAGCACAGTAATGTTCTCATCATCTAAGCTGTATGTACTATATATAATCATTAATAATAACTAATGCTACTTCCATCTCCCTCACCCATCCTTACACAATTGTGAACCCACAAACACACTATTTGGAAAGGCCACACGAATTCTCATTTCAGATGTCAAGCCAGTCCCTAATTAAGAATTAGGATGAGCCATTTTATAAGGGGTTGGTTCATCCCACCTTTGCATCTTGCAGTGCTTTGCGTGCCTTTCTTTGATGGAGCAGAAATTGGGCACTGCTGGAGACCCGAGGTGGGACTGGGTAGCCCACAAGTTTCGTTCCCAGCTATGGAAATTTGGTGTTCCCACTGCAGCCACACAGCCTCAGGATTAGGGTGTTTTCTTACTCTGTTGTTGCCTGCCAGAGTCTCCTGGGGAGAACATCCTCAGCACCAACCAAGACTGTCTCCTTCTTTCCCTTTTGCTAAAACACCCTAGTTAATCATTGCTTTCACGGGCACACGCGCAACTGAGGCAACAATGTGACTTTTGATTGTTTTGCTAAGCTGTGCGGAGGTCAGGGCTGCTGCTGCTCTCCTGCCTGCGCCGCCGGCCTCAATCAGCCTGTCTGGTGCAGGAGAGCTTGTTTTTTCCCGGAGATGGGTTTGCATCCTGAGGTTCTAGCTTTGATTGTGGCAACTGCCTGACTTAGCAGGCACCACAGGACGCAGAGGAAGAGAGAAATCAGAGCAGCGGGGGGAGGCCAGTGCTCCCCGCAGAAGCACAGCAAAGAGCAGGGCCACCCACCGCCTTCCCTGCGTGCAGCTGACAATTGAGCTCGGGTTTCTACCTTCAGTTCTTCTTCCTTCTTCCAAGGAAAGGAGCTGTGCATAGCAAGCAGAAAATTGCTTACAAACTTTCTGCAAATATAAACAATTTTTTTTTTTTTTTAAAAAGTGACTGCAGCTTAGAATCACAGAATCAATCACAGAATCTCCGTGGTTGGAAGGGACCTCTGAGATCATCAAATCCAACCACATAAAAAAATAAAAATAATTAAAAAATTCCACCAAACAAACAAACAAAAAAAAACACTCAAAAAAAAGCACCCACCAGCCAAACCCCATACCAACAACACCACACACAACACC
>JAOXJM010000012.1:17558482-17573775 GCA_026413425.1 Tringa solitaria
CCCCCACCTCTCTACAACCTCCTTTCAGGTAGTTGTAGAGGGCAATGAGGTCTCATGCTAAAACCTTATCCCCGTATCTTGCCACGCAATGCAGACCTCCTGACTGCTCCATTTGTAAGTGCTCAAAGGAGAACACTGATTCTCTGCTACCAGTACCTGTCTGACTCAAGAAGAAGCTCCCAAATTCATTATGCGAAAGCTACTTCATCTGGCTTAATGTTCAGGATGCTACTGCAAGCGAGTGAAAAACAGCTAATTACTATATTTGGAGGGGGGAGTTCAATATGGCACTGTTTTTCAGTTGGGGAGCAGATGTGGGTCTCTGACTATCAGAGACCCACTATTAAGATTTACATTCCTAACCCCGATCTCATTCAAGGTAAAGGCTAAATTTGTGTTGGTTTGGAATGGGCTAGGGACTGACCTTTGACAAGCAACATTTTTAAATGAAATTCAGTTTTTCCCTTACTGCCTGTGGAAGCACGTGACAACAGTAAGGAGCAATGCTTCACGTTTTCTGGCACTTTTTATTCCTAGGGTTTCTGAAGATGCCACAGTCTACATGTGCACCGTCAGCCCATTGCCAGCCGCCTTGCAGTAGGCAGCAGGGATCTCCATGCTCTCAGACAGCAGGCAAGATTTCCATTTTGGAATCTGATACGGAAGACCTGCTGCACAGAAGGCAACAGGGCACCTCAGACGGCTGCCTCAGAAGGAGCAAGGCGCGGGATATGATGTGTTTTGCACCTGTTATGCAACAGGGAACAATTTGCCAATTAATTCAGGTAGTGTTAGAGAGAAGAGATAACATGTCTTGGATTTCCTGCTCTTAATTTATTGAACAGCCAGGCCCTTGGGACTAATAAAAAGTATTCCATCAGCCTGCAGGAGGTCTACAGTTTCTGATATAATAGAAAAATACCATCTTTCAGAATGGCAGATTATCATTAACTGATGCAGGCCTTGCATAAAGAGCATCTCTGATGGACTATTCAAATAAATGTTCTACCTTACCTTTAAATTGTACTCCCTGATGGGCAAAATGCTAAACAACAAGGCACATAGGGTGAGTAGTTACTCATTTCTTACCCATCTGTTTCTTTACAGTGACCAGCCATGAGAAAACAAGGTAGGAAATTACCTTTCCATCAGTTTCTTCTGGCTCAGAGGTGACAAGAGACTTTCATTTCCTAGACACTTCTTACATGGGACTGTGTCCTACAACCTAGGTTGTCACCTGAGGTGACTTAGTTCCTAAACCCACTAGGGCTCCATTACTGTGTGTGTTTACTTAGGAAATAACTCATAAAAGACTAACTCAGTTGTTAGTTTCTTTCTTTCTGTAGCTTCATTAATACAAATTGGCAGAACAGGTAATACAATAGAAAGTCTTTTGGCTTGACAGCAAATTCCCAGAATCTTCTCACTTTCAAGCTAATAAATAAATCAAATGTTCCTTATTCATGAAGATGGCAGTACCATCTTACAGTGCTTGCTCTGATGCCAGGTGCAGTTTAACTAAGACAAAGGGTCTTATTTTTTTCACTTAGAAGCAGAGGGCTTATTGAGGTACCAGCTGCTCTAAAAGTGATAGTGTTTTTCTGCAAAAGGGCATTTTAAAATGAATCAATGCTGAGTTAATATTCATCAAAGAATTGCTTTTTTAACTAGTTCTAGTTTATACAATATTTATCAGGCCTGTCAGTTGGAAGGCCTGTACCTAAGCTTGGATGATTATGCATCTCCTGATTTGTAGTCTTCTTGTGCAGGTATGCTAAGATAGATTTATCAAGGAACCAGTGGAGTTATGATCAGTTAGAACAATAAAGCACTGTCCTGCCTCTTCTTAGTAGATGTATTACCTCATTTCCTCTCTTTTCAAAATAGGCAGCACTGAATTCACTAGTTTAGGAACACATCCCCACTCTGTAAAGATTGTTTAACAATGTGCTGAAGTTCAATATCAGTTTTATCAATAGATTCATTACTGAAAGCTTCAAATCAAACTGCAGACACGTCATCTGTTTTCAAGTTGAAGCAGTCGTGCTTTCTTCTACAGGGAGAAGGCTGTATCTTCTGAGGTGAGAGGTGTGTAATTCATCCTACAGAAAACTGAGTACTAAACAAAACCCGTTTATTTTGCAAAGTGGATGAAGTGGCAGCCTGTAAAAACCTTTGGTGCAGAAGCACCTAGTGGTGAAGTCCTCCAACACAGACTGAAGTGCTTTCAGTCATAGATGCAGTGACAAATTAGAATTATGTCCGACCTCCAGCCTTCAAACAACTTCTGGGAAGTCAATGTGATTCGTGTGGCTTCCAGGCAAACCTTGCCAGCAGTAACTTTCTTAAGATTCTGACTGGAGCTGCTCAAAAAATTCATTCCAGCTTCTGTCAGTCTTCTCTGAGTCTTTTCCACGTGTGTCACCCTGAGTCTCAGATTTGTTGCAATCAAAGTGAGTTGCTTTGGGTTTCCTCACCAGCACATCGGTGACTGCTAGCAGGATCAGGGTCTGTGCTTTTGTCCTCTAAATATCTCAAAATACCTTTTTGTCTCATGTACCTTATGTTCTACAGTTTCTAAATCCAGCTAGGTAACTTGAGATGATCAATGCCTGTGTTTATAGTTTATAACTTTGCCTCTACAACTTATCTTGGCCAGCTTCTTATTCAAGAAGAGAAACAAGAAAGTTACATTAGATAGGCAGCAGAAACCTTTGTCCAGTTATATATGACACTGAAATGGGGTTTTTATTTGCTGCCTTTTTATGTTCTGTTAAATCTTTGTCAAAGGAGAAAGTTTCACTGAAGTGGTAATGAATCATTTTTATTTACTGTTTTCTCCCTGTTTTCTATTTGCTGTTCTCTGTGTTTACTATTTTTCCATATCCCTGGGTTTGGAGTTTTTTGGCTTTATAACCAGTATAATGAAGACAAAAATGTGGAAGGCAAAATTCAAGGCTTTGTTTTATTTTAAAGAACACTCCCCAATGGCAAGACAGCTTCACTCCCAGTCCTTCAAGAGGGTGACTTGCAAAGAATGCAACGCAGTTCATAACACCAATTTTATTCATTTCACGCAGGTCTGTAGACAGTGTACAGCTGCCTCTGGAGCAGAACTAGGCTTGTGTTGCTATTGAGTGACCTGGCTCAGAGCTGTCGAGAGATTTTTTCAAGTAGCTCCTATTACTGCTAATAGGAATATGACAAATTAATCTCTCCTGTACAGATGAGAGAACAAATCCACTCAGGTTCAGAATAAAAATACTGTCCGTGTTTGAGGAACTACAGAAACCTGAGCAATGTAACAACAACCACCAGCAACACAGTAATACTTTTGGCTTGTTAGTATCATGCAGCCTAAAATCAGTACAAGTACAAAGACAATGCAGCGTGTCCCTTCACTCTTCCACCTCTGCTAGGATTTTTCTCTGTTGTATCATATTGATAAATTGCAACAGCATTATTCCAGCTTCTAAAATATCTAGAAATGAGTAACATGAATATGTAGCCCAAAATCCACATTTTAAGGGCAGAACTGAAATGAAGACAATATAAAAACAAAACAAAAAAAAAGGGAAAAAAAAAAGCTTTGATTATGTTTCCTTTGGTAAAACAAGTAAATTTTATACTCACTTGTTTATTTTGTATAAACAAATATTCCTGTCAATAACACATGCATGCCTATTTGTTGTACACAATGAGTTGCTCTTCCACTATTTTCTGGTTTTATAGTATGATTTCATAGCTTCTTCCCAATAAATATTTGTTTACCGTTGCACTCCTTCCATCCCAGTAAAGGAAAAGTGCATGTTACAATGAAATCCTGCATATTTACTCTTATCTGGGAACCAGTCCTACCAGTGTGTCTTTCAAATTTCCCGCTCCACTGCTTTAAAAGTGCTAACACTGAAAGGGGACATCATAGGGACGACTGTGAGAAAGGTTTAAATCTCTTAACTGGTTAGTACAGGACACATAGGTATCTAAACCAGGAAAAAGACCATGAAAACGTATGTTGGGAGACATCTGAACATGCTACAAGGATAGATGAGATTTTGGATTATCGATGTTTAAATGTTTCGTGTCTGACCTTAAGAGGCAAAAAAAGGTTTATTGGCCTGTTCTGCAACTTGCATATTCATGAGGAAATGACCATATGTTGAGAATGTGTCTGTTGCATGACGTGAGCCAACACAAACCTCACTGAGATGCGGCATGTCCAGTGGCACCGGACAGCTTCAGAAGGCCATCCTCTCCTGGGCATATCTGCCCAGTGAAAGGGAGCAGGATGTCCTGCCCGGAGCATCCCTGGCAATGCCTTGCTGTTTACAGGAGGAACATGAGGTTGAACAGGCTCCCAGAGGGCCAGACTGGCTGTGGGCACTGCAAGGACCAATTGTTCCTCAGGTTTCTCCCTACCAGTGCTGGGGGAGTGCACAGAAGACATGCCAGGAGCAGCTCTACTAACTAGACAGCAGGACTTGGGAATGCCCTTCAAGAGCCCTGTCTGGATCAGTCTGTCAGAGCAGCCTTCCTGAAGCCATAGGTGGTTTCCCAGTGGACACGCAGCCTTGCCTGAATGACACACTGGCAGCACTTCTCATTTAAAATGGGGAGTTAACCAACTCAGCTAATTTTGCTGCATACACTTAAATGTCAAAAATGGTGCTGATGCAACAGCATTTGCTAAATATATAAATAACTACTTACTGCTTTAGCCTCATTCAAAGCCAATCAAAAAGGCACTACAAAGGACACCAGCTAAGAAAAAGCCTCCTGTGGTGCACTGAAATAAAAGTCAGAACTGTGGAAATCAGTGAGTGCCTTGGTGGTCTGCTTTGATGCTGGTGTGGTGTTGGGTCATGAAGAGAGTCTGAAGATTTCTGTCCTGCTGTCTGAAATGAGAACGATGGCAAGGGAAGTGAGGCTCAGAGTGGCTCCTCAATGTTTGAGGACCTGCCTTATGCAGCTTGTGGATGCCTTGGAGGTCTTTCAAAGTGCTAAGGATCCTGAGGATCCCAGACATCAAAATCAAAGCATTTCTTAAGGAAATGAAAGCGGAGAGAGTGCAGAAAGGAAGAGCTGGCCAACCACACTTGAAGAAGCTCTTCAGGCACTCAAAATAAGCTAGCAATCATCCATTTCTTGTCACTGTTACAGCTGCATGAAATATATTTCTGCTTAAGCATTTTAACATACAAACGCCCAAAAGTCCAGACTGGCCCCATTGAAGGAACTAAAAACACTTGTGAACTTTTCCCAAAAAATAGTTTCAAAATTACAGTTCATCTGTCAGCTTACCTACATCCAGTTCCAGTTTTGAAACTTGTAAAATATTTTTTCCTTGTGATTTATACTGAAATTGATTCCCCCAATTTGTCTTCTGGCCAGCAATTCAAGCAGCATCCATCATGCAGTTCTTTTTGCTAGACCTTACTCTTTTTCCTTCTGGCAAGGTAAAACCTAAGGACTCTGGGCGTTTTGTGGTTTACCATAAACACGCTGTGCTCTCTTATACTAGAGCCAAGAGCAGGGCAGCTTCTCTGGTTAAATTCATAGACTACCTTCTTGGCTTGAAAGATGCAAAATGGCATTTCTAGATTTTAGCTACATATAGCTATGCATGAGCTGCCTCCTGTCTTGCTGGAGCTTAACTGGTGCCCCAGAGTGAGTTTTTTCACTACGAAAAAAGACTGGTCATGCACTTGGGTTCAATACCCTGTCTGTGGGTTAGCTGCGTTAGTCAGGTTTGCCTTACTAACTTTCCTTATAAAAGCCGAAGTTCATTTCATGTGTATGGAAAACAGAGAAAATTATAGCCAGCTAGAGGCTGCAGCTAGGTGCTTCATCTGTCACCCAGGCTTAAAGTTCAGTAATTTATTTTCTTCCCCTTTAATCTGTGTCTTGTAGAAAGTCTAGATTTTAAGCACAACCTAGGTAAGAAACTTTACTTTCTCACTTCTGCCTTGGAGCCACGCTCTGTCAGTATGAGCTGCTAGGATCATTTCTCTCAAACTGCAGACGTGGAAAGAGGGCTTTGTAATCTTCTCAGATCTATTTTGTCGCAGTAGCCTTGGGCCTAAACTTGCCTGTGAGACAGTTTATCCTGCTGCCCCAGTTTTGGCATTCTGTCTTGAGTGTGAAGTGAGCCAGATAAGTCAAGAAACGGGAAAACATGGGAGAATGCACTTGGCTGAAGCTCAGCACCTGCCATGCCGGGCACCGTGGCCATAACCATCTTCAGTGTCCGGTGGAGAGCTCTCGACAGCAGTGGGCTAAAAGGAGGTAGCAAATTATCCACTTAAAAACACCAAAATGAAAAATGTTTTACTTGGGAGTCCCAAAAGCAGTGCAGGATTGCAGCCAGGAATGTGGACCAGAAGAGGAGTCTGAACATTCATGGTGTGTGTGTCGCCAGATAAGAAATGTAGCTGCTGGAGATGGAGATATCCATGAATGAAACGCAGAAGAAATACAGAAGGCAAATTGTCCAAGCATACCTACATTTCTGTTTGAATTACCAGAAATTTCTCATGAGATGAGACGAGCTAAGCACATAGTTCTGGACAGTCACACACCACAGACCAGCAGTGCTGTGACGGATGCTGAACCACAGTGTGCTCACTCAGCATGGCTTTCCAGATCAAGGAACACCACATGACAGCCATGGCTCCTCGTTACTGCAATTTCCTTTGCTACATCGGCTGAAACGTATATCTAAGCCTGCCTATGTGCGGTCATACAGGACTCCAGAAGGTCAGGACCAAAGGGGTAAAGTGTATTCGACAGCCAAGGCAGACTTACGCTTATGAGAGATCCATATATCAAGCAATATCAGAAATACATATGGCTATTTTAAAATAAAATCATTGGCCACAAAGTCAGGGGCGAAGGGCCAGACTTTCACATGGTTTTTTTGGGGTGAGAGACAATAGGCCCTGGAGCAGTTAAAAAAAAGCCATGATATGTCAGGAAATTAAGACAGCAAGGACTGCTACAATACTGCCCAACAGACATCCCACTGCAAATCGGAAGGAAAACTGGGCTGTGGAGAGAAGATGGAGAGCTGCACCAAAGCTACCAACAGGAGAGAGAGCTGGGCCTGCAGGAGGAAGAGAAAGCAGCTGCTCGAATCCATCCGGCAATGCTGGTACCCTGACAGGAGGGGTGCAGGCTCACCCTGCCTGTCTACAACACTGAAATAACCACCAGAACATCAGGCTGTGCGTGCCAGAACGAGCAATTTGGTCTTTGTGTTTTGGGAAAAAAAGCAAGTATTTAAAATCAAACTTGAGACCCGGTGTTAGTACCTAATACACTCAGTGTCCCTCCCTTTACAGTGCTTAATATGCACAGTGTCCCCCCTTTACTCTGCGCTGCTGAATTCTTGGCTGGTTGAATAACTGATTTGCAGATAATTGACTTTTTCCCAAATTCTTAAAATTTTGATGACCTGTGTTAATGAGTCACAAGTCAATGAATGGCTAAGCTACTAATTGACATTCAGTAAAAATACAGAAGAGTCTCTCACCTGTCAAGGATAAAACCATCTGCCTATGGTCTTCATCCTCACATTCCTCCAGCAAACTAGCTAGCAAACAAAACTTGGGGGTTTACCAGCACTGGTGGGTACATTGTGCCATCTCTGCAGATGCAGATTTATGTTAACGTCCCAAGATGCAGATTTATGTTAACGTCCCAAGCATAACAGTATAGGGTTTTTTAAACCAAACTTTGCATTTTAATGTATATGTGTATACCTATACTGCAGATGGCTTGGAGGTGGTTTATAAGTCTAGATGGCACGAACCAAAGCAGCACCTTCTGTTCAGGAAAAATCATACATAGTGGACCATAAGTAGAAATATTCCGGAGCAACAGAGTACCACAGAGTGCTTTGAGCAAGCAAAGGCTCTCTAGGATACCAAAGGACAGAAAAGCCAAGTAGTGTCTATTCAAAAATGAAGTAATATATTGTTAAAGGTCTGACCACTGCTAACATGTCTTTGTATCCAAGAGGAACCACAGTAGCTTTTATCTCACTCTGATCTTGCTGAATCCTCTCTTCTGCCTACATTAAATATCCACTGAACTAATCTAAACCTTCTGTAACTGTCTCTCTTCCTTAAAAGAGAGGAGTTTTCTTTATTAGTTCTGGCTGCATTTTTATGAACCAAGATGAATGTGAGTTGTTAACGTACTCCTATAGCACTTATTCAGGTTTCCAGGCTTGAAGAATCAAGCTAAGTACATCAGTAAGAAGTCTGCATACAGCACACACAGCATCTCTATGACCAGATCGTAATTCCTCCACTCTGGGATTAAATTCCAATGGACCTTGTCCTGCAAGTCTTACAGAAAGTAATTCATGAAGAGAGGCTGTATGAAAAGGTATCATAATTTGGTGTAAGAATGAAAGATCACATTTAAGGGACCAATATGTCTTCCAGTCACACTTAGCTTGTAGTAACTTGCTGAAGTGTCAGGATACAAAGGAAAAAGTCCAGGGGTTTTGTTAACTCTGCCCTTTCTCTTGGTGCCCAGCTAAACCATTGCTTCAGTCTGCTCAAACCGCATCCTGGAATCACAAGTCTATGGCTCTAAGTGACTTTTTAAGCTCATCAAAAGTTCTTTTTAACTACTGCTTAGAAATAAAATTATAATTCTCCTATGAGTAGGAGATGCAGTTTTCCAAATTATATCTTCATATACAAATATAAATGTGTTCTGATTTGTATGCAGGTTGTCCTTCAAAACCAGAACAGTCATTGGGTTGGTCTGGACATTGCTTGGCTACCTGGAGTTTTGTGGTTCATACCTGGGACAGTGTACATACTTGTTCAGTGATTCATTTCCCCCTATTAAGACTCAACTTCAAATTCCAATCAATGATAAAATAAAGCAGAACTGCAAATGCTCTGATCTTCTCTATCAGATTGCCCACTGCACAAACATTTGAGAAGAGTATTAAGGGGATTTAAATGTGAAGCTCTACGCAGTAAACTGTTCCAGTAAAATGCTCTGCATTAGGGACAGGTTACAACTAACACCTGGCAAATGATGCGAAGCAGGCTGGGAAACTGTAATGATCATATGCTAGGATGTGTCTTCTATTTCAAGAAAGTACTTCTAGCCACCCGCAACATTTTTTTAAGTGAAGTACTAAATGAGCCCATAGTTCAGTAGACCTATATGAAATATGAAATACAGTCTAAACGTTCCAGATGAGGCAAGGGTAATAGCAAATTACAATGCACATATGTGCCAGAGAAATCGCTTTAACCACATCTGAAACAGAGTTCGCTAGTATAATTCCTGGCAGCTGATTAGTAATGCACCCCACATCTTACAGTTTGCACCAAGACACATAGAGGATTATCACGGCCAGATGAAATTGCAGGGGGCATTTCACTATAGTAGGGCATCATTATGCAAAGAGAAAGTGGGAAGTTGAGCCTAATGATCTTTTCTTATGCCAAATGTATATGAGGCAGGAAATCAGAGACAGGCAAAGCCAGAGTTTTACTGGGCTTCCCTGTGCTCCTCCAGGTGCATGGAGAGTGCTCAGGTACCTCTCGTTGTTTTATAAAACTGAAGGGACATATAATGTCCCTAAATGATTCTAAGATGCCACACCAGACAGAAAGGGAAGGAAGAATGCTACCTGCTACCTCTCTACATGATCTAGATGTCCTTCACTCAGTCACTAACCCAGCCTGGCTGTATTTATGTTAACTGAGACAGTCACAGCCTATGCAGGCAGGTCTGGAGATCTGGCATGCACAGCACAGCTGATGCCACAGTTCATAAATAATAAGATATTTCTATAAAGTCTCTGAAGGCACCTTTTTCTTATGTACACTTAAGTAAAATGTGGCTATGACCATTTAGGACTTATGGTCACCAGGGGCATGTAATTTTCTCTTTTATATTTACCGCTTCCTTTTGTAGCTCTGTTATTCTCCAGACTGTGAGGTAGCTACTGATCACGGAAAGTGTATAGCATTGTTTCTAGAAACTCATTTCTTACATGTTCGTCTCAGGTCACTTTCTGTTTTCTGCAAGGTACGTCCCATATTGTCCACCCACATTGAGAGGAAGGAAGGACTATGTATCCAGGACAGGAGTTATCAGCCCGAGCATCTGAGCCCTTAAACTGAAAGCATCAGGCAGCACTTGGCTTAGGTCTCCACTCTGGATGAATCTCTTTTAACTCCAAACATGTGGGTAGTAGTAGACAGACACGTAATGGCACAGTCTTCTTTCTCCTCTGGAGAGTTTCCATGGACCAGGAGGGGAGTCATCAGGAAGAGGCTGAAGAGCAGCATTCCACCCTGCTGCCCTCTCACACCCTTTCACAGGAACATATTAACACATGGTAACTGATAAGCATTTTAAAGACCTGTGCCACCCATTCCCCCTTTTAAGCCAGAGTTTCTAGATAGGGGTCCATCCACCCTGGCTGGTAGAAGGTGTGCTGAAAGGGCTGCCCTGACAGGTGGCTACTAGAAAATGTTATCAGCTGAATCAGTAGTATTTCCAGACCTGAGAAACAGAGGTGAAGTTTCAACCTGCAGCCTCTAAGGTAAGAGAGCAAAACTTATCAGGGGGCATGGCAGGCTGCAAAGTGACTGGGCTTCCTCTACGTCAGACCCTCTCTCTGCTCTTTTCCCAGCGACTGGGAGAAAGAAGAGCCAAGAGTTAGTCTTTCCTACAGAGAAAGGCAGCCCTGCTTTAGAAATCACCGGTGCCATTAGGAGTCGCTTTTCAGGGACAGGGACTATCCCAACACCAAGGGAGGTGACGGCCAGCAGTGAGTAGGGAGCAGTGATTTTGTTGGCTAGTTGGTGCCTGCCCTGCCTGCAGCACCGGGCTGGGAGCCCAGCTCGCCCTGGCCCAGCAGGGGGCAATCCCGGCAAAGAGCTCAGGAAAGCGGTGCTGGTGCCGGGGTGCAATTCCTCTGCAAAAAGGAAAGGTTGAAAAAGTAACAGAGCCACAGCCAGGCAGCTGCTTGCAGCTCCCCGCGACCCCTGCTGCCTGCACCAGCCCTGGGGGTGAGCGCGGGGTGGGAGCCGGGAGCAAGGAACGTGGGGGAATGGCCCTCTTTCTATGTGTTTTGGGTCAGCTTGTGACCTCAGGAGCTCTGCTCCATTTCCAGAAGTTCCTTCCAAAGGTTTGTAAGGGTTAGGAGGGTCAATGGGATCGAGCGCCGCTGGAAAGAAGAGTCCTGAAAAGCAACCAGGTTCTGCAGACTTGGGGATATGGAAAGACTCATCCTGGGAGGACCGTAAGTTAAACTGTGTTAATGTCTCTATTGTTTGCACGCCTTCAAATCTTTTCTAGGCCTGCCTGGAAGAATCTTTGCAAGTAAATCAAAGCAGCTTGCTAGTCAGACAATTTCTGGGTGCTTATTTCCTCTACTAAATGAAGTGACTCACTTCTAAGCTTTCAAATACACTGAGTGTACATTTCCTGTGCACGTTGGTATCAGCAAACATTTTTACCATAGAGCATATTAGCTAATCATAAGCTCGTTTTGTCTATAATTCAATGAAATC
The DNA here is from genome assembly GCA_026413425.1 of Tringa solitaria. Taxonomy (NCBI): domain Eukaryota; kingdom Metazoa; phylum Chordata; class Aves; order Charadriiformes; family Scolopacidae; genus Tringa; species Tringa solitaria. Next base: position 17,570,041 of record JAOXJM010000012.1, read on the forward strand.
TGTAGAAACCCCTGCTCATCTCTATAGGTTTTTGTTTGTTATTCTAGGCAGTTGATTAGTACTGAAAGGCACAGATAGCACAGAAATCATGCAATAGCAAATCTCATTGTATCACTTTTCTATATAGAAGGGAAATTAATTGTTTTTAGCAGTATAAATATATATGAGAAATCACTGAAAAAACCACGTACCTATTTGAGGTAGTCTTGCACGAAGGCATTTGATGTTCCCTCCATCAGCAGCACTGCTCAGCAGATGACTTAAAATAGTTGCACTACAGTAGACAAACCTGGCAGAGCCAGAGTCATGGATGAATGCTGTAAGGTCTGCAGTTTCTTGGCCAGCCAAAGGTGATTAGCAGCAACACAGACGTGTGTACTGCTCCTTAAAAGCTGCTACAGAAAGGCAGGCTGGACAGGGCAGAGATGACTCCAGGAAGCACCATTAAGAGGAGATCTATAGCATTAGGACAGGGCTCTCTTCCAGTGGCATCCCCTGTTCTGTGCGAGAAGGAAGTAATTGCTTGTGATGCCTTGTGATGGTCACACGGGCCATCACTTATCCCATAGCACCAGTGGGTTCAGGAGGGAATATTCAATGTTCTTTGAGGTACAACTTCTGGTATTTTATCTCTGACCTGCTGCAACAAGGTAGGATCCACAAGAGCCCTCCAGAAAGGAGTACACTTGCTGAACTCTTCTCTCAACCCCTCTTAGGAGCAAATCTACTAAAATGCAAGTCTTCAAGTAATGACTCACCCCAACTCTCCTACAAATATGTATCTATATAAATATATATTTTATATATAAATGTATGTATTCGATATATAATAAATATATATTTTATATATAAATGTATGTATTCTCTAAGCACCCCGGTGCACTATGTCTTATCTACATTCATCACTCCACAGTCAATTCAAGTGTTAATGAGGTTTAAGAATGGCTTAAATTTGAGTTCCTGATTAGGTGCTTTCCTGGCTCATTCAGCAACACTCCTTCATTTCTCAGTCAGCTTAATGTGAGGTAGACAATCATGTCAGATCATCAGCCCATCTCATAAACCTTACAGAGAAGGAAATAATAACTAGAGAACCTACTTGATATCAGTTGGATATTGAATCAATTAGTAGAATAAGAAAGAGGAGCATCAAATTTCTACCAGTAAAACAGAAATCAATAATATCACTAATACATTAATCATATACAGGAAGGTAGTTTTATAAACTCTTGGACTGTAATTTTTGGTTCAGGAAGTAACTACTAAACATTTGAAGATTTCTTCACAACATTTTGTTAAACAAATGAAACAAATATTTTTGCTACATGTCACAGTGTGTCATTACTTGGCTTTCTCTTAGTTAGGAAAAGAGACACAAAGAAAAATCTAATATTGTCAATGATACAATGAAGTGACTGCGGCATTTTGCAGTATTAATACAATACAAACATGATGTTTTGAACCATTTGTAGTTATGCACTGTGTATGCCATTTTGCTGCGTACAGTGACTTCTGCTGAGAGCTTTGGACTGCAGCAAGAAAATATTTTGCCCACATATATAGTCATGGAAATATATACCAATATTTCAATGCTTACTATCATGCTCTACTGAAAGAACAAGGAAGAAAAATACCATCATTTTCTAATTGAAAGGAAAGGGGTGGAAAGAACAGATCAGAAGCAGGCAGATTATTGGAAATTCAATGATGGGAGAATTCACAAAGAACTGCAGAGGTGGATTGTTTCTACTGATAGAGTGGCATTTACAAATCAGATATTAAAATTACAATTGTGTGAATAATTGTGTGAACCCGCCTGGATACAGTCCTGAGTAACATGCTCTAACATGCTCCAGACAATCCTGCTTCGGCAGGGGAGTTGGACTAGATGATCTCTATGGCCCCTTCCAACTCTAATAACTCAGTGAAATTCACTGAAATTCAGTGAAATCTTCACCATATTTTTGGGAAGGAGTTACGTACTTAAACACTAGTGTTCTTACTATATCATTAAATTTACTGAAAAGACTAAAAAAACTTAAAGGAAAAAGATTTATAAAGGAAGTGACAAGCTGGCATTATATTGTTAAAGGCCAAACAATCCTTGAATAAAATTGCACTCAATATGGAAAGTTCAATAATAGCTTTTTTTTTTTTAATAAATGTATGTGTAGACTCTGAAGTCATACTGAATTAAATATTTTTAAAATAATAAATTATCAGGTACTGGATCACTCTGAAACTGCACTGTAATACACATGCTGTGTACCTACTAATGGAGTAGACCAGTGCAGTGACTTTAAAGTGAATATTTTGGTTTTGCTCCAGTTACCCATATAAATGAATGACCAGAAAAAGTGACTGAAATTATGCAATATCGTTCTGACTGATATTAATAAGCCTGTAAATTATGCAACAGTGGTAAATCAGAAGCAAGCAATGAGACTTTTCAATAGGCAATGTTGTTTTCTGTCCCTAGCATTTATCCGGATAGCCATGACTCAAGGTATAAACCAAATGTTTCCAAAATAGTTCCTCCTTGATAAACATTTAGCTACCTTAGAATTGGCCCTACATGATAGGTACTAGGGAACTCTAGATTGCCACACCAACCACGGCTCATTACATTTGAAAAAACGAGTCAGCTGTAGTAGAAGTGTTAATCAGCATATTTAGATACCATCTTTTTCCTTTATGAGTAGGTTTGAGTTCTGAAATCTATCTGACCAAACCTGGGTAAAACTTCCACTAAATCAGCACAAAAGTTATTGACTTATTAAAACAGAACGAAGATAGTTTCAGTGCTAACCAATCACACTCAATTGTAAAGATGAAATTCTCTAACTGTCATGAAAAGTTATTTTTCAGGTAGAATCTCAACTGCATCATCCAAGAATAAAATACTACCTAACAGGTATCCAGAATGTTAAAAACTCACTGATAAATAATAAAATAGAAGCTAAAGCTCTAATAACAACAAATAAGAAGAGCAAGATGCCAGTTGGAAGAATAGCTCTTCACCAAAAATATACCCTTAAACTCTGTTTCTCAAATTATATGTATTATCCTTTTTTGTTAGAGCATGCTTTCAGAGTGCCCTGTGGTATTTCATACCTGTCAAGTTCTGATATGTATGAGAAATATTTTGGATAAGTTTGAAACTCATATAAATATATGAAATTTACATATATAAAAATATTTGTCTCCTTGTAATTTAACTGTTAATTTGAAAAGCTACATGATCCCAGATTATTTATTTGATTAAAACTCCTAGTGATTTATTGACTATGGATTGATTGATTTTAGAAATTTATTAAATGCTTTTAAATGAAAATTTATTTTTAGCTGCTATCCAAGTTCTCTCAAAGGAGGTTTTAAATTCCTTACCCAAATAATGACACACTGGATCAAAAATTTACCTCTGGGTCATCTTTATTATTTATCTGTATTTCAGAAGTAGCTCGAGTCCCTACTGAATTGATATCTTTCCATCTAGGAAAGCTTAATCAATTTTCACCATAGTTTCCCTGCTGCTGCTAAGTCAGTTTCCTTTAGAGGAAATGCTTTTATAAATCCCTTTCCATGACTCATTGCATTTGTAAGGGATCTCTTAATGAGAGTTTCTTGTATATGCACAAGTTGATGTGGATGACTAACAGTGAAGATGCATTTTGGGACATGAGTAAGAAGAGGTTTTATGATGGATATTTGAACTAGACTTCTGTTGACTTTATC
>JAOXJM010000012.1:17573875-17591085 GCA_026413425.1 Tringa solitaria
GATGATCTCTATGATCCCTTCCAACTCTAAAAATTCAGTGAAATTCAGTGAAATTGTTGTTCTGATACCACTGCAAAAGTGAATAACTGAAAAATGAAAGTTTTGGGTCAATCAGGAATGTTTTTTATTGGCTGATGTCTGCTTTTCAAAGAAATATACGACTGTTCTGGATTGCATCCAGCCATTAAATACTCACAGAACTGAAGACTGGTACCTTCATGTCCCTCCCCATTCCCCAGGTGGAATTGCCCTGTTCCCAGACAAGCGTACTCATAGTGCTCTTGTTTTCTGATGTGTTCTTGGCTCCTTCATATTAATCACAGTGGGGCATGTGGCAGTGGTTCTTGTCATGCCAGGCCAGGAGGAACTCCTTGCCATCAAGTCATGTATACCCTGTGCCTTACACAGGTCTGGTGGAGGAACTGAGTCTTGGACTTGAGCTGTGTCTGGTGCTGTGTCAGTGGAGAAGTCAGCTGCTTTAATACAGATGGACATCTGGGGTTGAGGGGCTGGCCCTGAAGTGCTTCATATTATTGCACAAAATACTCCTTAGAAGAAAAAGTGACTGAATCTGCGTTTATGTCTGCCTTTGCTTTCTCAGCTTGCCACTCTCTACTTCCTTTTTCCAGACCAGCCAGGACAGGGCTGTGGCCTAGGCAGCATGGATGGACAGGTTGGTCCCACAACAAATACGGCCTGAAGCAATAGCCCACACAGTTGACAAAGTGGGTAAGATGTGGCAGATTACCAAGAACAAAGTTAATTTATGGACTGTGGTAGCAATCTGCTCTGTTCTCTGAGACTATCTTCTCATGACATTTGCAATTTAAAGATATCTTGGCTTCTGAGAGCCTTTCTCCTTACACTCTTGAGTGTCCTCTCCTTCCACAAACTTTGGTCATTACCCTCTATTTTGTGCTCTTCCTCTGAAGTGGAACAGTGCCTTCAGTCTTTGATGCTTCTCTCAATAGTGTCTCACGAGGATTCAGCCCCTCGTATCTAGGGCAGAACATGTCAGTCCCAGCTCTTAAATTCTCCTCTGTGGTCTTCCTGTGGTCTGTCTTAAAGCCTTGCCTCTCTTCATGGGGTGTCTGCTGGGGTACTTACTGGTGCTGAGGGGGCGAGCATTACACTTTATTTACAGGTCTTCCCCTGGTAGACATATCTCCTCAAAATCCATGCAGATCAGGTCCTCTACTTCAGTTCAACTGGGATCACACCCCAAGGGGGATGCGAACGCCTCCTCCATGTGGGCCAACTTTGCCTCCAGAGCATCCCTGGCTGAGCAAGAGGCTTGTGTCACAGTTCAGGTGATCTGTACTGGAGCAGAGGTACCTGAAAAGTCCAAGTCTGGTGAGTGCTCAGAAAGGAGAATGGGGACAAAAAGGAATGGGGAGGTTGGACCATTGTAGGGGGAAAAGAGAGGCAAAATAGGTAAGTGAAATGGCGTGAGTGAAAACACTGACTTTCCCACGTAGTGCGGAAGTGTGCTATCTGATTCAGGCAAAAGTTAGAAATAATAACTAAAAAAAAAATAGTTTAGGGGGCCACTTTGGGCAGAGTAATCAGTTCAGTGCTTTGAATCAGGTGGTGACGTCACTTTTGTTATGAACATCCCTTTTCATTGGAAGGAAACACAGGGTATTTCATGCTGCCTCTAAGCCTGGGAACAGTTACTGCAGTACACTGAACCAAGCTCAGAAACGTTTAGGTAGAAACCACAGTTTTATACAGTCAAATACTTAAAGTCTCTTCTAGAAGCTGTTTGACTCCCCATTTTTCACACGGGACCTACCCACAGGCAGTGAATCGGGCTCAGTGTTTTGCGGCTGTGTTCTACCTTTGAACTCAGTAATTCTCTCATCTCTTAATCTCCTTTTCTGTAGGAACTGGCAGCCTGCCTACCTTCAAGCAGAAGCAATGCCAATGATTTTGTAATTTTGGCTTTTGGTTTTTTGGGGGTTTGTTTGTGGGTTTTTTTCATTTTTTGAAGTTTTAGGGCACTGTTCAATCTTGAATTTCAGATCTCTGCCTGATATTCAGCTGCAATGACAGAAAAAGAGAATAAAACAAGTTACAATTGGTCCAGTCTGTCTTGCAATATGGGAAGCAGTTATTCCTCAGGGTCCTATGAATCACAAAATTTTCTTGATTGGGATTTGGTGAAAAACAACAGTGACAGCTATGTATCACAGCTGGTTTATGGCAGCATATGAATAAATAGGTATTTCCAAGTACTGCAGCTGATCCCTGGGGACACTGTGTAGAAGATTCAAGGTATCTGTCCTCTGAACAGACGTTGCTCTTTGCTTTCTCCTGCATAGACATGGCAGACACAGCAGTCTTCCTGCCTGCATCACTTTACTTCCAGGTCAGATGGGTTCAACTGACTTTTGGGCTTTCTATCCTTCAGACTCTTGCTCCATGTTACTTTAGAAGTTTTTGCTGACAGGTATAAGAATGTACGTTTTGGGACATAAAAGAAAGTCTGGAACATCTGAGAGTTACATCAGTATTGAGATCTTCCTGAAGCCACGGGTGTTTGAACACTAAAACCATGGGCTTTATTAGGGGAGTTCATTTCTTTTCCCTTAGCCATCTGGGCTCAGAATACTTCCCCTGGAGTACTAAGAAAAAGAAATCTTTTATCATTCTTCCAGTGTGGTCTCTGAAGGGCTTTAGCACATTGGGGTAATTAGGGGTAACGGTTTTAAATTGGAAGAGGGGCGATTTAGATTAGATAACAGAAAGAAATTCTTTACCATGAGGGTGGTGAGGCACTGGAATGGGTTGCCCAGGGAAGTGGTGGATGCCCCATCCCTGGAAGAGTTTAAGGTTGGATGGGGCTTGGAGCAACCTGGTCTGGTGGGAGGTGTCCCTGCCCATGGCAGGGGGGTTGGAACTCCATGATCTTTAAGGTCCCTTCCAACTCTCACTATTCTATGATTCTATGATTGTTTCTGGGTCTCTGCTTCCTGAGACACGTCCAGATGCTGATGATGTTCCTGAATCCATCCATCTATCCAGTAAGGTACCTGATCCTCTTCCAAGCACTGCAGGGCAGGATTTTCCAAGTTATAAAGAACATCTACGTCACTCCTGCAGCATCACATGAAGTGCATTCTTACCATAAGAATGAAAATAGCATTGACCATACGATGACAACAGTGCTTTTGACCTTGAGATTTACTTTCCTATTCCTTAATGTTCCTCTTCCTTTAAAGTGATAAAGACCGAACACAATCTTTCATTATTTTATTTGTTCTGGTTTTTAAACAGAATCAGCCACATCTCAGCCTCACAGAAACTGGAACATCAGCCTTATGGGAAATTCTTTTACTGTTAATTCTTCATTATATGAGATACTAATCAATGTCTTGGGGCTTGGAGAAGTATAGCGGAGAGATATTGTAGTTGCTCAGCAAGAATTAGGTTGAATTGAGAAGGTCTGTTAGATATGACCCTGTTCTGCCTGTGCCAGGTAGGACCTGGTTGTGTGAAGAGTTTGCTGTCATCTCTCCAGGTAACAGAAATTCAAACCAGGCAGATCTGAGCATCTATCTTCTGTTTTCCAGGGTATATTAGTGCATGCAGATCGCATGGAAGATGAGCTATGTTTTCTCTTGTTCTACAAGTGGGTCTGCTGTGTCTGGCACAGGGTGATAAGGAGATGGGAATTGCAGGCAGATGGGACAGGAAGGGCCTGGCTGCTGTAGTGGCTTCAGCTGCCCTACTGCATTGGAGACAAGCACGTATTGGGACAGAAAAGATGCCCTGCTGGGACACAGCCAGACAACCATGCATGCTGAGGAGCATGCATGAGCCTGGCCACATTCTGCAGTCCATCCTGGCTGTTGGATTAGTGATGTTAGGACTATCCCAGCCTAAGCCTTTTAAGAACTCCTCATGGACTTGTCCAAAAATTGGTGTAAGCGCTTTTGAATCTCTTGACACTGTTTGCCTCCTAAACCTTCCATGGCACCAAGTTCCTGCAGTTGGTTGCTACCTGTTGTGTAAGGAAGTGCTTGCTTTCATCTCCTTTAAACTCACCTTCTACTCATTTCATGAAGCTCCACAGTTCTTCTATTGTGGGATTTTGTGAATAACAGGTCTGCATTCATTTTTCTCATGACCTTCACAATCTTGTAAATGTTCAGCACATTGTCATTGGGGAATTACAATTGCCTCATGAGGGCTTACCTCCAGTGCCCCTTTCAAAGAGTGGTGGTGTTCTCACCTCTCCTTGTAGGGCAGCTACCACACTCCTGTGGCCCCTGGGCTGCCCCTTCCGCATGTTTCTCCTGAGATGTGCACACCAGAATCACACATGCCACTGAAGATATGGGTGTACCAACATGCAAAATATGTAACACCAAACCTCCGTCTTGTTCTCATCTTATTCTCAGTATTTTTCCTGTTGATGTGCAACATTTTGCTGTTTTTCTTATGTGCTGCTGCACATTGAGTCAATGACTTCAGAGCACCTGAAGATCAAAGATCTCCTTCCTGTGTCGGGCCTGCCAGTTTCATTCACCAGCATCTGGCATGGTTTATATTGTATATCACTACCCAGTAAAGCTTTGTCCATCTGCAAACCTGGAGATTTCTCTGTGATTGGTGAAGGCATTGAACAAAACATTCCAGGACTTGTCCACACTGCTGACTTCTCCCCATCCTGAAAAGTGATTGTTAAATACTACCACTTGCTTCTTGCTCCATGCTCAGCTTTCAACCTGTAAAATGACCTTTTCTCTAATCCTGTGGGAATTAAATTTCTTTAATAATTTTGGGAAGAAACCCAGGCAATACAAACTTTCAAGGCACTGGGACTGATAGGTGGAAGCCTGTGCCCTGGTGTGGCTGGTTCCTCAAACAAGTTCATGTCACCTGGTGATGCAGATCTTGCCAAGGGGCAGGTAACACCAGCACAGCAGGCACAGTAAAAGCCAATATTGTGGTGAAGAAACAAAATATGTCTGAATGAGAAAACTGGTAATAGGCAAGTCACACAACAGAGGAGACCATCACTGAGAAGAAGTAAATTTAGCTGCCGTCCAGAGAAGGAAAGAAATGGACAGAGAAAACTATAGGGTTGGAGGATGTGACATGTAAAGCCAGTTAGAAAAGCAGCTGCCATCAGTTACCAGTGACCAAGGTACAGGTACCACATAGTAAACTGTAAGGTTTGAGAGATGCCTCGACAGCCTCCCTGACATTGTCTGAGGAAGGCATAAACACCAGTAGGTCAGCAGTATATAAATGCAGTGAGGATTTGTGCACTCAGTAATTAAAAAAGTTATTTAGAACTTTTTTCCACTGAAAATTTCCAAATTTAGTGCTGTGTCAGCTGTAATGGAACATCACCTTCAAATTGAGACATATCCTACCAACAAAGCAAACAATCCCCCATAGCCCCAACCCCCAAATGCTAGATTTTAGATGTTTTGGCTATGCAAATTACAGCCAACATGGAGCAGGGCATCAGTAAGAGGCAGTCTGAGTACCCTGTCTCTGACAGGGGCAAACAGAGATCCAGCCAAACAGAGTGACCTTTGGGAAAGAAACAGATGTAGAACAATGCTGACATTGATGAGCCTTTATCACACACATCTGCATGAATCATAAAATATGAAAAATGGTGAAAAGATAAGTCAAAGGCAAAAGCCTATGAGAATCATTAATCAATGATAAGGAATGGAAGAATTTAAGACAAACCAGAAAGCACAGAATAATGACTTTGACAATTTATCACGTAAGACTGGTATATCACATAATAGAAAAAAGGGGGGAAAAAAAACAACAAAGAAAAGGATCACAGCACAGTTGACTCCCTCTATCATAAACTTTGAGGAGTGAACAAGGACTGTTCCTGCAACAGGAAAATGGTGCTGTTACAACTCTCTGGGTGGGTAACAGTGGAAAGCTCTCAGTACATGCGGGTTTCATCAGTGATATAATACCCAAAACAAATGGTGATATAGAAATCTGTAATAGTAACTGTTGTTCTATATTTTCCATAGTGTAATTAATGCCAGCCAAGAGATCAAAACTGAAATAGTGTGTGGCTCAAAAGATTAGTATTTCAAGAAAAACTATTAGTCGAGGCTTTGTAAAGTTGTGCAAGGGAATTAAAATGAATGAAAGGTGTGTGTCAGAAACCCCAACAACTGTGAAGAAGTTTCCAACAAATTCATATTTCTGCATAGATGGCAGATTGCTAATAGAATTATGTGTTTTAAAGGGAGAAAGGGACAATTATCTTCCTTTGCTTATGACTTCCTGCATAATATAGCTGCAAACTTTAATCCAAGAGAATTTTTTTTAGAAAAACGTGCAGTCTTAAGATTTGAAATAATGGAGACACCACTACCTTTATAATGCATTAATTTGAATCATTACCTGCCACATACCATGAAGGATAAATACCTTATCAAGTTGATAATGTCCTGTTTTAATTTCTCACTATTAGATTGTATTGTCTGTTTGTAAATAACATTTTGACTAAATATCTTTATTTTCTGAAAAAATGAACCTTGTGTTGTGAGAAATCTCCGTCCCCTCCAGATGCTTACAGATGGCAGTCAAGTCACAGTCAGTGGTATGTAAAAGGTAACAAAACACATTTCTAATATATTACTGTGCCACATTGTTGTATCTGATGACTTAATTGAAAGTGTTCAATTCCCAGAGATAAAATAGCTTTTCTGTCTTATTTCTTCTTTCTCTTTTATAAAAGTTCACTTTTTGCCTTCTATATAGAATTTCCCTAGAGAAAAAAAAAAGTAAAGCTAAATTAGTAGTTCATCATCTTGTCAGCAGATATTGAAAATTGCCTGTTGTCAAGAAGTTTCTGAGTGATATTTCTCTCTCAGTCTGTAACAGTGCACTGGCAAAGCCTTTTTACCTAGGATGTATGTTTTGAGAGCATTTTCTATGCAGAGAGAATAAAGGGGGGGATGTCTTTATAAAGTGAAATAGTATGTTCTCTAATACTATTCTTCTTTCTTTTCCTAGAAACATCCCCTTCTCCCCAGCTTGTTGCATCCATTAGAGATCCAAAGAAGCCAGCAAGCATCTTTACTCACTGTTCTTAAATAATCTTTGAAATAGATCCTCTGCCTGAAGCTGTCTCTGTCTCCTTAGAAGCATCGACCACAGAGACTTATTTAATTATATTATATAGGAGGACCCTATACCAACCTCCCCTGCCTGCCTGTCTTGCATGGGGCACAAGTGTGCCCCTCCTATGCCTCTCAAATATACCTGCCCTGCCATCACACTCTCCCACTGCTACCTGAGTGCTGAAACATCCTGTCCTTCACAGCCAGCATCACCCTTCTCCTGCCCATTTTCTCACCCACCTCCCGGTGCCCTGCACCAACAACCAACCCTGGCCCTGCCACGTCTCAGCACAGGCTGCCCCTGGGCCACTTGCTACTGAAATCTCTCTTGGGAGTGCTGGTTCTACAAGCAAAGAGGAATTTGGTTGATTAATAAGAGGTACAAATATAACTGAGTTAAAATAATATCTTGTCCCTATTAATTTTGTCTTACCTATGTTTGGAAAATACCTAGAACAATCAGAAAAGAAAACCAGCCAGTGATATACCCTTAGCTGACAAGGCTACCCCTCTGCATATCCTCAGGGACAGAAGACAATTACACAGACGGGGAGTTCAGACAAATCGTAAATCCTATCCTTCAAACAGGAATTACCTTGAAATTTTAAAGACCGAACAGATTTTTTCAGAAGTTAGCCTTAGGTGGAATCTCAAAAATACCTTTTCAAAAGTGTATGAGAAACCAAATACTTGCATTTGGATTGCAAGAATGCAATTTATTCCTCGGAGTAATTTAGTTGCTTTGTTACCCAGTCATACAAATTCCATAAGGCAGCTTCTCCATTTGCTGCTGGATACCCAGAAACTCGAAAAGAGACCAGCAAACCTTATGTGACACAGAAACCCCTTTCAGTAAAGGAAAGTCCTTGTTTATGTAAATACCCATTTCTAGCAATTTAGAAGCAGCTGCTAACCACAAGTGTTTTAATTGCCACTGCACTATTTCAATTACTAATCTCTGCTTTGTTCCTACCTCTCTATGGACATGCTGTAAATTATTATAATTTGTTATGATGGACAGCATTAGAATGGCATCTATTAGCACTTCTATAGATAAGAGACCCTTATAATGTCTATTAGCAACCCTTGCAGGTGATGGCAATGATGGAGGGGAGGGACATCATCATACATCTACTGTGAGCAGAAACTCAGGCAACTGAGTTCTGAATAATTACTCCTTTTTTTTTTGTTTGTGTGTGTTTGTCTTTTTCCCCTTTTCTTTGTCTGTCTTCCAGACATAAGTATTGAAATATGTAAGTAAACTCAGTCATGCTAAAATCTCTATAATAAGGTTCTACAATACTTTTCTGTATTCAAAACTATTTGAAAATCTAGCATTTTGCAGACAATATGTGGTTATTCCTTATGTGCTTAATGTAGATTGTTGGTGCTTTGTTTCAAATATTGAAAGAGAGAAAGTTAGCATTTTAAAAGGTAGCAGGAGGCTTATTATACAGTGGGTGGCAACACAGAGTTGGCCAAGGAGAAAGACAGCTTCTCTGTAACCTTGCTGACCCCTGCAAGCTGTAAAAATCAATAAGAGAATCAAACCAATTAAGGGGTACCAAGAAGTTTACAGAGGCTGAAAATGGAACTAAGGGATGCAGTCATTGATTTATTGTCATGGAGTGATCCCAGATAATAGATTTATAATTCTATTGTTCACCGTTGGATTCTTTTTCTTCTTTAAAGCAATCAAATATGAGGCCCTCTTCTGATGCAGGTGCGTTAGGTAATTATCCTTGTGAAAGGTGCTTTTGTCCTCCTTGCTCTTTAAAATACTTCAGGATTCACTGAGACAAAAACCCAAACAACTGAAAATGGTTTATGGCTCAGTAGGTGAGAGCATGATTCTCACTCTATTCCTGTGTGGATGGCAGGAAATGTAAATGATGAAGAAAAAAAAAAATCTATAGGAAATGTGCTTCCTGATATCACTCCTTCCCTAGTGATAAATACCGTAGAGAGCAGTCTCTTGAGAGATGTCCTGGTCTTGAATCCGTGCAGAGGAAAGCATCAAACCTTGCTCACCACCACCACATACCTGTTCTCCTAAAGACCCAACAAGGTGTCACACCTCTTCCCTCAGCTGCTCTGTGCTGCTGCCCCTTCACAAGGCTTCTTTCTTTGTGTCCAGACAAGATGGTTTCACTTCAAACTGTGCTCCCAAGCTGGGAACATTTTGCAGCAAAGCTGGTGCAAGGTTTTCAGCACTCCCTAGTTACAACGGTACAAAGCCAAACACATAATGAAGGTGTATTCGTCCATCTGTCTGATGCTCAGTTCACTGGGACAGGGTGGCCCCCTTTCTCTGCATATTTGAACTGGCTTCGCACTGCAGAAATCAAATCTCTTGAATTTTGTTGTTAAATAGATGCACCCTTGAGTGTAAAAGTCCTTCCCTTGGTTTCACACAGCTAGCTATGCAGGAGAGGCTGCAGTCAAGATATCACAACCATTACACAAGGCAGCTGCCTCAGTTTCCTTTGAAATATCTCCAGATTTTTGGGCAATTTTCCAGCATTATCTCATGTTTCAGCCTCCCTAGCATCCCTCCTGGGTAATGCCAGGCAATGCCCAATACCTTCCTGGGTAATTTCTCATTTCTTGGAAAATGGGATGCTCCAGCCCAGTGCAGGTACCCGCCTGAGATGTGAGTTGCTCATGTGTATTCCTCCTTGGACCTCCAAGCTCGGAGCCGCTCTGGGACGCAGCTGAGCAATTCAGGAGCACTTTGGGAACTAAACGGCTCCATCCTTTGCAAAAAGACAAATCACACAAATGTGTGATCCATGTCTCCCTGCCTTCATTGCTCCAGTATATGACCAGGGGACTCTGTACCTGGAGTCCTACACCAAAAAAGCAATTTCTCCTCTGAAGTTTTTCTGTGCTCTGGTCCTGCTGCTGCCCTGCCAACGTCCTTTTTCTTCCCAAATGAGGTCTGTTTGTGGCATGCAATTTCTCTGTCTTCTTAACATAAGCACATGGGGTGTGTAGAATAAAATACAGCATAGCTGATAATTGCAGTACAGGCAAATTTAATTATTTAATCTCCCTCTGAGGAAGAGAGGCTAGTGAAGGTGTTGGAGAAGCAGCTGAACTAGGATGAAGGTATGTCTGGGTTTGGGAATGAGGAAACAGGAACAGTGAAAATTCCTTAATGCAATTTCTCTGCTGCCGCTGGCATGTGAAAGTGGGTAGTAAGTGCTTTTTGGGGAAAATGAATCAAAACTTTTTTGAAAGTAATTGCTTCCTTGCCAGTCTTCATCCCTTCCTTCCTTCCTTCCTCCATGCCAGCAGTTACCGGGCTGGGTCCCAGGGCAGCGCAGGCAGCAGGGCCATGGCTGGCCAACAGCCTCACAGCGACCCAGGCAATTGCTTACCTTCTCTTTGGGGGTCCTGAAGGTTACTCCTAAGGATACGGACAGTTCACAAGATCGAACTGGAGCTTGTGGGTACAGAGAAATCCCTCGTCTTAATAGTCTTTTCTAAAAGTCTGTCTGAGCTGCTTGCAGAGGCCCTGAAGTCTTGCCAAAACACATGAAAATTCTGCCTAGAAAAGATTTTCAATGACTTTGGCTCTGCATGATGGGAAGTTCCGAAGATCATTTAGTTAATCTTTGCAAACACCTTAATGATAGAAAGTGTCAATTATATGTTACTAGTAGCAGTACTTATGATCCTTCGTTGTTCCCTTCAGTAGAGAAGCAGGTACTTTAGTTAAAGCCAAGAAAGAAGGGAAGAAAGCACTGACCTATGGATCGCTATTGATTGCATCCCACCGCTTTGCATTTACAGTCAGCCGAGATTCTCATCTGTTTGGTGGTTTAACTACGTGGTTCCCCCAAAGCCAGACATCATCACAATAAAATCCTGGTGCATTTCCCTGACAAACTTCCCCTTAAATAGCTTCTTTACCATCTACTAAAATACAACCATTCATAAAGAGGCAATTCATTGATCCCAGTGACACCGCGCAGCTTCAGCCTTGCTAGCAGCTAAGTGGTACTAGTGTTACACTGAATTTGGGAAGCAGCTTATTTGCATGGAAGAGCCTTGTTGCTCAGCTGTATTCTATAGGCTGTGGAAATCAAACAGCAGCTACTGGACATGGAGACCTTTGAGCTTTGTATTTTGTAAAGCTTTCACTCTGAATGTGCTAGGGCAATACAGGAGCTAAAATAGATGCCACGTTCCAGGTGGTTTCACGGAGCCCTTGTCCAGAAATGGGCATCATCATGTTTGCAAAAAGACAAATATATTTGTCTTTTGTAACACACAAATGAACTAAAGAAAGTAAAAGAGCCAACATTCTCCCAAGCACACAAAAAGGATTTAAACCGCCTCTTGAAAACAAATATGTTATCAAAATGGGGTTATGGCTTGTTAAGACAGTTCAGAGTTACAACTTAATTCAGTGATATTATACAGAATCAATAGGCTATAGCATATTCCTGGTGATGAACTATTTACAGTTTCCTGCTGGATGCTAATAATGGTATGCATTTTCTTCTAATTAAAATGACAATAGCTATTACTTTGAAACTATCTTAACATGACTGATGTAGTTTCATATTGGCTAATAATATTCCTCCATTTGTTTCTCACCCATTTATATGCTACCACTTAGTGTTAGTGAAGCGTGACACTGCCAGATGTGCCCGCAGAACCAAAATGAGGGCACACAAGCAGTGAAAGACTTGCAAGCCCTTCAGCCAATTGACATCATTGTGTGTCCAGGAGGATGGAGGGGGAACAGCAGAACAGTAGTTTGTTTCTTGGCCAGACTTCAACTGCAAAGCCACAATCACAGCATGCTGCTGAACTGAGGGGCCTTGTCAAGAGACATTCCCTCTGGTTTAGTGTGAACTTTTAAAGATTCCAGTTCTTTATTGACAGGAGGATTTTAATCTTTACTATATTTACATGTTTTATTAGAATCCATATAATTGTCCTGGGTGAGATTATTAAATTTTACCTTATCTGAGTACAAGTCTTTTGAAAGAGAGAGCACAGGAAAGACACCCTTCTCCCTCCATCTCCCCCCCTCCTCATGCAAAGGCCACTTTATGGGAGAAAATGCCAAATGTGATACACTTTATCAAAAGCCATATGACACACAATTGCCTTTTCTTTTCTTTTCTTTTTTTTTTAAACTTCTTAAATACACAGCTGGCATCTGCTTTACATTAGAAATACGTATGGGCACTGACGCTGAGGGATTATTCACATTAGGTAGCAGCTCCTCACACAGAAAGTCCCCAGCTCCAAGGATGAGAGATGGGTCTGTGTCTACACCTGTGTCTCAGAGCACAGTGTTAGCATCTGGAAAACCACTTTCTCTACTACATGCATTGCTTTGCTCTGGGCATCTAGCCAGATGATGCCACAAGGATGCCCCACTGGTGAACCACCAGGGAAATCATCTAGTTACCTGTAGAGATAACGTGCTGCCTTGGCTCTTACTATGGTGCTCAGGGAAAAGAACCCACTCCTCAGACTACTTCCTTCCTCCCCAAAAACTACATGTGTTGGATGTGGCAGGGATGACAAAGGCTGGGGGCGCAGCAATGGCCCGTGTGTGAGCTGTACAGACATGGCTGGGGGCCATGGAGAGGAGCTGGATGGGGCAGTGGTGGGACATGGATGGGGCACCCTCACCAAGATGGCCTGGCAGCAATCTAGTGCTAGCTGGCTGCTATGAGGATGCAAAGGTGAGCAGCTGAAGCTCAGCAATCTGAACAGATTTGAAATCAGGCCCCTTTTAAATAAGGAGAATAATAAGCCATGGGAAAAGATCATTACAAACTGTCCTTGCTGCCACCACTTGAAAACTGAAACAGATCTTGGGTTTCTTTTTGAAATATTTGCCTGGCTTCTTCCACCTATTGCAGGTGTTATGACTGAGTAGCACAGATATTAAAGACAGGGAAGATCTTTCTCCTTTGCAATATTTACAGTCATACAACAGTGAGCACAGCAGCCTCCTTCTGCCCTTACAATAGATTGCTCTGTCAGTCCCGTGACACCCGTCAGTTACCAGCCACGTCTCAAACAGACCTGTCGGTTGCTCATCTAACGTCATTTTTCCTGACATGAGGAACGAGTGGGTACCCACTGTCTGCGCTGGCAGGAAGAGCGACACAGGAGTGGCAGAGCTGATGAGCAAAGCAGTTGGTGCAGAGGGCCAGATGTCCACGATGCCTGCAGCTGGGGGCTACTTTGGGCCACCTCCAAAAGCGCAGGGCTGACAGAAGCACCTGAGGTGTCCCTGCAGAGCCCAGCTTCTGCTTGGCTTCACCCAAAAGGGAGATGCATCGCAGTCTTTCGGATTACACTGCATGATAGGTGGTGATGGTTTGAGTAAAGAGTGCTCTCCTGATCAGAACCATGGTGGCAATGTGGACACGCGCCCACTAACGTGGTGCAGAAATGCCCCAGTCAAGGAGAAGCCCTGCCTATGACAATGATCATGTTTGGGTCCTCAAGAAGTAGGACAAATCACATCTTATGATTCTCATGGCCAATAGTGTAACACTTTAATATGGACTTGGGCTTAATCAGCCTTGACACGATAGCAGGATCTGCCTATCTGCATGAGGGACACATGTCTTTTTGGATCTCAAGGACATACGGTTTAAATCAGTTATGTAAAAAGAAGAATATTTACATCAGCAAAACTAGAAATGCTGAAACATATGGAACATTATTTCTAACAACCTGAGAGAAAATGTTTCCTAATAGCAGTTCTTGTCTTGTCTTTAGCAAGACATCTTAGTCTTCATTTGTTTTCCAAATGACATCATTATTCATTAAATAGATTATGAAGCCAAGGAACAGAAATTGCCCAGTTCTTGGCAAATTTTCTTCTTATCTTGCTCATTAATCATGATTATAATGATTTTATTCATAAGTCACATTACATTTTTCCCTATGGTAAAATTAAATGCAATGGGAAGTGAATGATCTGTTCCTTAAATGCAAAGCTAAAAGCAATACCTCTTACTCCTACATCAAACAACCATATTTATGCTCCAGCTAGTTAATGACTGATTCAGAAATAACTATTCTGATGAACCCTGGCATTCAACTTTCCCTTTTCTTTTTGTTTAATAGCAGAACAAAATGTCAGCCTAATAAATTAAAGGAACGAGATCTCTATCTAAGGAGATCCCAGAATGTCAGAAAGATTGTTACTAAACTGCTGGATTCAGAATAATCAATGTCATCTGAGAGATTAGGATCTCAGAGTCAAACACGACACTGAACAGATGGATTTGTGCCCTATTTTATTCTAAAACATGTGCCATCAACACTCTACATTTCCACCAGACTGAAGGGGACCAGCTTTTGGAGTAAAAAGATATTTTGTTCTGAACATTTTGCTGAATTGGGGTATCCTATAAAAGCCGAGGTTAGACATAATTTGCTGAGATTTTGTTTTAGTATAAAGTTCTTAAAATGTGGGGGGATGCTCTAAAAACTAGGCACCCAAGGAAAGTACCTGGGGTCTGAGGTTAGCAAGCAGAATGTGAGAAAAAATGCACCCTCTTTGTTCAGTATTGCCTAGTGAAGGTATGTTGGGCTGCACCAGGACACCTTCTGAGGGAAGCAGCATAACTGTGCTAATGCCAAATAATCTTTTCCCTTTGGAAGAGAAGGATCTGATTTTTGGAGGAGTAGGGCAAGCAGCAGCCCGCTCACTTGGGGCTTGACGCGATCCTGAACCAGACAAACACACAGAGAGCAAGAAGTAAAAAGGCTGCAATGACTCACATCAAAGCCTCGCAGCCTTGGGAGGTGAGTGACTGATGGGCTGAGAGATGAGTGACTGATGGGTTTGTAAAAGGCACTGCAATTGTTTTATATTTGCTTGACATTTGTGGAGGGTCAGTCTTCTGGGTTTATACCTGTCACCTACAGGAGACTGAGGAGATTTGAGGGTAGAAAACTTAATAATAAATCTGCTAAGGCTGTATGAGTATAAAAGGTTCTGTAATAACAGTGGCAGCATTTCCCTGTGGTATCTGCATTATTTTGGAGAAATGTTCACATATAATTTATGGTTGTGATGTTCAGCAACTCACCAAACCTAAAACAAGTTTGATTACACTTTAATAATATATATTGCTTAAAACAAGGCTGTGGCAAGTCCATGACACAACTCTTGGCGAATGGATGTCCCCACTAGTATTTTGAAAGCAAAATTAATTAAATGCATGGGGTTGTTAAGTGTAAAGAGAACGTGTAGTCCTATTCAGGTTATCACGATACAATAATAAAATTAGTCTGTTGGAGAGCAAAGCAATACAGCCAGGCATGCTATGTTGTGTCTGTCTGACCCAGCGTGCTTTCTGTAGTATGCTGAATTTTCCTGAAGTTTGGTCTTTTTTAGCATTACCTTTTGTTAGCCTGGGAAAGTTGGCGGCAATTCCCTGGGGTAGTGTGAGACAGGGAGACTTATGAAGGCAGCACAGGAGCATGCCACCATGTCACCCTACCCTCCTGTTAGTGAACACGGTGGAAGGACAGAAGCAGCTCTGGTGGACAAAAGTAGATGTAGGCCAGCCTGATCTGAAGCCCATGGGGCTAGGAAGCCACGCTTAGCCCCTAAGGGCTGAAATGCCTCAGGTAGGCAAAAAGGAAATTAGAGGCCAAAACCATCAAAACCGTGCTGGGCCCCAGGCAGTATTGCAAAAATAATCACTTGGCTTGCTCAAGACTCTGCCACCTGGGAATAAACCAAAGCAAATAATGACATCTGTTTCTATATTAATTTATCTGTCTTGTTTCCAGTGGACTAGGCATCAGGAATCCATGTCTGTCTAGTTTATGCTGAATTATTTCATTTTTATTGGTGGTGGCCGAAGGAAATTTGATCAATGTTGAAGCCACATTCCCCCAAATAAAGGAGTTAATCACCTAGTTCAACATAGAGCACCGTGGAAGCACCACGTTTAAGTGAAATAAAAGGTGTTTAATAAGTTACTTTCATGTATATGTATGCATACGTGTGTGTAGTATGTATAAGAGCTTATATTTATTTATACCTGATATACCTGTGGACTACCAGATACTTCCTTAAAGGCAATAATATGTCCTATTTTTGTGCCATGAATTTACCTCTTGAACTACACGTGAAAGAACATTAAGATTTACAAAGCTATTATAACTGATAGATTAAATTTCATGGGGATATGTATTTTAATTGATAACCATAAAGGCAGTGCAGTAAAGGTTATCTTGCAACTATATTTGGAAATCACTTTCATAGCATCACTTAATTCCTCTAGAAGTTATCTTTAATCGAATAAACTCTTTGCTGATATTATTACATATATTTTATCTGAAAGTGACCCTATTTTGTCTTGCTGTGACCTTATCTTATGCGTGATCCAACAAGAATGGGAGCTCATTTACTTCCCACAGATCCTTTTACTTCGTATCTCTTGCGTAGATTTTCTGTCCCCAAACAGACTAACCCAAGTATATAACCACTTGCTATGATATACTGAAATCTCTGCTCAGAAAATGGCTGGCATGTAATGGTGTCCTCAAGCAGCTGACTAGAAAATGTTAGAAAATTGTGACAGAAATCTGATTTTTACGTCTGTGTGTTATTGGAAAATTAAGATTGGGAGGGGGATGGGAAGGGAAGGAAGTGTGTTGACAGAAAACCAAAACGATATTATAGTGTCACTTACTAAATATAACATAGAATCATTTTCATCATTAAAAACAGAATAAAATAAAGACGCTAGTTTTTGTCTTGCAGCAATGGGTCACATCTCTCCCCAGCCCAGGAGCCATTGCTCCATCAGCGGCACAGTTTGCCTCCCCTCACCCTGTTGGGCATCCACGACCTGAATAACGGTATCGTGAGAAACAGCAATTTAAAACTCTGCCTGGGCTGTATAAGAGCATCACCATTTCAGGGAAACGTAACATCTTGGAAGGTGATTTGACTGGCAGCTTTGGAGTTTCAGTCTGTGTTTTTTTCCCTCCTCCCTTATTAAAAGATAGCAGCTGCTCAGCTCTGCGGGGCTGCGGTGGAGGAGGGAGCCTACCAAGGCTGTTGGGGTGACTGCT
>JAOXJM010000012.1:17591162-17602761 GCA_026413425.1 Tringa solitaria
GGTGGTGGGGTGGCTGTTGGGGTGGTGGGGTGACTGCTGGAGTGGTGGGGTGGCTGTTGTGGGGGTGGCTGTGTGAGCACCGGGGAAGTCAGGGGGATCCCATTCCCAGCTACAGGACGGACAGAAGATCTCATAGTTTGCCTTTGCTGGGGCTGTTGTTGCCACATGGCTCCTGCTCTGACACGTGACACTGAAGAAGAGCAGTGAGCAATAAACATGGAGGGCCAGAACCCTCTCGTAATGCTGCCAAAGAGAGGGCAGAGAGGCAGACACCTGGGGGTGTCAGAGGCTCAATGGGCGACAAGACTGTGGGAGAGGTCTCCAAACCAGGAGTAAGACACGCAGCCTGTGCCCCAGGGTCCGTGGGACAAACGGGACGTATGTGATGGTGTCCCAGCGGCTGGTGGGGTTCAGCCTGGTAGGTCTCAGCAGGAGCCAGGAGACCACCACCGACACTCTCAGCAAGGCACTGACAACCTTCACTTTGGCACCTCATAGCTTTTGAATGCGTTTTCCATCCCACCAAAGTTGTGTCAAACTGAATTATTTGCGGGGGGTATCAGTAGACAGACTGCATTGTGGGCCTTTTTCTACCCTGTTCAAAGGAGAACAGGAGGATTTGTACCATTTTCCTCTCACTGGTTTTTTTTTTCTTTTTTCAACATGGCAGGTACTGTATTCATTAAACTACATATCAAATTGTTAACAAAGAACAAGTGTTTGTTCGGGAGTGTGTCTATTTTGTGCATGAAAGGACAAGTGTTAGAATTACTTTCAGATGTGAGAAGATGTGAAACAAGAGCCCTGGTAATGCTCAGGTTATTTTAGCTCCTGTACAGCATGTGCCCCATGCAGCCTGCACTCCAGGGGCTGGTTATGAACTATCAGACTCTACTAGAGACATCTAGTACCAAATACACGCAGAAGAAACACCATGAAGGGTCAGTGGAAAAAATTATGGAGCAAATATGGACATCCCAAGCTATTTGCTGAGACCAGATGACTTCCAGCCAGCATCAATAGATCTAGGCATCAAAATACATGATGTCATCTATTTAGATATCCAAAAATTAATTTGACAGTGGGACCTGAGTGGTGCAGCATAACCATAAATGATCTCGAAAAGGGGTTAGCAGGGAGGTGACATGGCCTGCTGGTGACACAAAGTTATTCAGGGAGAAAAAGACAAGGGCTGATTGTTAAGAGCAGCGTAAGAACCTGCAAGTGCTGAGGGATTGGGCAAAAAAGTAGGAAATGAGGTTAAATGTAGACAAATGTAAAGCACAATGAAAAGAGTACTCTAGAAAAGCATGAGTGACCTGGACAGGGTGAATGTAACAGTGAGGAAATAGTAGATGGACTTCAGATGGAAAAAAAAAAATCATAGGCTCAAAGCAAATCAAATGATGTTGTTTTTCCCACTATGTACAGTAAAACTGTGTTACTCCTTGCTGCAACATTGTGGCTTCTAGGTGTTGTTTCCATAGTACCAAGGAGACAAATTCCAGGGAGAGAAATCCACTGACAGATATTAAAAATAAAGTTATATCTGTCTCAAGATGTGTCTGAGGTGCAAAATTTCAGAGGCTGGAATGATAGAGCCAAGATGCCTCATTCCAGCCTTGCCCTGTGGCTTTGCTGCTCTCTAGCTGCTGGGCACTCCTCAGGGCAAAGCCCTGGGCTGCCTGTGGTTGTGGTCTGGCCACTATTCCCACTCATGAGAAAAAGTATTGAACAATAAATACTCTTTTCCACATTTTACAATAATTATTTAAATACAAATGTAAGAGAAGAATTGAAAAGTGGCTAACTGACAAATGTCTTAGGGTGCAGTAATGGGTCCTGTGCTAGTCGCTGTCATGCTAGGGTCTATCTGGGAGATATATTTCTATACATTTCTATATGTTTTGTCCATCTGTGGTAGGCTTGAACATTTTCACCCACAATCAGACTGAAAAAACAGGGACTTTCTGTGCAGTAAACCTGCACTCTTCAGCCTGGAAAAGGAGTTGAAATTGCTATTTTATAACTGACCCAGCTCCACGATTCCACTCTGCCGTTACAGAACTGATTGGTGGCCAGAGGAGCACTGTGCTCATATTAATTTACCAGCTAGGATAAATACAAAAAAATTGCTTATATAAGATTACCAAATTAAACCATTGATGGCCTTTATGCTACTGTTTGCAGAAAGTACGTTGGGGCTTCATTATACTTCTGTTATTTCTTTGTATTGATTCAGATTAATCAGCAAGCTCCTGAAACCTTTACATAGTATTAGAGAGATTATGACAGTTCATCAGCATCTTTGGTCCAAGTTTTTTGGCTGCATAACAAGTATATATCCTTTTCCTTTCCCCTCTGGGAACTGCACTTTCAGTGAATTAAACACATGGAGACCAAAAAGTTCAGAACAGTAGAGATGTATTAGGGGAAAAAAGAAAAAAAACAGAAATGAGTACCTGCTAAGTGACTTCAGAAGCATAAAACCTCCCTTTGGTCCCTGGGTAAAGACCAGGCAGCCTTGGTGAAAACACACCTGATTTGAAAGAGGAACATGCACCCTGAGAAAAGTCTGTTGGAAAGAAAGAAAGAAAGAAGGTGTAACATGCCTTTTGGGGGAAAAAATGTGTGTTTTAGATATGAAGAGACAAGTGTTCTCCTGAGGCTGATATTTTTATACATGTGATATATTTAGCATATATCTTATCTCACAATTGTTGTGGATGCACAACCCCCTTGGAAACACATCCAACTAAATTCTGAAGAGCTTTTCCATAAAAATATATCTTCCTTTCCCACTTGTTTTCTTTGTATGTCTTCTCTAAAGGTTTGTGTTTGACTAAAGCTTTCTCCTTCAAAACCCAGGCATTGAGAAAACAGCGCTGCCAAGAAACCCTAATCAAGATTTAGAAGAGCCTGTTGCTATGGAAATAGCCGTGGCATCGCATGTTCAATACGACTTCTGCTGTGTTAAAAAGCAGGCTGAAAAAAACAGAAACTCCGGCCTGAGCAAAATAAACCAACAGAGTAAACCACTCAAGTGAATTATATCAAAAATACATTAATGGTGAAAATTTAGCCTTTATTAGTTATGCTTTCATTGGCTCTTTTTACCTGCAGGCAGACAGACTGCCCCCTCACCCCAAAGGCAGGGGGATTGCAGCAGAGAGGAATTACTTGCACCCAAGCACCCAAAACGAGTTCACTATTTTGCTGAATATATGTTTAGTTGGGGTAGTTGTATCTGCACTTACTCAGCAGTGCTGACACCAAGGGTTGAGTTAACTGTGCAAAAATGAAGTCGTTTTTTGGAGAGCAAAGGCACCCTGCTTCAGGGGAGTGTGTGTGTGTGGGCTGCAGTCAGGGCGACTGATTGTTCTCACAAACTGTCGAGGCCCCACAAAACCTCAGCTTCTGGCAGTTTGCAGCCTGAATTAATCTGGATGTACTGTCCAGGTATCATTTCTATACTGACAAAGTCCAAGGCACATTAGCCTGCATCTCCAGGTCACCTGTCTGACAAGCCCCCTTCACCAGTTTAGTCCTTTGAGCTCCCTCATATCCCACCTATTCACTTAATTTTGGCCTAATATTCTATTGCCTCTTAAATTGAGGCAAAATCATCATGCTGCAGAAATTGACCACAAGTTTGGGAGTAACAGGGTCTAATCCTAAGTATTGCAACATCAGTTCTTGAGACTACAATAACCCTGCTTTTGTTTAGTTTGATCCCTAGTTAAAAGATTGCTGAAGTTGAAGATATAAATTGTCATTTGTGCCTGGAGAGTAAATGGCCCTGAAGGTGAATCAGGTTGATTTACACCTCTCCCTGGTGCTGGCTCAGGATGTTTTCTGTTCCAGGTAGATCTCACCACTTTGGGAATGCTCAAGAATGTGGAGTCAATTTGAAGATGAAAGCTCAAGTTGTGGAATAAGAAATGAGTGGCTCCTCACAAGCAAGATGATTAGATGCACATCCATTTTAGGGCTGTTCATGGACACACGGAGGTTGTGGGTACAATGGTAACTGAGTTATTTACAGAAGTGGTTTTACAGCAGTTCCACATGAGATGCAGGATCGCCCAGTGCATGTATAGCTCAACTGTATGTACCATGTGCAAACGTTGCTGTTCTGGGTACCCCACACCTGAACAGCTCTTTTTAGGACTGCTATAAAACCTTCTTTCAAAACTCTGTTTTTGGAGAAGGATGTAGTATTTGATGTACAACACAGAAAAGCCCATATTATACAGGATTATACAGGATGCCTAGTGTTGGCAGATGGATCTTGAAAGTCTTTGGCCTGCGTGCTATGAATCCGCACCTTAACACCAAGCTGATCCAATGCAGATCCCTGTAAGCCGCCTCATGCCAGTGATGGCTGCAGTGAAACTACTTTTAAAAACTAGAACATAATTGTCTAGTTATCCCAACTGAAATTCTGCACCTTTTAATTTAACCTGATATGGCCTCAAGAGGAAAGAAGAAACAGGAAGAGTTAAGTCCAATGTTGGTAGAAGGACATGCTCTAAAAGCCTGATTATCCAGATGGAACAGATAAATCTGTTACTCTTTCTCTAAATATCAACACTGCATAATTAGCAGCTGCTAAAATAATGGAAGCCAATTGAAGAAAAACATGGTATGCTCTACATTCATTTATTAAATACCTTATGTTTCCAAACAGAGC
Organism: Tringa solitaria; assembly: GCA_026413425.1. Lineage (NCBI taxonomy): Eukaryota > Metazoa > Chordata > Aves > Charadriiformes > Scolopacidae > Tringa > Tringa solitaria. The sequence continues at coordinate 17,595,856 of JAOXJM010000012.1, forward strand.
TTTCCATATTTGCTGCAAAACTATGTAGCTTCATGCTCCACACAACTGAGTGAAAATGACAGCACTGAAATGAGCTATTACTATTTCCATCAGGAAGATATGGGGAACTAGTCTGTGTCTTTGAGGCAAAAATATATATTCATCAAATGGAAAAGCTTTAAAAAGCAGCACTATCTAAGATATCAGCATCCCATCTCCCTTGGAGACAGCTAAACCCCACATTTATCTAAATTATCTTGGTAATATGACAGAGTGATTGCTCACTAATGGTCAGTAACAGTTTTCTTTGTCATTTTCCTAGTCATTACCTCCTCAGAATGAACTCCAGAATAAACTGCTGATGCATCGTGACTAGAATATAAAGCGCACCTTTACAACAGAGACCATTTCTATTAAACTCACGAACCCGTACATTGGACTTCTGACATTTTCATTTACAAAAAATAATACCCGTCTATTACAAACCCTGATGAGCTTAGAGATATTTTATGCTTAAAACAGAAGCAAAGCAATATTTATTTTGCACAGCTGTCTTCTATTTTCTTCGTTCTCTCCCTACAGCAACTCATACACAGGAGCTGCATTTTCTGCAAAGCAAAGAGCACTGTTCAAAGAAGGGTAGTTTGTAGATACTGTATTTCGTTGCCCATTCAGCTGCATTTTTTAATTTGGATGTTTAAGTCTATTTGCCCTTTTTCAGGAGCTGGAGAGAATCACTGATTACACAGTCTGCCTGAATCTCATTTCCCCTGCTGAGTCTGAGAAAAGCCCTCACAGAAGGATTGTGCATGTGGCAGCTGCTTATTGACTCCTTCTTCTCCTCTCGAAGAGTGGAATTTTTCAGAGCTGAGATCCATTGTCTTTATTTCAAACTAAATGCAGCTGATCTGTTGAACTGCAAAGATGGAGGAAACAAAAAACTCGCGCAGAAGCGGTAGAGGAGCCAAAGTGCTGCCATGTGAAGCTGCATGATTCTGAAATACTGCATTAGCCTAGAAAAACAGCGTTAGGGTGACCATAAAGGAACGTCGTATCCTCCCCGGTGTCACACCAAACAGATTCATACTGATGCTTCAGGGAGTCCTAAAGGCTGGAGTGTTGGGGAAATGCTATGGAGCCTCTACGTTGCATTGTCTGACCTTCTTTTCTACAAGAGGGGAACCTGCCCCTTTGCTGTGTAAATGGGAGGTGACAACACAGGGAGCCGTAGTGACAGAGGTGCTCCATCCTGTGCGCTGTGAAATGCTCTTCCAGCCTTGCAAAAGCCACATGCACAAATAAGCTATACATACAAAAAGTTATCAATACTTTTTTTTTAACCTCTGTTGCAATTAGGAGAGAGGGGAGGATCACAGCACTCTCTGACTCCGAAAAAAGAGGGTCCCACCTGAAAAGGCTGATATTTCTAAATTATTAGGGCACAAGGACTCAAAGAGTCTGGTCAAATTTCTCTTTCTCTTAAAATAGGCCACCAAGCCACATAATTTCCCTTGTTTTACAGAAATTGCCATGTATCTTTGCTAGCCTAGCTCGACCACAGAGCTCAGGTCAGTACCATGGAGGAGTTCAGGTCAGCTTGACCATGCGGTTCAGGTCAGGGTCATGCAGTCCATGGAAATGGAGTTCAGGTCAGGTCCTCAGTTTGGCTAATCCAGACGTGCACAACTAACAGAAGAAAAACAAGGCACAGATTACATAAAACAGTGTGGAGCCTCAGGAGTCTAACCACTTCATATTCTTGGGGGTCCATGGTTATTGAAATGCATTCAAGTTCTTCCAAAAAGTGCCATCTGGCAGCATTAGGAACCCTTGACCCTCAGAGCACTGGAGCAGAGAGCCCAGGGAGGAGCAGCCCTGAGCTGGGCTTCTGCACGGAGTCACATCCCAGGGCTGTGCAACGCTCCCCTCAGCAAGGTTTGGGCTTGCTTGTGGCAGCGGATGCTACAAAAAGTTTGTTGCTAGAAGCTTTCAGGCACGACTTCCCAAGCAACACAGGTGTATTCTTTCTCTCTTAAAGGGAGAGAAAAAGACATAGAGCTGAAGTCTTACCATGATTAGATTTTTTGAGTTGAGGCTGCCTCATTCATATTGCTTTCCCTGAAACACAGTGTTGAAGATTTGCATATTTCTGTGTAGATGCAAACAGTAGATCTCCTTGGCAGGCAATGTATTTACCTGGGAGGACAATGAAGGACTGGCACAGAAAGGAAACATTTTTCCCTGCCAAAATGTTGGTGCATCATGGCTTGTCTCCTCTATTCAAATTCTGTTTTCTTATTTTCAAAAAGCCATCTACCACCTGAATGCGATCAGTCTCCTTGAGGGCTAAGAAACAAAACGGTGCATCTGTTCCACATGCTGAATGGGCCATGAGGCTCAGGCTGGGAACTCATCCTGAGCCATATGAGTCCTCCCCCCACGGGGTGAGGGAGCGATGCCTTCAGCGTATACAGTAAGAATTCCCGCTACATCCGTGGATTAGCATGGATTTACTTATTATGTAATATTCTGAAACTAGATGAATTTCTACATTTTCTAGGTGCAGGGTAAGAAACACAGTAAGAACCTGCGAGTATAAGAGGCTGAGCTGGACAAAAGCTCAGGTTAGCTCATTATCGTATCTCCGGTGCCCAGCATTGTGTGGGTATCCACATTTGGCATTTTGTGGCAGCAACTGAGTTCCACAGTTTAATTATGCACTCTGTGTCAAATTGCTTCATTTTATGAGATTCGCTGGAAATGTCATTTAATGCCATTTTGTTCCTGCATATGAGAAAGAGTCACTAATTTTTTGCCTTCACTATACTTCTCTATCTTCTCTCTCCCAAGCCAAGTTTTTTTAAGCTGATCTTACATGGAACATATTGGCATAGACAAGATTTGAATGTTAAATGGTTGTTTTGCAAATCAAGCAACTTAATGAAATGTTTTTAAATAAAGCTAATATGCCTAAGAAGAATAACTATTTGAAGATGGAAATCAGTTCAGGTAGCGCTGAGAGGGATAAAATTATTTTCACTGTTTACAGTTTACACTCTAAGATTTGAAAATATATATAGTACAATAAAGCAGTAAAAATATGAGCAGGAACCACCTAAGTATGTGTGGGAGAGGTGAGAGGAGGGAGGAGGAAAGGGAGAAGGAGTTTAAGCTAGCATAGAAAATTCCCTCCCTATAATCACTTGAACACAATAAAAAATTAATCTATTCTATATATTTCCCACTATAATGAGTTATTTTTTGCCTCAGGCTGCCAATCAATTCAGCTGACAAATACCCCAAACCTTCAAATGTCTTGCATCACGCTCTTACACGAACTAAAAATTTGCACTTAAATGTAACAGAGGGTTAGAAGGAGATATTGTAAAACATTGCTAAATTTATTGAGTAGAAAAGGTGCAATAGCCAATTTATAACAAAATAATTGAATTCTTCAAGGTGATTTAGTCTCTCTTCCTTTTCCCACTGTGTCTAAGAATTTAGCAGGCTACGTAAGCAAAACAGCTCTTTTCAAAATGAGCAGTAGATTCTCAGACAGATGTTTTGACCCTTAAGAAGATTTTAATCCAGGTTTGCACAATCCTGAATCCAGGCTTCTCGGTGGCCTTGCCTGAGAGGGAAAACGAGGTAAAGGAAATGGTAATACTAAAAGAAACACCGCTATCCCAAGTTGGCAGAAGGAGAAGTCTAGTAAGAAACCATCCACACGCTTGGAGTATGTCTCACTGGTATGAGACCAGGGTGCCAACGGGGATTTTCACTCACGAGTTGAAGGCAGGGGGTACCTCAGGACATCCCCTCCTTGAAGGGGGAGAACACAGAGTAATCACTGCTGATCGCATGCAGGATGCTTCCCTTACCAGACTGAAGTGGACAAAAGGTATCTTAATTTTCAGCATTATGCATATGGTTGCATTTGAAGGGAAACTGAATTTTTAGGAAAAGAAGTTTTGGCATTTTGAAAATGAAGGAGAGGCCTTTTTGACCTTAAATGACATGCACAATTCTCTAATCCTCTCAGAAGCGCCCTTGTCACGCCACATGAACAATTTAGAGGAACTTCAGGCCACTCTAAAATCAGGGGGCATATGATTAGCATTAAACCCAAAAGCATTTTAATCCTGCAGCAAGATTAAAAGGGTGCTGAAAACAAAGTGGTGTTCCTATTTCCCCCGGAATGAAATATTTCATTCAATAAGAACAGGAAGCTCTAGAGAAAAACTGCCTGCAGTTTGGGGTGGACGGGAGTGGGGCTGGAGGGCTTTTCAACTTTTATACATCCAGCTATTGACTTCGGGGAGTTTGCTCCAGATCTGCATCGGTGTCGCTGAGAGCAGACCCTGGTCTCCAGCCCTCAGACCTTGCTCAGTTCAAGGGTGGCTTATCTGTAGCTCCCTAATAGAGAGGCTTACAAATAAGTGGCTCAGCTTGGTTAAAAGCCACTTTATAAGCTGCCTGCTACAATACAAAGCTTCCCTCTTTCATTAAAAGGTATTAGATTTATAGGAAGACAGCAGTTGTAGGCCTTCCTGTCACTTAAGGAGAGCACACTTTTATGAGAGCAGAGAAGCCAATAAAAATGTATGGGTTGAGTGAAAAGTACTTTGATGGAGCTGAAAAATATGACTTTAGATATTTGCAAATGATGAACTACATCCTGGACCTGGAGACACAAATTAAGCAAAATGTCTCCATACTTACAAACTGTGAACATGGAGCTGAAGTTATCCTACTTAACTATGACAACTGGCTGACAATCATCAGCCTGGGCTGCCTCTTGGAGCAATGCGATCACAAGTAACTACTACATTAGGCAGGACATTACTGAAGGTAACTACTACATTAGGCAGGACTGGGCGATCCTGAGTGCTGAGGCTTCTATTTTTTGCAATCCAGAAAAGTACCTGAAGTTCCTAAATCCAAGCCATACGCTGAAAATGCAAGGAGGTATTACTGCCATCCTGCCAACCACAGAATCACAGAATCATAGAATGGTTAGAGTTGGAAGGGACCTTAAAAATCATCTCCTTCCAACCCCCCTGCCATGGGCAGGGACACCTCCCACTAGAGCAGATCAAGTTCCTTTATCTATTTAATTGGGTCTTGAACCAAGACTGAATAGGGATTTTCCCTTCCTGTGCAGCATTCACAGTACACATAATGATAAGAAACAAAATCCAGACTGCTGAGCTAAGATGGAGTACCTACATTTATTCTCCCATCCATTTTGTATAGTTCATGGCAAATTTATATTCCAGCTAATGGAAATTATAGCATATTGATAGAAGATGATAATTCAACATCTTGCAAAAGAGGAAACAGAAAAATTAAAGGGAAATTTGCAGATTCAGCATCCTTATTACAATATAATACTAGCAGAGCGTCTCTTTACTATTTTAGACATTTCATTAACATATTACTTGCTTTGGATTCTTGGATTTTAGGAAAAAAAAATCTTAACAGCACTTGATGGGAAACGTGCTGCAAGAGGAGCCCTGATGCTATGGTAACAGAGCTGCATGTCTGTGTGAGCCACGCTGATGCAAGGGCCGAGGGCCGTGAAACACTGGCTTTGCTCCCACGGAGTTCAATGGGAAGACCCTCTGTGATTTCAGGTGTCATGAAATCACTCCTTTTGGTTTTGTGTCAATGCAGGATAGCCCTTCTCCAGATAATTTCCCTTCAAGGTAGAATTTCAAAGGGATCACGCATACAAAAGAAGTATGTTAAATTGACTTCTTTGAAAAGACCTCCTTTGTTCAGGGTTAAGCACCCAGATATCTACTTCTTCAGCTGCATCTTAGATTTATTCATGGCTCTATTACCCTACTTTGCAAATAGTCCATTAAATGTAAGGAACTAAGTATATATGCCAAAGATCTGAAAAAGACATACACATCTTGCCCTGTATTTACCAAGTGGCCAGTGGCCTCCTGAGTCTGGATGTTTGAGGTCTGGTTTCAGGCACCACAATATGAGCAGACAGTAATTCCTTCATATTAAGCTTCAATAATTATTTCTGAAAATGTAAGCTGCTGACCGTGCATGGAACTGTTGGTGGGATCAGGGCATGGTGGTGACTGACAACAGGTATCTTCTGAACAGCCCCCAAATCCTTAAGGAGATTGCCTGGCTCGAACTATAAATCTCTTTAATTATTTCTCAATTTATATTTACTTTCAGACCCTCAGACATTTTTAGTGAAAACAAACAAGGGAACAAACAAACTGAAGTTGCTAATTTTAAATTGATTGCAAATACAGCAGTACAACTAATTATGCCTAATGCCATGACTTGATGGCAGAGAAGGGGAAGTGTGTCTGGCAGCTCAGTGTTTCTAGGGTAAGTATAAGGTAGACTTGGCCTTGACTTTAGGAGTTTACTGTGAGCGCTGTCCCTTCAGAATTTTAGGGGAGAGGTTGCCAACTCTTCCTAAATTATGTGTACCCATGGAGAAACGTGCTGTAAGGTAGAGACCCAGCCCACCCCATGTGAGAGGCTTGCTCCCTGCACCGACTGGCTGGGGAGGTCTGAGGGACCGCAGGGGTCCTCCAGGCCATTGCAGTGGGGGTATCACCCCCTTCCACCCAAAAAAATAGCCAGAGGGGTATGGTAGGTGCCATAACTCCCCATGGGTTTGGTCTGCCTGGACCTCTTGTGAGGGCTGTGAACTAGTCAGGGTACTTCTCCAGGGCTGCAGGACTTGCTCAGCTTGGGGGGGATCAAACTCTGTCTCCCACATTTTAGGAGAGTGTTGAACCCACCAGAATAAGGGATTCAGTGATAACATCACTTTTCATTTGAGTGTGGTCATGGTTCCCTGCGTGGAAATCCATGAACCACATAGCCCAACTGACACGCGGAACGGCAACTTCACAACCGTAGAGGGTTATAAAGGAGGTATGT
>JAOXJM010000012.1:17608587-17619862 GCA_026413425.1 Tringa solitaria
GAGTGGAACCTCCTATGTTCCAACTTGTGCCTGTTGCCCCTCGTCCTCTCACTGGGCTTTGGGCTGCTGGTACCTACAGTGACAGAAGAACACTTGTCTCCCCAGTGTGTGCACGGACACCCTAGTTGCATCATCTGGGTCTTCTTTAGATTGCCATCAGTAAACGAGGCAGTCTAGGGTGCTCCCTGGGGGTGTGTGGTGTTGCGGGTCTCCAGCCTGTGTTCCCCATAGCTGTGGGCTATGCTGAGCGTGCCCTGCTTGCCCTGGTGCCCATCAGTGGCTGCATCAAGCTGAGACCGCTGTGCTGCCTGCCCAGCCTCAGCCCACGTGGCTGCTAGGCAGAGCTGCATATAAATTGTGTGTACAAAATTAAGGAACATGCAGAGGTCTCAGAGAGGTGCTGCGAGGCGTGGGGCAGGGTGAGATTGCAGCTCTCTGCTTCTGCCAGTGCCATGGTGGTTGCACAAGCCCCCACGGGTGCAGGGACCTGAGTAACATTCCCACACCCTCACTTCTTCCCCAGGTCTGAGGCTCCTCAGAGCAGAAGGCAAGGCTAAAAATGTCAGGTGTTCCATATACATCTTTATTTGCATTTTCCCCTAATGTGTTGACATTATTCCCATCACCCAAAGTGTGGCTAGCAATTTACAGAAGATGGACCAAGCCTGATCCTGCCAGGGAGAGCTCGCATGTGTTTGCTTCCCGAGCCGTTTCATGGTGCGCATCCCCGTGGTGGCCGTGGAGATCTGATCTGCTTCACGATCGTGGCTCGGGCACCTGGAGATTGTTGCAGCCAAGGAGCTGAGAAACCTTGTTCCTTCACACTCCACAGCACAGGGAGGCTTGGAGACAGACACAGCCCACCCTGGTGAGAGGACTCACACGAGGATGTGGGAGCTCCTCCTCAACTACGTGGGAGCTCCTCCTCGTGGCTCTGGGCACTCCAAGAGCCATGTGCCAGGGAGCCCCAGCCCAGCTGGGAGCGATTCGGGGGCGACTGACACCTCAAGTGGGAAGCCACGAGCGTAGCTGCACAGCGTCCTCTCAGAAAGCTTTTTGCATTTGCTGTTATCTCCACAAGTTAAATGTATGCAAATTAAACATGGCTGGTAGCCACTAAATAGGTATTTCTTGCCAAAAATATCTGCTCTCTAGGGTCTTCACCTCTCTTGCTTTTGCAAACTGCATCAGATGCCGCATAAGTCACTCTCCAAAATGTGCTGACACCGATACCAGTATCAGGCAAGAAGTTCCCAGCCCTCCCTGCTTTTTCCCTTTAATCTTTTTTTCATGATTTTCGGCTTTTGCTTTTACATTTCTAAGCAATTAATTTTTTGGCTCCCACACAGGATCAACAGGTGTGGAATGACTGGCGTGGCCCTGATAGGCTCCATCTGGTTGCTGCTGATAAGGTAATCCTGCAGGCTGAGGGGCAATATCTCCAATAAGCTTAAGAGGCAGCAGCCTGATCTATTTGCAAGAGAGAACAAGCCCTGCAGCCAGCATTGTTATTCCATAGGAACAATTGGGCACAGAGAGCACAGTGTGGAGGCTTTCACCCAGTTATTTTTCCCCTGGGAGTGATGATTCACCCGGTGCAGTTGTATCCCCTCTCGGAAGAAGGAAAATCTTTGCTTTGTGAGTAGCTTGCCCCCTCAAACCCCATGGTTTCTGAATCAAGCCAAATATTGCTTTGTTTCTTTACCTCCGTAAACTCTTGGGTCCTTATTTAATCTTCCCCGATTCAATGGGAAATACGTCTGTTGCCTTTGTATTGATAATAATTTATTTTTTTTCTGTGCCTTCTACAAAGCTGTTGTAGCTGTTGGGTTCTCTATACGGGCTGTGAGGGGGGGCAATGGGGATGTGCTTGGGGTGCCCTCTGCAGATGAAGGGCTCTGTCATCTGCCCCGTGCAGGTTTGGGTCTGTGGTCACAGCCAGGAGAGCTATGCAGGCAGGCTGAGCACCACTTTGCCTCCCCTCGGTGGGTTGTCCTGGCTTGTGGCATGAACCACGGAGTGCTGTGCTGGCTTCTGCCGTGCCAAGAGCATCACAAGCCCATGCCTGCGCCTTTCACAGTGCTCATTTTGTGGTATTTCAGCCAACGGCTTTGGGGTTTATTTTATTGATGATTTGGGTTCTTAGCTTTCACTGTGTGCTTACCCTCTTCAAATACACCCTGTAGCTTCCCCCTGGGCAAAACACGCAAACGTGTGCTGTGGGTTCAGCAGGCGACCTGCCCCACTGAGGGCAGCCAGACGGTCCCACTGTAGCTCCTTGGGGAGCCATGGGAATTAACAGCTCGTACCCTCTCCCCTCAGCTGGGGAAAGCATGGAGAGCACTTTTAAGCTGGTGCCCACCTGGGAAAACAAGCGGGCAGCGCTGTGGCAGACGCGTTTTCCCACAGGCAGGACGGGGTTATCTCACTGCCATCACTCAGGGGCAGTGGCGTGAAGGAGGCGCCGGGCTGCAGAGCCTCCACCCCACGCTGGACTTCATGCTCCAGGGATGAGCAAAAGCAGCGTCACTGGCAAAACACCGCGTTGCTTGTAGCCACGGGAGTTGCTGCATCACTGCATCAGGCTGCCTACCTCTGCCCCTGTCAGCCACAGCCATTCCTGCCACCTGTGCGCACAAGGAACACACTTGCTTGTGCCCGAGAGGACAGCAGCAGCCCTTCAAAGCGGGGAGGGGGAGTGGGGAGCATACAGGCTCCCTTGGCAGGAATAATTGAGCTTTTCCTCTTTTTGAGCAGCTGCTGGTGTCAGAGATCACACCATCTGCTGGTGAGCTAAGCGCAGGAGCTCACAGCAGCGAGGGAGGATTTCTGCCATCATCGCTCATCCCATGGGAAGGAGGTGTTTGCAGGGGTGTCTCGGCCATTTCTGGCACCCGGGGCTCCCCGGGGGCACTGGGAGCCCCTTGCCCTGCCAGCCTGTGCCGGGGGATCCCTTACCTCCACCCACTGCACTGGAGGGGGGGCAACCCCAAATGCAGCCCAGAATGTGCTGGGGGGAACCACTGCCATCTCATGCAATGAAGTCACTGTCATGCTGAGGTGATGGCTTTGCTGAGGGATTCTGAAGTGAAGAGTCAGGGAAGACACCACAGGAGGAGCACGGGCAGGTGACCCAGGGGAGGTGGCCCTTGCAGAGGACATGTGGTGGGAGATGAGGCTGTGCCTCCTGGTGTGTTGTAGCAGCAATGCTGGGCTACAGCTGGTGCTCACCCCTCGGCTGTCAGGGGGAGGAGGCTAGGAGCTTCAGTTTTGATCAAATACAGTATATCCCCACGGTTTATGACATTCATGGATTTAACAGATGAAAAATTAAGATTATCATATTAAATATACGCAGTTGATTCTCCACTCTGAGAGAGCTTCGCCTCTGGTGCCTCCCTTCTAACCCCCCCAAGGATGTCTGAGCACTAAGACAAGACTTCCAGCTCCCACCTAACAAACAGGTGGTGCCTCTTCCAGCACTTTTAAAAGCTTGGAGATGAAAAGTGGCTATTCCCCCTCCCAGCTCTCCTCCTTCCCAGCCCCAGGCAGCCCTAGGGAGAGGGGCTCCAGCTGCAACCACCTCAGCACCCCATTTTCTGGGACCCGCAGACCCTCTGCTACTGCTGGGACTGCGCTCACACCAAGCATGGAGCTGGAATGCTCCTGTTTGCACTGGAGACTGAGAAGGAGTGAGCATCAGTAATTACATGGAATGGTTTATGCGAGGCTCATGTACATGCCTTTTGGGACAAGCACAGAGGTGATGGGAAAGGTCTGCATGGTGTCCTCCCGTCTCTGACAGAATGATAAGGCCAAAATGCTGATTGCTTTTGCACCTGGGTAGCTTCACTAGTGTTAATTGAGTGGTGGAAATGGAGGATCTGTGTAAGCAAGATTCAAATCAGACACTGCTATTTAGCGCTGCTTCAGGTTCTCTCTGCAGGATTGCTTCTGTCAGAGTGAAGAATGAAACAAAGAGGGAAAAGCCTAAATAGTGATTAATGAAGAATAGTCCATATTTAATCACAGCTTTCAATTCAGACTTTATAATTTAAACTTCAGTAATTGTCTTCATGATTTTGGCATCTGCTCATCCCAGCCTACACACTATCTTTGGACTAACAGCACGGCTTATCTTTGCAATTAGGCATTCAGTGTAGCAACAAATCTTCAATTTGGTGTGAGTCACTCAGCTGCTGAATCAAACAATGTGTCACTAAACAAACCAGTTTCCTCCTGACCTCATATGATGATAATAATGACTTGTGAAGCCATCTTGAGAGTTCTTTGGTATAATTTGCTGGTACTTTCTGACACATTCGTTTTCATAAACATAATTGGGTCCTGTCCCGTTAGAAAGGGGATACAGCAGTACGCAAACAATTGATAGTAGTTATTATCCTGGAAATGCAGGCAACCCACCTCAAAACTAGTTGCTAAAAAAGCTATCTAAAAGTAAGAGCTGTAAGTACAGGGTGAGCCAAAATTGCAACTGCATCAGCTCTGAGGGGCAGATGGGGATCTGGACTCTGGCTACAGGGCTGGACAATGCTGGGGTGGGAGCTCCTGGTGCAGACAGGAGCCCAGTGCCTCCATACGGCAGCTGCACGCCCGCTGGTCTGCATCATGAGTGCCTGCATTAGAAGTAATACATAGTATACATGGTAATAATTAGTCATTATTAGGAGTAATCCATAATCTTCAGCTTAATGTAGTTAAGGTGACGTTTGGTGCTAAAAGGTTATGGTACCTAGAAATTCCATCTCTGCGCTCAACCAAAGAGCGGTGCTGGGGTGGAAGACGTGCAGTCCCAGGGCAGGCTGTCCTCAGAACATGAAAACTCTCTAGTGAGAGGTTAGATACCTGCCCTCTGCAAATGCCTGCCCTGGGCTGGAGCGAACTGCCACTGAGAAGGCCTGTCTTGATCCACTTTCACTTAGGTGAAATGGACCAGAGGAAATGGTCTGAAGTTGCAGCAGGGGAGGTTTAGATAGATATAAGGAAGAATTATTTTGCTGAAAGAGTGGTCAGGCACTGGAACAGCCTGCCCAGGGAGGTGGTGGAGCCACCATCCCTGGAGGTATTTAAGAAACCTGTAGACATGGCTCTTCAGGGCATGCTCTAGTGCTCAAGATTATTGGTTTGTGGGTGGGTGTGATGTGGTGGGGTGTTGTGTGTGTGTTGTTGTTTTTGGTGAGTTGTTTGGTTAGTGGGTGTTTTTTTGTGGGTTTTTTTGGTGTTGTTTTTTATTTATTTCATTTTTTGTTTGTTTGGTTTTTTATGTGGTTGGAGTTGATGATCTCAGAGGTCCCTTCCAACCATGGAGATTCTGTGATTATTTCAGATGAAATGTTTGCAGTTTGATTTTGCTAAGTTAGATGAGAAATCTCAGGGATAGGCTGAGAACGCCACAAACATGGACACAGCGGAGATACTGAAGGTGACTGGACAGATACAGACAACACCTTGAAGTACACATGAGTCTAGAAGATGTCCTGCCTTCCTCTAAATACAGGTTAGATTATTACTGTAATGGCAGCAGTGCAGACAGACACTTTACTGACACAATTCTTTTTTTTTTTTTTTTTATTCCCTGAAAAGATTAACACTGGGCTCATCGGAAACAAACGTTCTCAAAAGAATGCAGTCATTCACATTTCCATCTACACAAAGAGAGGCCCATCCTGAATGTTTTGACGAGACATGAATAATCTTTCATCCAAGAGGCAGGGGAGGAAAGGTGGAGGGACTTGGGTGACTGGGGAGGGGACTGGAGCCTGCCAGGTACTCAAAGGAAAACACAGCCAGTTCCCTCACCTGCATAGCAAATCCCTTCAAATCCAACTCCCAGGTTTTCTCATAGGAGTTAACAAACTGACGGCACCGTAAGCTTTGAAAGACACAGAAACAAGTAGGTCATGATGCATCCATGAGCTCCTGGCATTTGCTATCACTGCTTCTGCTCACTGGTGGCCCCAGCACAGAAATCCTTCCTGCACCCATGCTGTTTCCAGCAGGGTTAAAGATCTCAAGCTTCTGCATATTTTCTGACTTAATCTTTCTGAGGTGTAAATGTGGATGGATGTGCAAGGTTATCTGTTTTGTTTGAAAGCAGCCCTTTGTGAGCACATCCATCTGAGATACTTATCATGTCTCTTTTTCCCTTTTGATCAGCCCAGCAGTTTCTGCACCTGAGACCTAGATCTCAGAGGCAAAATCCATCATTAAATGTTAAAAATCTTCAAGGAGACTGGCAAAATGATTCCAATTTTCCAGTGGAGTAAATGAGACCAGAATTTATTCCCATTTCTGCTGAAAACTGGCATGACTGTTGAGCTGATGTGCTTATCAAGACAGGTGTCTGCTTTAACCTCCATGCCCTCCTGAAAGATTCTTTCTGTGATGTGGGTTGCTATGGTGTGTCCAAGCACTCAGGGCATCTTTGGCCAAGCAGCAGTGGAAAGATCCTGGCGCTAATAGGGTTGCTGTGGTCTTGTTTGGGGAAATGCAAGGAATGGAGTCTGACTTTGCTATGATGGATGTAAATGGGAAGGGACAGAATAAACTCAGAAATTGTTCCACTGTTTATTCAGAAGTGTTTGATTACAGCCAAGGAAAACAGAAAAGGTAAATTTAAAAAGTTATCTCTGGAAGTGCTCTGTTGGAAAAAAAAAAAAAAAGACCAAACTTTTTGCATCGTTTCTGTCCAAGTTAGTAAAAGGAGCGATAGTGTCAACTACAGATTATACTGTTAATTCACTTCTTCCAGGCAGCTGTATCCGCCTTGACATGGGCAGTAGTGACAGCAGATTAACTCACCTGCCGCAACTTCTTTTTTCCCTCTAGTCTCCCCCCCAAAACCTACCTCCTGCCAGCCCCCACACTGCAGGGTGCTTGGCAGCGCCTCAGCAACTGCCTTCCCCCCTGCTGGGTGCCTGTAGCAGAAAATGCACTTTGCCAAACCAGAGTGTATTGTATGTGTAAAGGCAGGGTCACCTGAGTCAACATCTCAGCTTTGCTTGGCTGTTTGCAGAGCTTCATTCCCTGCCTGTTCCCAGTTCACTCTGAACACTGAGATCCCAGGCTCCTGCTGGTTTCAGGTCACTTCCTTTGGAGTCCTCTCTTTGTTGTGATCTTCTTTTCTGGCATGTATTTTCATGCCCACTTAAAGTTGAGTGTTCCAGTAGGGATGCTGTAAGGATGCCTGGCCTACTGTGTGTGGGACATGCACACATTTCCCTGTGTCAGTATCCCGACTGATACCTGGGTATCTGACTGACTGGGTATCTGCAGCACCTACTGGTGTAACCATACATTCCATTGTTTCATAATACGTAGGAGAATCTTGTAGGGTACTTGGTGATGGCCAAAATCTTTGCTCTCTAGTTGCCTCCAGAGCAATAACATGAAACCTCTCTCTGCTGATGCCAACATATCCCAGGCAGTCCCTGCCTGAATATATGATTTGGCTCCCACGCAGTGGGGAAACTGTGTCATCTGAAATGGTAGATGTCATGGTGTTGTGGGTTGGCCCCAGCCAGCAGCTCAGCCCCACGCAGTGGCTCGCTCACTCTTCCCCCAGCAGGATGGGGAGAGAATCAGAAGGGTAAAGGTGAGAAAATTCATGGGTTGAGATAAAGACGGTTTAATGGGTGAAGTAAAAGCTGTGCACACAAGCAAAGTAAAATAAGGAATTACTTTACTACATCCTGTCGGTGGCCATGTCCAGGAAAGCAGGGCTCCATCATGTGTAGTGGTTACTAGGGAAGACAAAAGCCATCACTCCAAATGTCCCCTCTTCCTCCTTTTCCACCCCAATTTTTATTGCTGAGCATGATGTCATTCAGTATGGGATAGCCCTTTAGTCAGTTGTGGTCAGCTGTCCCAGCTGTGTCCCTTTCCTAGCTTCTTGGTCACCCTCAGCTTACTAGCTGAGGGGGAGTGTGAGAAAGCAGAAGGTATTGATGCTTTGCAAGCACTTGATTAGCAACAGCTAAAACATTGGTGTGTTACCAACGCTGTTTTGGTCACAAATCAAAAACACAGCACCATATGGATACTATGAAGAAAATTAACTCCAACTCAGCCCAAACCAGTACACAGAGAGAGGACATTTGCAATACCTGCAGTGCTCATTTATGGATGCCCATTCACACTTCTATTACTATCACCCAGCATAAATTGTGGTCCTTGGCATCCTAAAGTTGTACTCCTGTGGCTTTCTGTAACAGGCAAGCAATAAGATCCCTCCATCGGTTGCTCTCTCTTCCAAAACTGACATTCAATTGATGACAATATTATTAGATATTCTGCTTGCTCTGAAAATTTAATATGGGCACTGAGAACTTAACAAGATCGTGTCTTCCTATGTTGACTGTTCTGAAGGGTCACAAGTATACAGGTCTGGATTTGGTACCCAAAAAAGACAGCCCAGCTAGCCCAGGATTGCTTCCTCAGAAGTGTAGTCAACTTTATTGACAGAATAAAATAAACCAGCCAGAAGGCATTTAGCCTAGGAAGCATAAATTGCCCTGAAAGCCCTGAGAGCTGACACTCATCCAAGGTAGGCGGGGTAGACATAAGGTCATGCATACTTGAAGCTGTCTGCCATCAGGTGCAATTCACAAAGACTTTTTGGAAACAACATTCATATTTTACACCTCTTTTCAGAGCTAGATGGGTATTTGTGCCACTGTAGCCACATCTACACCGTCGGTAACCGGTGGCAGGCGAGGGCTGGTGCCCCAGGGGTGAGGAGCAGCGAGTGGGCAGTAGCTCAGCAAACACACTCCTAGTCCAGCTGGGTTTGTAAGGAGAGCCTTTGCTGGTGAGTGGGTGGCACCCATCTGCCCCGAGTATGCTGGCAGGGCACCGAGAGCTTCCCAGGGTGCCAGAGGGAGGCTTGAACTGGTGTCAATCTAGGATTTTCAGTTGGAGTGCTATGAAATCGAGTGCAGGCCATTTCAATGCCAGCTGGTTACTGACAAAAGAGCTAAATAAACATCAGGGAAACAGAAGAGAAAATAATGTTAATTGCCCAGCTTTTGAGGGCTCCTAACAAAATATAATATTCTACAAAAGCCCAGAGGCAGGCGGGTGACTCCCTGGGAAAGCACCACTGTAAGTGGCAAATTTCATTAAGAGGCTGAAAATAATATACTTTTGCCTAAGCAGCGGTTTCTATGCTTAGAAATCATTCTGTTTAACCGTTTCTCTTCAGCAAAAGATTTTGTTTGCTAAATGTGAAAGCTACCCAGTTTATTGTGTGTATGTGCACAGAACAGCTCAGATGTAGTCTCTTGCAAGTACAGAGCCCACGTTCAACTAAATGCCATGATAGAAGTCCTCACCGACAGCAATTGCAGCATGACCTGGGGGGTTAGCAGGGACGCCCAGGAGTGCCTTGGTCCTTAGGGGTGCTGGTCACTCACAGCCCAGGTAAAGGCAAAATAGTTCCTTGGTTGGGATAGTCAGGCCCTGCAAGGTTTCCAGAAGAGGGAGTACGGTAGACATCATCCAGGATGGGATTCAGCTTGGGTCTGAGACATCCAGATGTGGATGCCAGTGAGCTCTAGGCTTCGCTGACTTCAGCTGCATCAGGCTGAGTGGGAGCATGGGTACCTGACCCTGTCCCACAACCACGGTCCCAAACAGCCGACACAGTGGTGGGCAGTACAACCCATGGAGTCAGAGTGGTGCAGCCCACTCTACCAGAGAAACCAACTCTATCACAGCCTGTCACACCCTACGCTTCACCAACACTACTGACTCCATCCGCTATAATGCAGTTTATATACCTAGCTCACACATATGTATGTGTATGTAGGTACCTAGGTTTGCATCTGCATTAATCTCATGCTGAATCCCACCCCCTCAAAATCCTGTGTAGTCAAATTCAACCAAACCACTGACTTCCAGCTTAACTATCAGGCTGTACGTGAATTTATGAGACAATAACTGAAACAGCTTAACTTTGCACCGCTCTAAAGGATGGGGAAGCTCTTAGAGCTGTAAGGCTCCTTCATTTTCTCTCAGACGAAGAATAAATAAAAGCAGTTTCTTTCTGCATTGAGGACATCTAGAGGACTGTGTCACGTGCTTTCTCCATTGCATAAAATATGCCAGGTCACGATTGCTTCATCAGTCGCTGGGAAATCGTGATAGTGCAGCATATTAGTGCCACGCCGTGCGTACTAACCTATGTCCAGATGGTGTATGGCCACCAGAAGACAACGGGATGAGCCCTTCTCCTTGGCTGACCTCAGCAAAGCTCCTGCACTCACGTGGCAATACTGCAATTTGTTTCCTCATTGAAGGGCTGCAGCAAAATGGAAACCAAGACAGGCTGCCAGCCCGAGGAGATGCCAGCGGGGCCAGAACACAGTTGCCAAGCAAGTTTAAGTGATCCCAGCTGCAAAATACACTGGAAATCTCTTATGGCACCAAATGCTAAGCAAAAAACAAGGCCAGATTTTGAAGGGCTGCACAGGGCTAATGGGGCAGAGAGGGAGTCCTCCGGCCTGATGTACCTTGGCTTCAAAGGGGATTGCATTAGCTGTTACATCTTCATTTTAAAGTAGCCCTCAGAGATCTTAAATTACATCTCATATCTTAAATATTTTCTTTGCTAAAAGGGATGGGCCAGCCTTTTCGTTTTGACAGCACCATGCCCTTTCCTGCAATGCTTAAAATACAAACAGTCTGCTGTGCTCTGCCTTGTATAAAAGTAATAATAAAAAAAATTCCTCCACCTTTAATATTTACTCCTAAAAATGGTGTTTCTCTGTGTGAGGATAAAGTAGGTGACTAAATGTTCTAGGACATGTGGCATGGTGACAGTGTAAATCAGATGCTGTAACCACCAATTTGCTTATCCTCATGGGTATTCAATTTAAGCTGAAATGTGCCAGCTGTGAGCAAGGGTGTCTTGCAGCTCTCAAATACGGATTTATGATGCATTTGTGTTTCTTTCCTGTATTATACCACCCAGGTGTATAAGCCCTGCCCTTGCTGGCCACCCTTTCAGTATTCTGATACCATTTACCCGTTTAATCTTTAGCTGAAGATAAACCACAGCAAACATGTCAGAGCTCTGTCAGATCACACACGTGTGTGTGGATTCCTGAGCAGGTGAAACTGGTGATAAGATTGCAAAGCATCTGCTGATATTTAAGCCACATCTACCTGTCTGCTAAATCCAGGACATGTCGCTTCAGGTCTACAACTACTTGAAAGGACACTGTAGAGAGGTTGGTGCTGGTCTCTTCTCACA
>JAOXJM010000012.1:17620090-17641416 GCA_026413425.1 Tringa solitaria
CTTTGGCAGGGGGGTTGGACTAGATGATCTCCAGAGGTCCCTTCCAACCCCATGGTTTTTTGTGATTCAGTGAAAGTTATCAGTGGTATCACAAATGTTTAGAGCAGGCGCATTAGATATAGACTAATACTTGCACAGGGCTCTGTGTGCCAGCCAGTGTGTAAAACTTATACTTGGCATGAAAGTCATACTGCTTAAGCATTTCAGTCCTTTCTGCAGCGTCAATATAATATTTTGAAAGTCAAGTCTTGGAAAATAAGGCGTTGTCCTTCAAATGATGAGAATGCATTTCAAATATTGCAATTGAGGATTTTTGAAATTTTTTACAGCTAAGATTTTAAAAACTAAGCAGAAACTAATATGATGAGGATGTCGCTTATCTCCAATAACTGAGATTTTAGAAGAGCACAAAATATTAAAAGAAACTTGAAAAACTCGTGAAAGTTGACACTGTACAGGCCAACACCATATAAACAACCCCATGAAGTTGTACAAACGTTGTCAGGCTGAGCAAAGTGCTGTTTTGACAAGATAAGAAGTTAAAATATATTGTACAAAGTAGCTGAAAATCTTTTCTTTTAGGCTGCCTTATCAGTCGCGTGTCTGGCGAATGTAAAAATGAGGTAATTGATTAGCTCACCACACACTGTGACATCAGTTTCCAGTTTCTGCCACTTGCTCCAGCATCCCACCCATCTCTCCCTGTCAGCCTGTCACTGCCCTCAGACACTTCACTCTCCCCAACGTTTCTCATAACTGTCAGTTTTTTACATAGTTGCCATGGAAATTTGTGCTGAAATACCAGTTTCCACTTGAAGAGGTTGGCGGTTCAGTTTGTCCCCCTGCTCTGCAGTGCCCCAGTAGCCCCCATAAGGACCTCCCAGGATCCTGCATTGCCAAAGCCAAGTACTTTGTGGAGGCAAAGCTGCCTGGATAACACAGCATCCCCCTCTGGGGAAACTTCCTTCTGGTCAGTGGTGTAAAGAAAAGCCCAGCTGGTGCCATTCCACCTGGCACATCATTTGTGTATCAGTTGAGTGGAGTCACAATGTCAAAGTGCTTTTTCTCTGTGTTTTGAGACAGCGACAGGGAAGAGGAGCTCCCACTCCAGGCTTTTGCATCTGTAAGCAGGAATAGCAGCCTATTCCCTCTGCTGTATGCCTGGTTGAGGGTGATGTTCTGATATCTTATACTTTAATTAAACTCAAAGTCCCAGAAGATGTAAACTGCAAGGTCTGACCTATTTTTCTTCTAAGGACACTGGAGGGATATTTTGAAGACTTACTTGCACTGGACCTGCCATTTGCTTACAGCTGGAGCTCTGTGAGGAAATCTGCCTGCCACTGAATTTTTCTTGGGGGGTACTTATGACAAGTAAATCATAAGTGAATACCAGAAGTGGGACAAACACAGGCAGTTTTCCTTAGAGATCTATGTCTGTTTATGAATAGAGAGGTCACCCATGCAGTCTCTGCTGTGGATGAAACCCAAACTTCCCAAGGCTGTCTCTCCCACCAGGGGTGGTTCCTGGAGGCATTCAGGCAAATGAGGTGATAGAGAAAACATTTGCTGGGATGTGACTTTGGTGGCAGGGGTGTGCCCTGCCTGGCTACCCACCTGCTCCTGATCCCCTGTCCCACACCAGGTGTGCTAGCCCGGAGGAGTAAATAGTGAAGCCTGGAGCATTCTCCCACCCCAAACCAACAATTCACAACACCTGAACTAATTTTGGCTGGAGGAGGTTGATTGAAATGTCTTCGTTTTCTGCTAATACTGCACAACACACTCCGAAGTGAGTTTGGAGGGAACTCTTTCTTCTCATCATCTCTTTGAGACGTCTGGGAGAGGCGTGATCTATTTAGCACCACTTCCGTAGGACATGTAATGGCACGAGCATTCCTATAGCTGTGTGACCTGTCTTTACCACGAACCTTGTGACATGCAGTGTGCTTCTTCCAGCTCTTGGAGCTGGAGGATGTAAAATCATCTCCACTTTCACCTTTTAAAAAATTACTGAAGTTGGAAGTCAGACATGAAAACATGACGCAAAAGCAGTCTGTAGGTACAAAACTGAAAATACCCGTCATGCTCCCATTCTAAAGGGGATGAATTCGTTCATTTTAATTTTTGTCTGTTAATGAGATGCTTTGGCAACTTGGCAGCATTTCCAGGCTTGGAACAGCTGGGAGGGGACTCTGTTCTGGGAAAGTCTGAGCTGCTGGAGTGATGCTGGTGAACTCAGTGGTACAAATGAAGGTGAAGGTTTGCAAAATCAAACTTTTAAAATGCATATAATCAAAACAAATGAGATTTGTCATCCCCTCAGGGTCTCTCTTAAGTGGCTGCCTTTTCTGTGGTAAATGTCATCTATCCTGAAATCTGTTTTCTTTCTATGAGAAACAACTGATTTTTTAACTCTTGCCTGTTCCCTGCTGATGTCTGATCATACTGCTGTTTCTTTACAGATCAGCAGCTCTGCTGTAGGCAATAGCATTCACTGTGACCTCATGTAGTTTCTGAGCCAAAGACAATAATTAAAGGGAATACAGAGTATGAAGCCCATTTCTCTTGTCACTGCTACGAAAATTAAGTGACTTTATTTTATTTCACCTTAGTTGCACTGATTGAAATGTGAAATTGTGCTAGTAAGTGGTTCTCTCCTGCCTATTTATTAGGGTTCATTTGTTCATTCAGGCAGGCGATGGCCCATATCTAATGCTGAATTCTCTGTTGCTTCATACAGGTCCCTCCTTTGACAAAAGAAGGATTTTTACCCTTAGAAATCATTTTGAGAACTGAAGTAAAGCACTGCAGTGCAATGAAAAATCCGATTAAGCTAATTAAATACTATGATTAGATTACAATGTTCGCCTGAATGCAGGAGGCCACTACGACTATGACACCTTGACTCTTGCACAGCTTCTGGGCCGCATTTTTCAAATTGCCAATTTCATTTTGTGCTGTGCACAAGGTGCAAAATTCATCTGACACGGGCTGACGTGTGGACATAAGAACTCGCCCGCGTGCGTCAGGTTCACTGCAGGAGGGGAGTGAGCAGATGCCAAGGGACAAAGAGCTGTCTCAGAGGTAGGAGTGGGAAAGAAGGTGAGTGACTTTCTACCTGGGTCCCTTCAGCTAAAGACAGAGTTTGCCTCTAAAGACATGACAAGAGCATCTATCTGCTAGATAAGCCCCTGTGAGGTCCAGGAAGCCCTGAAGACACAGAGCCAGGTGGCAGGCAGCAGTGTCAGCTGGATGCTGCTGCCTGAAAGGAGGACAACCACTGACCATGTCATGTCAGCAGCTGCTTTCACGTCCCAGAGCTGGACCTTTGAAGTAAAAGTGCTCTCAGGTGTTTTCAGCTTCCAGAGAAAGAGCTGTGATGGAACTCTGGTGGCTTCCAGAGCTGAGGAGACTGAATTTCACTGAATTCAGAGCACTAAAAGTCTAAGCACCCAAAAGGACACTACCAATTTCTGTGTGTCATGAACTTCAGGGATGTGTGGCTGCAATGAGGCAGTGCTGCCAGCATAAGCAACTGTCTGCGTCCACTAACACTCCAAATCTGAGAAACAAAACTTCTGAGAAACTCCAGCTGTGTGAAATAGCAGGCTGGGCTCCCAAAATCAGGTGAGACATTTCTCACTGTTCAAATGGGGTATGCCTTCTCCTCCACAACTTTCTCTACTAACCCACTCATGAGGAAAATATCCTATTCCCTCCGCAAAAAGAAGAAACCAGGGAGCACAATTGAACCTGAATTTTAATCCCTTAGGAGCAGCTCTGGGGAGAAAAGGGGGGAGACAGGAGGATGCAGGTCCCCCTTGGCTACTGGAGCTCCGTGGCTCTGTGTCACCTTGGGGTGGTGATCTCAGAGGCGTGGCGTGTCCAGGGGCCTGGACAGGCACTCCACCATTTAAACTGCTTTGTTCACAGCAGCAGGAGACAAAGTTGATCTTCCCCTGGGCAGAAAGAAGTGGCAGATGTGCTACCACAGCTCATTGACACCACCTTATGAGGGTGACATCCACTGGTGATGACAGAAGAGCAAATGAGGCAAGTTCATGTGTTATTATGGCAAAACCATGTCAGATTTGGCCATGCTTCACCTTCTAAAGTAGAATTTGTTGCTATTTGACTTCTATCTTTTCTGACCACTGAACTGGGGAGGGGCAGAAGATGGGCATGTAACTGTGGGGGGCATCATGTTCCCCAGATCCGGATCAGAGGTGTCAAATGTAAACTAAAGAGGGAACAGGGAGAGGCAATGGCTGCCAAAGTGGAGCCAGACATGGTGTCCACACTCCTTTCCCCAGGGAACACCCTGAGATGTTCTCCCACAGCAGGAAGAGAGAGGAAATCTGGATCAGGCACCCCAGCCAGCATTTGCTGTCTGGCATATGCTTCAGAACATGACTTGTTTTACTCACCTCTTACCCTGTGGACCAATGGAGACTGGCTTTAGGGAAACATCTTGCACATTCCTGGGCAGTCACACACATTTCCAGCGCTTGCTCTGTCACATAACTGCTTGTATCTGTGGCTGTTATGACATGGTTTTTTGGTGGTCATGTAAAACTGTTTTCTTTCAAGTATTCTTGTTTGATGTCAGAATAAAGGTGAAAGATGAAGACCAGAAGTCGGTTTGGGGGTTATTCTCACTATGGTTTCTCACTGAACATCTCTTAGCAAAATCTTTATTTAAACTTATTTAAAGATTCTGTCATCTGCCTTGGCGACATCTTATACGAATTCTGGGAAAAAGACAGAACCAATTAAGATCAACAGCCGTGCTGCAATTTCCATTTCCGTGCTGTATGCGTATGGCATTTGCTCATCCCAGCCCTCCTGGCATGACACGGTCACCTCTGGAGGTCTCTTCCAGCCTAAGTGAGGCTCTGATTTTATGGCTGCTCAAGCACAGGCTTTTACGCACGGCTCTGCAGCTTGACCTGAGTTACACGTAATGAGGGCATTTGCTAAACAGCATGTCCTTTTGAGGTATGTTAATGCTTTTAGCTTTCTTTTCATAGATGTTTCCTTGAATAAAATATCCCACAACCTTTATTCTAGTCACGTAAAAGATTTATGCCTGTCTTTTTCTGAGGTGAGTGAAGAGAGGCATTCTGAATGGGAAAAAGGGGGGGGAGGGGAATGCTTAATATGTTTCCTCTTATAAATATTGAAATTATATCTAAAAATATTTTGTATTTCATTTGTCACCATATTACCTTCTAAATCAGATATGCATGGAAAATTTAGAGACCTCCACTGCCCCTCTGATTGTCTTCCTTCCTTTCTTCCTGGAAACTAACTTATCTTGGGTATTTCCATTCATCTTTCCCCAATATAAGGAAATAAAGAATATAATTTTATCTACATTTTTGGACCCTCTTTTTCTTTATAGGATGGAGGGGAATTTTCCACAGGGATGCACTTCCACTGGAGGAAGCAGACTCCAGCAAATGCCTATTTCCTAACAGAAAAGTTCACACATTTGTGGGTGAATAAGAAGTTAGTCATGAGTAATTTGTTGGCCTCAGCTACCGTGGTACCTGGTGGGAGTGACATGGGTGCAGGTGCCCCATGGCAGCCGCTGCCCTGCCAAGGAGCCAGCCCTATAGCGCCAGAACTACACATCAATGGGCTGACACCACACACTCTTGGGTCATTTCAACAAATAAGGACATTTTAATTCAGAAGTTTGATTTCAGTAGCAAATGAGGACGTGCAAGTTATTCAACATACATGTTGAAAAATTTTGTTCAAAAACTAGTTCTTGTGGGAAAACTGTTCCAAATTTTTCTAAAGAGTATTATCTCCGATATATATATCTCCGATATTATATCTCCGATGCAGTTTCCAAACATTAGTCCTTCAGTCCATCAGTCCTAACAGATTACTTATCTCAATGAAGAAAGGCAGTAACCTCCATGAAGAGCTGCTACTTGCATGCTGGATTGGAGCTCCCCAGGACTCTGTGACATCTTGGGGCAGAGAAGGGAACCTGCTGGCTCTGGCTGGCCCAGGCATCTCCCAAAGGTACAAATTTCCCTTGGAGAAAGGGACTCTGCAGAAAATATGCTCCAGCTGCTCTTCATATGCCTTCCTGCTTCCCTTTCTGAGCTGTGGGAGAGGGAATGAGGGCAGCCCCACGTCTCCATCCCACCATCGCGTAGCAATGGAAATGCTCCCAGAATAAATATCAGCCTTTGCATAGCCATGAATTTCTAAATCTCTGTATACTGTGTGGGCTTCACTAGTTAATAAACCAGTTTTACAAAAAGAAAGCACATTTTTTTAAAGCTTGTTTTCAGAAAGGAATAGAAAGTAACGCATAATTAATTGCAAGTCATAATAATTTAGATACTTAGGGATAAGCACCCAAACAAAATGAACTGCAAACGCTATTCAATACACAGACATGGAAGTAAATCAAGCAAACTGGAGCTGTTCATAAGTAGAGAGTTGAAAAAATTAAAAATTAGGACAGTGTCGCAGTGCAACTAGCTCTTTGCTGGCATTTGGTTGGGAATAAACATTTTTTATTCACAGTAGAGTGCAGTTCTCACTGTGTCGGCATTAAATAATAGTCTTCCTTCAGTGATCACACTGAGAAAGAAGAATTAATCTGCTGAGAATACTTTGCTTTACAATGAAGCAGATTTGGAGTATGACTTTGAGGACAGACTGAAGGGAAGTAAATATTCCCCAAGAATTTTCTGTGTAAGCCCATCTTCAGAGCTGACTGGATGTGCTTGTCCTAACCCCATGTGTCTCCCTCAGAAAGTGACCGAAACACACACAGCCTTATGCCCTTTGCTCTAAAGACAAAACCTTGAAGTCCAAACCAGTATCTTTCCTCAGTCATCAGAAACCTCACTGACCCCTCCATGTTCTTTTGCCTCTCTGAGGGGACAGAAACCTGCACCACCTGTTCCGGGGGCTTCCCTGTCATCTCCTATGCCACCCCTGTGCACCCTGCTTTGCAGTTGCTCCTTTTGCATGTTCAGAGGCCAGCGTCCCCATGGGTCTGCTAGGGCCACCTCTGCCACCCAAACCTGCCCATCTGCATCTTAGATAGCATTAAAAATATTCTCATTTCACTAATTTCCTATTAAGTACGTAAGAGTAAGTAATAACTATGAGAGAGGCAGGAGTCGCTGAGCAATACACCTCACCAAATCCACAGATTGAATTACAAACAAAAAGAAAATGTGTGTGGCTCTGAGGGCTTTGGCCACTGGGAGGAACAAGGGCTGCTCCTCCTCTCACTTGTGCTGCTGTCCCCCCAGTGGAGGAATAAAAAAGAAGTTTCAAAAGAGTCTTCATTTTGTCCTAAGTCCTTAAGACTTAATTTTACAAATTTTACAGGGTGCACAATTTTACGGGGTGACACCCAGCCCTTGTAGGGGTAGCCACACCGAGTAACTGCTTGCCTTCTCATTTACTTAAAATATTTCTAAAGTATCTCCCTTTGGTCATCACTTTTTCAGGCTGTTTACTCTCTCTTCAAACAGTAGCTGTTGGACACTCTGATTATCTTGAACACTACTTTTTGTTAGTCTTGTTTTATGCTTTTATAGTGTGAGGAGAGAAGGTGGCTCCAAATAATAACTCTCCAGTACTAACACCGTAGCTTGTGGCATTGCCTGCATTTTAGTCACTACTCTCCCACTGTTAATTCGTGAATATTCAGTTTTTCTCTTTGGCTGCTGTAAAGAGAAGGGCTTTTTTTCTAGGACTCTGGGACCTTCTTCTCACTTATTTAGGGGACATTTTACATTTTCAACTTGTGTTTTGTCTCCTGCTCCTCTTCCATCCCTGCTGCACAGGTAGCACATGGCTGCCTGCACAATCTGGGAGGATTACATGGGGTCCTGCAAGACCTGGCACCTCACTGCTACTGGGAATGTCAGCATGCAATCGTCTTTGGCAAAAGTTTGGCTATTTGTGCAAAATTAAATCCTCCATTTTTCAATACCACATTTACCCTCACCAACTTGTAGGCTAAATGCCCTCTGGGTGTAAGATAATAAGGTGGTATTGAAGTCAGAAGGAGCTGATGTGTTCCAGGTGTGACATCCCTGCTGTTTCTGCTCTATTTTTCATTCCTTTCTCCTGTGCATTTTGCCAAAGGCCAACTTTTGCTTTTGTGATGAGATGACCCTGCACCCCAGAGCCATGTGCAATACTCACATAGATGCTTTTCCATTTTTCTCTGCATCTGCCCTTGTTTGGAAGATGCTGTTATGGGGGTGGGAAATGTGGTGCTCACTAGCCCACACCTTAGCCAGATTCAGGTAAATCGTGCCTTCCTCCCGCTACCCACAACCAATGTGACTTTATGTCTGTTTGCAGACACGTTATCGTGCATGGCAAACTTGTTGCCAGCGTTTGTTATTTGCAGGGACTCAAAAAGCACCGGGACATGAGCTGTGGATGCTGCTGTTTTGTCCTGTGTGATGAGCTCCCTCGAGCCTCAGTTGCCTCTCACCCAAGCGGGACCTGGGAAGGCCACGGAGTCGCTCGTGGGAGCGAGAGAAGCGCCGGGCAGCACCCGCAGCACAGCGCGCTGAACTGAGTAGCAGGCTTTTGAACTTCCCACCTTCATTTTTTGCCCCGTGCTTTATCCTTTGCTCTTCCCTGCTCACAGGAGGAGACAGCGGCGATTTCCTCTTCCCCTCCCACGTCTGCTCGGAGGAGGCTGCCGCACAGGTGTGACGAAGTGCCTGCCCACGCAGTGCTCTGCACCCGGGCTGAGCACCCGGCTCTCGGTGTCCGTGCCTGCCGGCTGCAGCCGGGGCCAAGGGGCAGCCCCTGGTGCAAGATGCTTCCACCGCATGTTTGTCTCTCAAAACTGAGGTGTAAAACACCTTGCTGGAAGCACAGGAGGTTCCTTTTATTCTGATTACCAAAATGCTACCTGGAAAGGAGAAACTAGGCAGTACGGTAAAGAGGAGAGGCATAAATACTGCATAACATCCTTCCATATGCACACATTTACCTTGCGCCTCTCTTTGCTGTTATTCTGTAGCCATCATATAAATAAAGGCATTTTTGCTTCTGCAGCCATACACGTCTTTATGTTGCAATGGGCTTAGAAACCACTTGGGGGAACTTTTCCCATTGCAGTTAATTACAGATAAAGAAATACTGTCACAAATACCTACTGATCTGACTCAGCTGCTTTTATGAGCACTAAATATCATAGAAATCCAGCTAATTTCACTGAGAAATGTCAAATGCTTAGGACACTTGAAAATAAAGCACTCTTTAGATTCCTTACTCTGAGCATATAGTTTGGGAAAGTTTGGATTTGAGTGAGTTCCTAATTTAGCATCAAACCAGCACTGAAAGACTTTTTTTTAAGTCTCAAACTGTATCCTCGCTACAAAAATGGGGAAATGTTATTTAGTTGCTAAATAGGATTTTGTAGTTTTGTCAGGTAACTGTTGTGAACAGTTAGATTGATGCCGTGTTAGAAACGGTTCAACACAGACCAGTGTAGATCTTGTAGAGCTTTTTCTCCTTAAAAAAAAAATAATAAAATCCTTCATTTAAAATATCGTTTGGGCCCTCATAAGCAGAAACTAGGAGTGGAAGCTGGACTGAGCACCAGGTGGCTTCAGCAAAGAGCCGTGGAGCAGCGTTTTCCGAGAGCCACCCAGGCTGGCAGAGATGCAGCAGCATCACCAGGTGGAGCTCTGTCCCTCTCTTTGACTGGAAAAATCCCCCCTCTGAGTGTAAGGCCACACAATTTCCATAGGTGAGGCCATACATATTACAAAACAGAGCTTTTAAGGGATGGCCTTTGACTTGGATTTGGAATCCTAACTATCAGTGTGCAGGGAGGCTCATGGGTGGGAGGCACGGGGATATCTGCGACGGACACTGTGGGTTTGCATGTGGGTCTCGCTTTCCCTGAAGGAACTGTAGTTTTCATTATAGACTTTAATTATCTGCAGGGGTCGTTTTCAGCGGGCTGATCCAGCCGTCCTGTCCCACGGCCACCCCAGCTGCGGGGGAGCCACCAGCACTGCTGGTTTCCTGGGGGCTGGGAGACACAGCACCGCATCCAGACAGCTCTGAGAGAGGGGATGAGACCCCGGGGAAGGTCCCAGGGCCCTAGTTAAACACCAGGAAGTCCTGATATTAAACTGCAGAAATCATCTGTCCCCTGGGAACTGTGTATCCACAGGGTAGGTCAGACCTTCATGGGTTTTTGCAGTTGAACCCGAGCCACCTCACGGTGGCTGAGTGCTGCTGAATAATCTGGTCATGTCATGGCATTTTTTTAAAGCTGAGCATCCCTTTGGGCTGTGATGAAAGTCTCTAAACCACAGCTTTTGATGGAAAAGAGACTAGCACCCAGGTCACCCACTAACAACCACAGGTGGGGCAAAAGCTCCACAAAGTGAGCAGGGAGGAAGGTGGGCCTCAGCATCTCTCTTTAAGAGAAGGGAAGGTTAGAGAGCCTCTGGACTGCCTAGCTGTGAGATATGCTGGCCTCTCTGAGCAAGAGACAAGCACACAATCACCAGTGAATACCTGGCCCTCCAGCCTGCTCCCTTCCTTGCTGAAGCCATGGCAGCACTCCTTGCCACAGCCCACATCACAGGGCAGCAGGATGGAGGAGCACCCGAGGGACATGCCCTGAGCCCCCATTTTAACCACCTCCCAAATCATGACCAGTGCTGATGGCCCTTTCTTTTTGCATCACTGACTCTTTCAGCTTTCAATTTCTCACCTCTGCCCTTTCACGTGATGGTTTAGACATGAATATACCTAACTTACCATTTTATCTATTTTTGAGCTGCCATGTGTTACCATGGAACTATGCTTTTGGAGAATTGTGGGACAGAAACAATGCCATGGAAAGGTGGCTTTCTCAGAATCCGCAGGTTATGTCTTCATGGACCTGATAGTAGATGTGTTCCCAAGTCCTTTGCAGAGGAAACCCAGTCTGGTCTGGCCTGGTAGGGAAAAGGGTTTCTGGAACAATGCATCTGATACTTGTTGAAAATGTTATCCACTAAGCTGAGAACAGAGATAGTCCAAGGACAAGATGTGACAAACATGAGACTTGTGAGGAGATTTGCTTTTTGAGATCTCAGAGAACACACAGAGCACTTGGTAGTTCAAGGCGTGCATAAAAATAGTAATCTGTAACGTTGTTTTTCAGTAATAAATATGATTTTGTGGTCTTTGTCAGGTCATTGGATAAACCTCAGAGACTCAAAGTCAGCTGAGCCTACACAGCTGCCTTTGCTGGAAGGTCATCATTGGGATTTGCAGGAATTTGCACTATAAAGGCTTGGCTTTGACCAGACCATCAGGGGATTTCTCCCCAGGAAAAACAATAGATTGGCGTATATTATCTCCCTGGTGTGACTTTACACAGTTAACAGGAATCAAAAGGCATTACCACACTAGAGCTCAGAGGCTCAGCACTGCCCCAGTTTGCCCAGCAGCATTGGGAGAACTGGCAAGAAACTCCTCAGCTTCTGGCTGGGACATCTTGGGAGCCTGAGGATTTATAACTCTATTTAAAATATTTGAGTCATGGCAAACATTATATATATTATGACAAATTTTTGAATAGAGATTGAAATGATCATTTTTCTTCTTACTGTAGGAGTACACGTTTTTCTTTGCCTCCCAGTCTAGAGGCTTAGGGTTGCCTGGTTACTCTGACTCAGAAGCTCCGTGAGGTGTCTCTTGGTGAAGGAGCAGATACAATTTGGCAATTAGAGAAGCTTGATTTGTCATCTAAATGTAGAAATCCTTAGGAAAAAATAACCATTTGAAGAGCAGTTGTACAGAAACTGCAGTTAGAAAACTCTCAGAACGTGCATTGGTACTCAACATTGCTGCTTTGCTTATTGTAGAGGCATGAAGGTCATTAATAATATATGCAATAATTAGGATTATTTTTTTTCAGTGTTCAATTAATAGAATCCTGTTCATAGCATATATGAATTGCAAATGTGATCAGAAAAGCATTTTTGTTGAAGAATTTCCCCACGGACTAGCGCTATAAAAAGCCTCCATTCAGCCGGCAATCTATTCCTCTCGGGCTGGAGTTAAAGGAACAGGATGTGTTCAGGTGAGGGCCACAGCACAGCCATCACAGCAAGATAAACGGTGTCTTACCTGCTTAAGTGTGTGTGTGTGTACATATATATATTTATATATGCATGCAGATGGTTTTACCACTATACACTCATGCTGATTTGGGAAATCCGTGATTGCATAAATGGTTTTATTTTGCAAAGTATTTCCTTTAGAACTGCAGCCATGATGTTTTCACAGTTGCTTCATAGATGCCCTTTGGTTGTTTGCATTTTGATGAATGGCAGCAAGAACTTTAAGAACAAGGAGGGGCATTTAATGGTCAGGAAGGTGGGAAATGTTTGTGGATAAGTGAGATCTATGGACCAACAGTTTTGCTTGGAGGTCCAGGGAGCAGAAAGGCTTAGCCAGTGTAAACTCTAAAAGGTCAGAACTTGATTTAATGAACTTAACCTTCAAGAAAACAAGAATTTTTCATGTAAGATATCCCCTTATCCCCTTAGGCTCTCTTTATTCAACTGGCAATAAATGCAGAACAAACAGCATGATGAAAAAGTCCCATTTTGTAAATCTTGCCATGTCTTTCATCAAGTGCTGTCAACTCACTTTATATAGCCTAAGAATAATTTTGGCTACCTAATACTGTATCTAGTAGAGGTAAGGTAAATCTATGGCATTGTCATGGTTCCTTTCTTCCCCTGTGTTATGCCCACTACCGTAACCTTCATCAGTAGATGTAGGTGGTAAGTAGTCAACCCACACGGACTGTAACTGAAGTCTGTAAGTTCTCCACCAGATGTGCTCTCACAGACTCACTTGGGATGCTCCCCAGTTGCTATGGGCTATTGGCTTAAACACCTCCACGCTGTTGGGATTTCCTGCTTCCCACAGTCTGCTTTTTCCAACTTTAAAAGGCAATGGCTGCAAGAGAGAAACAGAAAGCAATAGATGTTTCTCCTCTTGTTAATAAAAAAATAGTGATAACTCAGGAAAAATGTACATCACCCAGGAATATTTTCAGTAGTGTATAACTGGCTATAACTATCATTTTAAATGGGAACAGATGAAACTGTTTGGTAGTCATGACATCATGAGGTTCTTGCCAGAACTTTGGCAAAGAAAAATTGTGACTCACTAATCTCTTACCTAAGTTTTTTTTTTTTTTTTTTACAGAATCAATTGCAGTAATGAAGCAAACAATCAGAGTAAATATGTTTTCAGCCCAGCACAAGGTGAGCCTATAACCTTCACTACAGGAATGAAATGTAATCTGCTTATTAATTACTGTGAGAAAAGTCCAGTAAAATAAGATAATTTGCAGCTGATACATTCCCCACCTCCCCACCCCAATTTCCATTAAAATATGAGGAATGAAGAAGAGTTCAGGAAGACTTAATACAGCAAAGCTGGGTGAGCAGTGAGGTGGGAGATGGCATGTAGAGCGGTGGCTGGCAGAAATAATTAGAGATAATGGCAGTCTAAATTAGTACTGCCGGTTGAAAAATAGACATGTAATTCAGATGCCTGAGGTGGATGGTCAATAGCCTGTGGTGGCTCGTTTCCTGTGTGCTCTGAGAGCTCCTCAGAGCTCCACAACCTCCCAGGACCAGCAGGGCCCCAACCTTGATGTTGCTGGGTTGAACCACCACCTGTGCCCTCCCCACTGCTCAGCACACATTGGCAGTGGGGAGAGGAGCAGGGAGAATTAGATTAAGAAGAAATGGCATAAGGGATTACACCAAGGGTTAGTTGTTGCAGATCACAAATCAGCAATCTATCTGTCCCCAGAAAAAGGAGACCCCCACCAGGCTGCTTATTCTATAACGACCTATTAAAGCAATATTTGCATCCTCTCTGGAGGATTCTCCACTTGCTTCTTCACTGAGCCACTCTGCTGGGTGAGAGGTATATGGGAGCTAGAGATACAGAGACCAGCATGACAATACTTGTGCTTCTATATTAAGATTCACTCACATGTTTAACAAAGTTATTCCAACCTCTGTTACAGTTTTGACGGATATATGTTCTGTTTTCTGAAGATAATATCCATGTTAACTCTCAGGGAATCACAAAATAGAACAAACTTCACCAGCCTGTTTTGTATGTTTTCACTGACCTCATGTATGCAATATACTTTGTCTATACAGTTTATTTAGGAGGACCTAAAGAGAAAATTGCAAATAAGAGATGCATTATATTTTTATTCCTGCCTGTAAACCCCTGTTAGTTATTAAGATTTATATTTGCCTTTAGTCAGAAATATGGTCTTTCACATCTTTTGCCAGTCATGTTTTGGCTTACGGAAGTTGCCACAGTAGAGATACTTCACATTTCCAGGTTATCTTTCTTCAGCCAATGACCCAAACATAGTATTCATAGGATTTCAGTGCTCCCTGTTGCAGGGGAGGAAGGGCACAATCACCAAAGTGGAAAGCCCATGGATAAGGATATGCTTTTACCCCAAATTTCACACAGCATCAAGTGCTTCTTTGCAATGCTGCAAGCACCATGGTACTCCAGGAAGATTCATTTAACAAAACCACCTGAAATATACACAAACACAGAGACAGAAAAAGCTTTCGGATCCAAAGCTGAATGTAAAAAATTTACAGAGGAAAAATGAAAACACAATGTGGGGGAGATTGACTTCTCAAGCCCCAAGGGATCGACGCTCTCCTATCAGAGTTAGGTAAATACAGCTGCTGCAATGCCAGCCTAAGCTGCAGCCCTCAGAAGGATCAGGCTGATGGCAGGCTGGAGAATTCGTTTC
This sequence comes from Tringa solitaria, assembly GCA_026413425.1. Lineage (NCBI taxonomy): Eukaryota > Metazoa > Chordata > Aves > Charadriiformes > Scolopacidae > Tringa > Tringa solitaria. Next base: position 17,634,936 of record JAOXJM010000012.1, read on the forward strand.
TGCACTTTTGATTTAATTTTAGTATAAGCAAAAGGATTTTAATATTGCTCTTTATTCCCTAATGAATGATCAAAGTTTTTCCACATCTTCGGATGGGAACACGCTGGGCACAATTTTTTTCCCTAGTCTGTGCCCACACAATGCATTCACAGCCTCCCGGCGGTGTAACATTTCTTGAGGCTCAGAGAAAGAATAAATAAATTAGGCAGTTGTATGAAATATACATCCACATATATAGCTGTGAGGTTCTGGCTTCATGCTTGGAGCTCCTTTTTACAAGCTAACCCACAGCCTGGTACGCTTCTGGCTTCCTACTGTGAACTAGTTTACCCCTTTTTAGCCACTTCATGACATATCTGGTACATAATATTAATGATGTTCTCAGCAACTAAGAAGAATTACAAACAGCAGTGATGACAGAGAAATAATCAAGAAGGAGAAGGAAGTTTCTAATGGAAAAATGGAGCCTCCCACAGAGAATTCTGCTTAAAATATCATCTTTCACTAATTGATATGGCCACTGGTGTGGGAGAAGTTGTTGTTTTGCACCTGATTTAGAGTTCAAGGAATACTGAAATCAGACTTTGAATTTGAAGTGCTTATTGTGTTTTTTTCTGAAAGCAGTGTTGTAAAAAGAATATTTTAGAGACCCTGGAAACTCAACAGGAAACACCCATGATGCCCCAGCTGTGTGGGAAGGGGCTGGCACCGTGCTGTTTCATATCGTTAGGTGGCCTAGGTACTCACCCAGGTGTATCCACCTCTGCGTGGAGGAGGAACTGGAGTGATTGCCTGCATCCTTATTTTCCAGAGACCAATGCTGCTGAAAAAGGAGGAGGAGACGAGGAGAATTAACTCACCTGCTCAGTGAAGGGCTCTCTATGAAACCTGCAGTGGGGTGGGTATGGATTTGTAAGAAGGTTTCTGAAATGAAGAGTGTAATGAAGCCCAGGCTGGGTTTCCCAGGTTCCTCAGAAGGAGTAAGTGCACGTTGCAGTAGATCTTCTTGTGCCTGAAGCTGTGAATGCAGAGTGACAGTATTCGCACAGGACCCCTGGGGACCCTTGAATTCATTCCTGACAAAAAGTAGGCTGCATGTATGTGTTGCTGCATGTAGGAGTTAGCTGCTCCTCTGCCATGAAAGTATCCTCCTCAAAGTTATTTTTGTATAGCCGCTCTTTTTCTCAGTATGTTCAAAGCCTCGAGTTTTAATTGCCTTCTGATGTTTGAGCCTTTAGGATTCATGTTTTTATGATCCTCTTTGCAGCTATTTAATTCTTATAAATTTACATAAACGAAAGCTGATTTTTTCCACCTAACAAAGTCCCTGCATTTAAGTAACCAAACTAAAGATACACATTTCTATCAAATGTGTACCAACTATTTATTTCAAATATTTTCCTGCATTATTATTTAAGGGTGTAGGAGGAGGAAGAGAGGGAAGAGTGCAAGCCATGGGTGAAGTGGCCCCTCTAACTCCCTTCCTAGCAAACAAGGGTTCTTAGACACAGCTTAAGATCACTTTTTCATCTTATTGTTGACTTCCTCAGCATTAACTTTGAGGAAGAGAGGTAATGCTGTTCAGCGGTCTGGCTTAGTGGGAGATAGCAGCAATAGCTACAGGAAGCTTTTTTTAAGCCTTTCTGAAAGCAACATATCAAAGGGCAAAAGCTAAGCTACCGAGGACGCTTATTGTGCCAGAACAATAGCACAGATACCCTCACTGGAGCTGGCTAAGATATTTTTTTCAGGAAGCCTTTCATATTGCTGTCAGAAAGTGCCATCCCATTGAAACTTTTCATGGCAACGTTCTGATGTACCTTTCCTCAGTAAAATCTTCTTTAATTCATACCACACACCTGGTCAAATAAAGAGAAGATAACTCTCCACGATGCACCAACATTGCCACCATTTCCAAGCTACAGTCACTCTTCTTAGATTGTTTAATTAAACTTGAAAAGAACCACATAAGAAAGCAATGACACTCTCCACAGAACAGGGGTTTTATTTTTCCAGCTCTCCCTAGTCCTCCCCTAAAGGCAAGGCACTGTGTGTTGGTTCAAAGAACATATGTCTCTGAGAAGCTCTGCCAGGAGGGAGAAGTTGGATTGCTGTTGCTAGAGGGGCAGAGCTGGGGTTTCCAAAGTATTTCAGCTGTGCATTTCCGTACTTTCAAAAGTGCTCATATTTCTTTTAGATTTAAAATTGAGGCTGAATTCATAAGTTGCTACAGGTTTTATTGTAACCTAACAATACTTCTCTTCAGGCTGCTGCCATGTATGATGAACCTTAACCGTGCTCAGTAAGATCTTGAGAACACAATATATTGCCAGCATCAATCAAGACTACAACTGCACTAGTACAGTCATCTCTAACACTCATGTACAGAACGTAAAATCATTTTGTGCACTGGAAACCTCTGAATTGAAATGTTAACACCACCTGAGTATTCCTCTACTCTGAGGAAAAAACGCTGCCAGATAGTAAACCCCAATAAACTGAGACAGAACACTTAGATTAGCATCTCATGTCAGAGTAGGTTGGCTTCTTTTTACATAAAAGAATTTCTAGAACAAGGCTGATGTTTCAGAGCTTCTTGATGTTTCAGTCTCTTGTCTAAAGGTCTGCCTGCAAAAAGCAGCAGTTCACTCCATAGTGACTCACTTCAGTAGATATAACACAGAAAACCTCCCCAGCGGCACTTTATTCTGAGTCACATTTCTCCGAAGTAGCATCTATTCAATGTACATGGACCGACTCTCACCTTACTTGATCAATTAAAATCTGGAGCATTGCATAAACATTACTAGAGGAAACATATAGCCTAATGGATTTGCAGCTGCAATGGCGATGGGATACATCTGCATAACAATAAAGTTAACACACAACATCAGTCTCCTGCTTTTAGAGCTTTTCTTTGTATTTTTTAAATAACTGCTTTTATATGTCAGGGTCTTCAGGCAGCACCTATTATCAGGAATAGCTGGACATAGTTGCATATGTGTGCCTGTGTATGTATTTAAATGCATTATACATACATATACACACACATATATATACATATACATACACACACACAAACTGTTGTTCTACATAAATTGCTTTGGATGGCTATTGCTGAAAGCATGATGAAAGTGAGGTCAAAGATGGTCAAAGCCTCCTCCATGGGCCAAGAGAGCACGTCGTAGTGATGTGCCCAGGGCGGCTGGCAGGCAGGGCAGGAACTGCAGGCACAGGGGCAGAGGAAAAAATAAAGACTTCACTTGCCTCCTGTCAGCAAATTAATTGAATTGGTGCAAACTTGAGATTCCCCCAAACTTCTACTAAGCGTTTCAAGCTTATTCAAGATAATAAGATAAAAATGGATAATTATAAGTATGGACTATTAGAGGGGGAAAATTACAGTATATCCACAGAAGTTAAATGAAAGCTTAACAATTCTAACTATTGACAAACTTGAATACACAGCTTTTGCTACTCATAATTAAGTAGTAATCCTGCTTAAGAATAATCTGGGAAGGAAATATGGCTTTCTCAGCAAAGACAACAGTCGTGGCTCTTACCCCAGTTATACTTGAGACATGTGCAAGGTCAGCATTATGTTTGAACTTGAACCTTAACTTCCTTCATGTCCAAGAGAGAGAAATTAGTATAGAATTATAGAACCATTTAGGTTGGAAAACAACCTTAAGATCATCAAGTCCAACTGTTAACCTAACTGCCAAGTTCACCACTAAACCATGTCCCTCAGCACCACATCTACACATCATTTAAGTACCTCTAGGGATGGTCACTCAACCAATCCCCTAGGCAGCCTGTTCCAGTGCTTGACAAGATATTTGGGGTGTGTTTCACTTGATCTCTTAGATATGGCGTTTAGCAGGAGACTAATTGTGTGCCAGACTCCATCAACTGTATTGATTCAATCTCTGTAAAGAGGACCTAAGGAGACTCACAGATAGAGATGTTGGCTCTTACTATTTTGGGTAGTCTTTGCAAAGACAGTTGCTGATACTTCCCAGGTTTCCTCAGTTCCCTCCCTCACCCCTCCCACACACCTTTCATGGTAGAGTTCTCTCTCTTGCTGTTTTTTTTTTTTCCCCAACCCCTGCAGCACAGGAGAATCATGGTTCCCAGTATGGGATTTGGTTGCAATGTGGTGTGAAGGGCAGTCATCCTGGTGAACCATCATGATCTGTACAGAGGGCTCTGGTGCTCTCAGGGACCATTTCACCTGACTGCACCTGCACTCAGCCCTTTCAGCAGGATGCGAAGCCAATAGCCCTGTGCTAGATGAGAGGACCCTGAGCTCACCACAGTTGCAGCTGTGGTGAAAGAGCACATCTCAAGGCCGTGGAGCTGTGTCACCATTTGGAAATACTATGCCATTACTGTGCTCCTGGATAGGGGAACACAGGAGTACTTTCCTTGCACATTTAAGCAGGGTTAAATAACTAGTTTAACTCACAAAGCATTTGGAAGAAGGTCAAGTCTTACCTGCACTTGGGTAGTGGTGTCTGTTTCTTGGGTTAACGAGGCCATCAAGGGGAATACGGAGTCAGGGTGCATTATTGATGCATATTGTTTACTACACTGAGGGCTGCTATGGAATGCAGAGGTATAATGCAGGGCAAAACACAACATGCACGAGTAGAGAAATGTATGGATATTCATTTCTCAAAGAAAGGGTATGATATTTAGCTGAGTTGTGTAAAAGATTGGCTTCAACAGCAGGCAGGCCAGCTATGTATCTCAGGAGGTGTGATCACGCTGCATATATCACACCTGTGCTATGGCATATAACAGTTTTTGAGGAAGAGAAAGAACTTAAATGGCTAAGTAGATATGCTGATTTAGCTCAGTGAAAAGTGACATTTTGGGAGCAGAAAGAAGGGGTGGTTAGATTTCTGAGTGGATTGGATGGCATGTACCATTTGCATCCTCACCATTGATATGGGGAATCACAGCAGCTCCCTGTAACTGTACAGCAATTGTCCAGCTCTCCATAAACTTACTTGTGTGTGGAGCATCTTTCAAGCCTCACTTCATATTAAGCATGACCTTCAACATTAGCATTATGATACATACACTTCATGGATATCCATTTTCACTGTCATACAGATTTTCAAACTTGGGAAATTATAGACCCCAAATTAATCATATCTATATTTAATAGTTTCCAGTACTAGAATAATTCTGTACTACCTAGCACTTCATACCTATGATTAATAGCCTTAATATTCTCCTCACTATACACCTATATTTTACCTGATACTGATACTATGCTGCCACCTTTAATTTCAGTAATTTAAGGTATTCTTTCAATGTTTAAAAACGATATCAGTTTCAAGTGAAGTTGCAATCCATATATTATTTAAATCATTTTAAGCTTCAAGTCACTTTATATGACATCATTTCAATTATATCCTTGCTCAATATATGCAGCACTTTCTTACTCATAAAAGAGAATGAGTTAGTCAGATGTACAGAGTTTTCAAGGTCACTATATTGTTAATAAAACTTGTTAACTGACACAGGCATTAGTCATAAAGCTGAGTAAATGTAATGATTAAGCCACTCACAGCTCCTCGCCATTCTGTTACATCCTGCCCGCTTAAAGAGAGAATTTTTATTTTCAGGCCTCATTTAAACTTACTTAAATCAGTGGAAAAACTCCCTGTGGCTTCACTGGGCTTCGTATCAGACTGCCACTAAATAACAGAACCTCACTCACAAAAAGAGCAGACAACAGGTTGATAACTCAGGCAGACTCCTACGTATCAGCTCCTGCCACAGTTCACAGCTGTAACGTTCATCTCGGCAAAACAAATGGAGCTTGACCAAGCTCTAGGTGGAACTGTAATTACATCTTATTTCTTCAGACATCCCTTACTGCAGAAAGCACAGAATTTCCCTCCTGCAGAAAGCATGGAGCAATTATTGGTTGGGTTTGCTGGGGGTTTGTTGATCCCCCAATGGTAGGCTGTTACTCATTTGCTGGGTGCAAGGGACCAAACAAGAGTATACATGCAACATGCAACCATACAGTGTGCAACAGAGTGATCAATAACCAAATGGAGACACTTCAATTTAATGAAAACTTCTGGCAAAGATCAAAACAGATGAGCTCCCTTTTAGTGAGGAGAAGTACATTATTTCTGTATACGTTACCACTCTATACTGAATACTAATGAGTATTCTGTTTAAAAGTGAAGAATTTTGTCTGGCCTGTGTCTGCTCTGCCTTGCCCAGACAGTCACCCGTGCTCTGAGGTATTAGGTATTTGAATGATCCTTACCAGATGAAAAATTGGGAGGCTGGAAAGAATCTAAGGCACTGTCAGTGCCAATACGTACAGTACAGGATGAATCACATCTTATGTGGGATCCCACATCTCACCTAGTATGAGACATCTTGGATACTTCTAAATCATAGAATCATAGAATCATTTAGGTTGGAAGAGACCCTTGGGATCATCGAG
>JAOXJM010000012.1:17646957-17665242 GCA_026413425.1 Tringa solitaria
ATAAGAATAAAAATTGTCAGTCATATTTGAAAATTCCATAAATAGTGAACCTATTGTCTTCTGACTTCAAACACAAATAAATTTGTGAGGATAATGCTGGCCTTGCAATGGAGCAGCTGACACATAAATCAAAGTTTTGTAGCAAGCTCCTGTAAAACAAGTGGGAGAAAAAATATCATAGAGATAAAACTTCTGTCAACAAAGGTAAACTGATATATTATAAAAGCATTAAAATGAGTAGAAACCTAACTTTTAAAACATGCTGCCTCCAGAGGAGCACTAGCCAATTTTGCTAGCTTACACAAGTCATGTGCATTTGCCAAGTACCTCATAAAATGTGATGTGGGAACAGAGTTGGTCAGCCGTCCTTCTCCAGTGCTGCTGTGATTTTCCCTTGGTGAAGTCTCCAAGATGACTGCTTGGAACCACATGGTTCTAACTGCCCTGCAGCTTCAAAAAAATCTTCATGGAAGAAAGACATCATGATATGATACTGTTTTTAGCACTGAAGTATGTCAAATCAACCTGTTTCTCATTTGTAGCGCTGCAGCCAGCTTAAAGTCCTCCTCAACATCACCTGCCAATAGCTAATATCATTCAACTTCAAACAGATCCAGGCAGCCTCCAAAAGACTTTCTCTGCCCCACTCCAGCAACCCTGCAACATCCAAACCCATCTTATTGCCACTGCTTCTGTCAACTTTTGTGCAGCAGCAGAGGAAAAGGTACAACAGAAAACCACCATTATGAGTGTTTGCCAAGCGGATCAACCAAATACAGGTTTTGAAGTTCACTCCATGATTATCCATCATGAAGTAAGGGCACAGCAGGCCAACAGCAAGCAGGAAAGCCAGAAGTCACACAGGTGACCATGACAGCCCGTGCCATGGTGGCACTGGAGAGTCCCTGGCTCTGCCTCAGAACATCTTCCCAACAGCCAAGAAGCAAACATGCAGGTAAGCCCTAATTTAGCACACATTTTGTGCTGCTAGACCTGGAAGACACCCAGTGGTTTGACTTTCATTAGAAGCCTTCCATTGAGCAGGCTTAGCAATCTTGTCTTTTAAATGCTACTAAAGGCTGCTACCTGTCTACTGGAAAACCTTGCCTTCTGCAGCTACAAAGATGTAATAATGATTCTGTACACTTGCATATAAGGTATCTACATTATAGAAAGTATAAATGCACATTTCAGAAATATATGGCTATTTTGAGTACAATGTAATGTTTTTTCCACGCTTTGACACAATGAAAAATTGGACCTAACTCATGTATTCAGAAATCTAAAATCCAGTAATTTGATGGTAAAATGTTCAGTGTTTGATTTGTTTGTACACTTCCAGTGACTAAAAGAGCTAACTCATAAACAAAGGAAAAAAAATAAATCACCTGCATAAATGGAGAGATAATGTTCAATTTTCCAAAGTATTAAAGAACCAGAAGATTGAATATTGCAAAGTAATGGCAGCCTGCCAAACCAAGTGAAGCAATCAATATCTTTTACTCAATTTCTAGCATTGCTAAAGCTAATTTCTGAGTGATGAAACAGCTCCTTTAGAATTGGAAAAAGTTCGCTCCAACAGTCAGAAAGCTTATTTTATTAAGAAAAAAAATAAAATGTTCAGCCTGAAATAACTTCTCAGCAGGCACAGAGGCAAGCCTGTAACCCTGAACCAAATCAACTGCCATTTTGAAGAACTGGATTCACACACCACCTTTAAAGGTTCCTTCAGAATCCAGTACGGATTTTAAAAAAATCCTCAAAGTGTTAGAGAAAAACATTATACCTTTTACAGGAGTTGGGGTTTTCTTGTGGAAGACATTCTTTCAACTGTGCACCAGCTGAAGCATCACTCAACATAGGCAGCTAAAACTGTTCTTCCCAACCAGCTCTAACCAAAATAAGTCCTCCTTCACTTTGTCACCGTGACTACTCTGGGGGTCAGAAGAAAAGCAAAATGCCCTTCCATGACAACAGCTGATGTTTGTTAAGGAGGCTTACCCACAGCTGCATACTATATAGATGACTGCATGTCCTCTTCTGTTAGGCAGGAGTCAAAGTTGCCTGGGGTACCCATCTGCAGGCTTTCAAAAGGATGATGTGATGAACATGTTCTAGTAGTGAACACTGTTTGTAGGATGATGGGATCATTCAGGTAGGAACCTGATCCCATCCACAACCTCTGGAAAACCTTCTCCACTGCAGTTTTTCATATATTCAGCCTGAGCCTTCCTTGCCTGAATTTATGCCCAGTGTCTCCTTTCCTCCCACCACGGACCGCTGTGAAGAGCCTGCATCTGTCTTCTCCATCCCCATAGATGCCAGCAGGCTGCTGCTGGCCCCTGCCCCCAACTTCTTGGGACAGGGCAGGTGCACCCAGAGTTTCCTCTCAGATTAAATATATTTTATAACAGAAGGAAGAGGGTCATGAGGAATACAGCTGTGGATGATATCCAAAGCTACAAAACTTTGGAAATCATTCCCTTACTTCTTCAAAGCTGTGAAAATGTCAGAAGCAGAGATTAGGTGGCCACTATTAGTTTTGACAGCCTATGCCTGAGAAAGCAAAGCTGCCCAAGGGTTGAGCTGAGCCCCATTAAGTGATTCAGAGGAAAATCTCCGGGCTTTATTCTTCTGATATCTGGACTTACTGCTGGCCAAGGACTTGTACACAGTTCATTTAATGAATGTAATTTTATTTGCCTTTTTTCCCCTCATGTCCCCATTACACCCGATACCATGACTCAGGTTACCTAAACGGCAAATTATCAACCCAGGAGGCACTGGGAAAGGTACAAGGGAATATATACATGCCTGTGCAAGAACCCACCAGAACTCCAACATCAGTAAAAGGTCATTAAAAAACAGGGATGACAACAGAAAATAAACTAATTGGGTCTAACTATCTGTATTTATGCAGACGTACGAACGTACAAACGTTGTGCTGGATGAAATGCTCACCTACCACTATATCCAGCAATTGGTGACTATGGAAAGAAAACTGGTTGATTATGCAAAGAAAATTCTCCTATTTATCAGCCATCTACAGACTAGAGACTTAAGAGTTTTATATCCACCGTTTTCAGGGATCTTGATGGATTCCTCTTCCATGACCTCTCCAATGCTTTTTGAACTCATCGTATCCACAACAATCTGTGAAAATAAGCTCCACAAGTTATTTATGCCACAGGTGGAAGAAAACTTCATTTGTTTTAAACTGCTATCCTGGGTGTTCTGTAGTCTCTGCATAATAAAACCCAGCAAATTTCCTAATTACCTTCAGACGATTTGTAATTTTATATAGGTCTCATCTCTCAGTCATCTCTCTCCCAAGCTAAACAAGTTGCAATTTATTTAGTCACCCCTCACACAGCAGACGTTCTCTGTCTCTGATTGTCATTGTTACCATTCTTTGTACCTTTTCTGTATCTGTTAGACATATATTTTAGATGAGGAATCCAGGCACGCACACATAAAGTATAGATGAGCTATAGGATTTTACAATGACATCATAAAATGCTATTTATTTCCTATTATTTTTTAACATTCTATTTGCTGTTACATTCAGAAGAATATAGGATGGACCCTATAATTTTGCTCTCAAAATTGCAGCCAGTAAGAGAGCCGCTGGTCATGCTATTTCCTTACCCTGAGATCCTGAGCACAGTACACAGCTAGTCTAAAGGCCAGTGTCAAGAAAATATGAGGAAAATCCAGAAAATGCTAATGATGCGACCAGATCATATAAGCTGTAAAACTCATTGTCAGCTATTTTATAAGTTTGATGAGAAACCTGTTCAGTTTGGATCCGTAGCGACTTCAAAAAATCACAACACAAGAGCCTGCAGACAGATTTCATATAAATGTGCTTTATTGCAGAGAAGTTACATTATTTACATGCTGCAACACATTACAACATAAATCTATCAAGTATTTCATGGTGGATGCTGTTGGTTGCCAGATAACATCGTTATAAGAACCACGTTATAAAGTGAAGAGACTTACAGCTTTATATACTCTACAACTTGGAGTAGCTAAAATGTTAAAAGTCAAAAGGCAGTGTTTTCTCAGGCCTGCCTGTTGTCATATGCATGCAAAAGCCTAAGGAGAGCAAATATAAAAGTATTGTCCGGTTTCAGGTCTATGATGCCACCAAAGCTGATGATAGGTGTGTACTGATTTATATTTTAAAGCGTATAATCTTGCATAAATTATACAAGTCTAATAAGATTGGTATAAATCTAATTATTTATAAACCATGGCTTAAAAATAAAGGAGAAATGCAGCTTGCACATGCATTTAAAAGGACAACCTAGCAAATGTTTGTGACCATAGTGTTTAATATCTTTTCTCTTAACAGATCTGCTAGAAAACATCTTGATTCTAGAGTTGCACTTCTCTTGGCTGAATAATGACAATGAAACTCCAGAAAAAGACAACTAAGCGATCTAGCCAATATATGCTGGTGCAGAAAAATCTATGAAATACAGAACGTTATTTATGTCTAACTTAGTATGTCTTCATTAAGCAATGTTTCTAGCAGCATCATAGTGAAATAGAACAGTTGAGTGAAGTTTGGCCCCTCATTTTCTTAAGTGTGAAATAATTTATAGTCACAATTGAATCTGTAGCCCAAGTATCAGCTGCTGAATAAACTGGGGAAAGCTTCGTTGCTTTCTAAAGGAAAGTTCTCCGATTTTATCAGTCTTAGGAGATGTGACTACAACAAGCCTAAAGAACCATAACAGACATTTTTTTAAGAAGTGAGGGAAAGGGTCAGGATGAAAGAAAACAAAACCAAACAAGAATATACAAGCCAATGCCTTCCCTGGTAAATCAGCCATCGTTCCTTTGCTTGCCATGCAGCTGGGCTGTTCTACACCAGCCAAGGAACAGGCTTTGTTTCTGTGTTTCTAATGAAGTTATCTTTCAAAAAAAAAAAAAGAAAGAAAGGGAAAAGAAAATGAGCAAGGAATTGTAGATCGGTAGCAGTGGCACAGATACAGTCGTGCAGGAAGGGCTTGATCCTGCCAGTGATGCAAGGGGCAGTGGTACTCTGTGGATGCTTTGCCAATGGGGATCCACTCGCCCTTGGTGCCCGTTGCACCCCAAAGTGGCTGCTGCAGAGCAGGGCAGGGGAAGGGTGTCCTCGCTCGGCCACGAGGCAAAGGAAGGAGGGCAAGACAAGCAAGGTCACTGGGGCTGGCCCCTGATCCTTGTGACCGTCTGTCTCCAAGAGGCAGTGAGTACCTACAAACACCTCCTTTCATGACTCTTCCACAGATGTCCACTTCTAACCTCAGCACCTGGCTTCAACAAAGTGCTGACCCCATTAGCGACTCAGGGCCACTTGCCATAAGCTGTCCCCCCAACCCCATTCACATAAACCACCACTGAGATGGGCTGTACAACCTCCCTTCAAGGGTAGGAGTGGCGCGAGGTGGTCACCACTCAGCAGGTTTAAAGTTGTGCATCTCTATACAGAGTGTCAGTGTGCTCCTGGAGGACTCCCAGAAAGCTGAGTTCCAGGACTGACTTCTTCCCATGCAGGGAAATTTAGGGCTATTTTCTCTCTGAAGAGTTGATCAAAGCCTGCTGAAGTTGATGGAGAAGTTACTGCTGAATCCTGTTAGCATCTGGGACGGGGAAGGCAGAACCTGGACACACCAGGTCTAACCTCAGCTCTTACACACACTAGGCAGAGAGCTGGATTTGGGCTGCACATGGGATCTCACTGGCACTGTGTGTACAAAGTGGGTGCACAGATGCCCAAAGCACCCAAACTCAAGATGCCTGACTCCCTTTCACAGGTGAACAGGGATTCTGGGCTGCAATGGTCCTGGTCAGAAGATGGGTGTTGAAGGCAAACACCAGATGTTCTAGGCCACAACTACACCCTACAAAAGAGGGGTGGGAGAGTCAGAAAAGCCCAGGGTAGCAAAGACTTAAGTCAGCACGTCCCCGTGATGGAATTGAGCACCATCCAGGATAACTAGGTTGGTTGGGGCAGTTCGGCCACTTTAATCTGGAGCTAATGAGCAGAATTTATGAGTGAGGCCAACTAGACAGCACTGAGACCTGAGCTGACTTGTCCCCAGCTGGCTCAGGTGTCGGCACATTCCAGGTTAGGGCTCAGCAGAGGAAGATCAGATCCATCTTGACCTGTCACTGTAGACGAGCCCATAGTCTACTGTCCTTTCTAAAGGACAAAAAAGTCCTCCTCATGCCCAGCTTTGTCTAGTCCCTCTGCTCATCGCATTTTATCTTAAGCCACTTTTTCTATGATGCCACAAAAATCAGTTTATACTACATACGTGTATGTGCATGTGTGTATTAGATATGACATTTTATATATATTAAACATATATAAATATCTATTTTATATATATATTATATATATATTAAACAACACATTCTATTCAATCATCCTCATATCATGTTCTTCCACTGAATCCCATCACTTCTCTCAAATTGCAAAAGTTCTTTAGGACTGAGCTGTCTTGGTTTTGGAGTACCGTATATATAGCCAATTCTAGTGAATAGCACTTTACTGGTACCGCTTTTAGATGAGTGAGGGTTTTCTATTATTAGTGATACTCCTCAGAATCTTTACAATATGTCCTCAGGCCTTGGTGGCGTACCATCACTAAGGATTACAGTTGAGAATGGGCCGTCTATGAATTAAGCTCATATGCATGATGAGGACTGTAGCTATGACAGAAAACTAGCACTGTATTAAATATTAACTTCTACTGTAAATGTATGCATAAACAATAAATCAATTAAAGCATTTTGGGGAGTGGGAGAGAGATGTCATCATTTCCATTCCTACTACCTCTTACAATCACATACATGGGGGAAGAGTAGTATTTTGGACTTCTCTCCTCACTCCAAAGGCCAATTTTTGGAGGTTTGCCAACAGGGATAAACAGTACGCTGTTGTTCTATATGAGCTAGCTAATGTATTTCCTGGAGTTCTCTGGTTTTAGTAAAGCAGGTGATCATTTCTGGGGTATATTTGTTGTCGTTCTCGCTTGCCTTATTTAGCAGGATATGCTCAGTATGAAATACTGAACAAGGTCATCACCGTACATGTTTAAAGCAAGAATTCTGGTTTGTTAGATGATATTTTCCAATTAGTAACAAACAACAGATAAGTTGTCCTAAGACTTACCAGAATATGCAGCTAAGACGACTGAATTTCCACTATTAACAAAGTCTATGAGCATTAACAGGGAAGTGCATAACAAGTAACTTACCGCGTATAAAAACCCTGAATAATACAGTATCAAACTATAAATTTAAGTAACAGAGAGTAAACAAAAAAATTCACTATATAAATCACAGGAAAGGAAAAAAAATAATCTCCAAAGCCCAAAGGAATTTCCCAATAGGAATTACGGCTTCCATAGCCAGTGTGATTACTGCATTTTATATATATAAACAAAAAAGTCTACAGCAGGTATTTTAACTTGCGATTAGAAGAAAGTATCTGCAGATTGCATAAATGTGTTGTTGTGTCACATAATATCAAAGTTATTTGCAAAAATTATACAATCTGGAATGCTTTAATATGAGACACAACAATGTACTTAAACACACAGTAATAAGAAAATGAGAGCAATCATTATATAAAATGTATTTTTGGGATGCATTGAGTTAGCAGTGCTATCTAGATTAAATACGTAAAGTGAAAAGTCGTCATTTTAACAAGCTGCTCATTGATACCCCTTTTTGCCATCAGGACATTTTCTGTGCCCTACTTCTGCTGGATCTTTAAAGTCCCAAGGGCAAGTTAAAGCCAGTTGCGGCATTCAGAAATAATTCAGTTAAGATCTACACTGTGCGTTTGTTACCACCATTATTTTTTTTTCCTTTTAAAAGAGAAGTGATTTCACAAAGGCAGGTTTCTTTCATTGACACAGTAAAATCCTTGGAGCAGGGACCATATTCTGGGCACTGCTAATCACACTGTTGGCACTCAACAAATAAATAATAACAACATTAATGATAATTTACTTGCTTAACTCCTACTTATTTTGTAGTGCTGATTCCCTTGATTTAAGTGATGCTCCTTAGGAATTTTCAGATCCTCTTGGCCTAAGTCCCCTCTGTCTCTCCTGTTGTCTTTCTTCTCAATGTTGCTACTCTCCTCAGTCCAAAAGCCTCTTATTTTCGAGGTGTTGCTGTTTTATTTGCACTTATAGCAGAGGTGTTTGATAAAGCTACACTTCTTTCTGCATTTGGTAAATCTGGTGTATCATACTCCCAAGGGCAGACTTCAGCTCGAGATGCTAAAGGTTGCTGTAAGTAACTACTTGGCTTATGGGAGTCAGATGAAAGCACATTTCCCTCAGAAGAGGCATTTTTTTTCTGTTCTGCCAATTTATTGAGGTTTTCCTTTTCTGCTGCTCTCTGGGGTACCTCTTCCCGCTCCCCAGCACAGGTATTAGGTGCATATCTATTAACATTCTCACACTTCAGCCCAGGGGAGACCTGAGACTTGGAATTCAACTGTTTTTTCTCATTTTCAAAGACCTGCTGGTCTTGTGTCTCCCCAGTGGCTGTCTCCACCTTCTCTGAGCTCTTTTGATTTGACTGTTGAAACCCTTCGGGTGTCTTCAGCTTATGATGAGACTTCCCCTTTGACTGGGAAGGGTGGTTTTTCTCTGGCTCTGAGGAAGCAATAGACACATGTTTTTGAACTTTAGAGTCAGAAGGCACAGGACCAGGAGTTTGGTCATATATCTCCCAAGGACAAACTTCTCCTATGTCGAAATTGTCCTTGTGCAGTGACTTACCTGGGCCTGTGTCTGGATTTGCAGGTGTTTGAGTAACCCTTTGCTGTTTCATAATTCCAGATTTATGGGATTTCTTTGTTTCCTCAGAGTGGGTAGAGTTCTTCCGGTGGGAATCCTTATGCTCCCCTTTATCAGAGACTGAGTGCTTTTTGTTGGCCTCCTTACCCTTCTGCTGAGATTTGTGAGATTTAGTGCTTTCTTCTAGACTTTGTGTTTTACCCGTTAGTCCCAGAGTCTTTTCCTTGGCACTAGCAATAACACTGAGGGATTTTTGTAACACAGATGTTCTTGGATGCAGAGGCTTCTTGTCGGCACTTAAGTTATGTGCACTTACTGATTTGCACACCAAAGGGACCGATTCAGTGGAGACAGCTTCAACTTTTTCTGGAGCATTTTTGGTTAATTTGTTACCATTCAAGGAATCCAGAAGCGAATTCTCAGCAGCTATAACTTCTGCGCTTTCTGTAGTTAAGCTATTTGGTTCTTCTGTTTGATCCCTAACATGATCGTAAGTGCTGTGGGACTTTTTTAATGAAAAAACTCTGTTTTTCAAAGTCTCTTCTTTTGGCTTTGCAGAACTCGTGGAATCCTGTGGGTTTTTTCTCAGTGTGGCTGCGTTCTTCACAGCACTGTGCTCCATCAGGTCCTTCTCATCCCTGGAGCACTGCCTGGTGACCGTCTCGGGGATTTCTGTAATACGTCGCATTATTGAGCGCCCCAAGCCCTTTTTAGAGCACCTTTTTTTCTGAAGATGTGGATTATTAGCAATCATCTTTTTCCTTTTATAGATTTCAAGCTGGGCATATAGTTTCTTCAACTCATCCTGCAAAGGAAAGTGAACGGCAAAACTAGTATGTACAGAGAGAGTCCAGTCAAACAAGCAGCCTGATAAACACACTACCTATTGCTCTAAAAATGGCATTAAACTTATTTCACTGCCTTTTCTCATTCTTGAATATGCCATTTCTCCATTAACTTGAATCCCACTTTTTTCCACTCTAAAAATAAGTTCAAACCTCGTGCACAAACATGTTACCTTCCGCAGCTGTGCATCATATGGCATGCACAATTTATATACATTCATATACACATATGTTTCAGATTTCACAATGCTGTGGTGTATGCTTTTCTAGGGAACTCTCTAGCTATTCTCTCTTCTGGGAACATAAGCCCTTTATTGTGAAAGATAGGAATAAAGTATTTTTTTTCTGCTAACCAAGTGTTTTTAAAATTCCATGTTATTAATTCTATTTAGGTATAGTTATGTATATGGTACATACAAATGACTAATCACACTGACACCAAATCCTCTTTGCACTTTAAGATAATTCAAAGAGCCTACGTAAACTGATAAACAGCTCTTGCTGTGGATGATTCCTCCTCTTTAGCCTCCAGCATGGCATTTGTATAACTAACAATGCAGCTTTTGTACACACTAATGAGAATTTTCCATGAGATTTTACATGACCTGATACTACAAAATTTGAAAGACCTAAGCTGGCCTGTTTCAGCTGATATCTGCCAAAAAAAGTCAAATGGGCGCAATTCAGAGCTTACTCGTAGGAAAAAGTATTGTTCTTGAAAATAAATGCTATTCAAATGAGTTATACCCGAATATCTTCAGGATCCAAACTATGTTCGCTCCATGCTGAATTGATACTGCTGTTCAGATAGGATCCAGATCGACCCATATCAAGCTCATCTTCATAAGCTTCTGTAGCTATATCATCTCTTGGGTTATTGCTTGAATGTGAAAACTGCAATAAGTATTCATAAGAAAATGTTGTCATCAGTGCAAAAGTTTACTTCAACATCAATGTGAGAGTTTTTATGACACAATGATCCTTCTATGGATTTCATGTGATTTTCTGAACTCAAAACACTAGCTATAGGCAACGCTGGTATAAGTAGATAAGTAGTGTCCTATAGAATATCAGTATTGTACGGAAGGAACTCTTATTAATGAGGGCTTAACTTTATAAATCTAGAGATTTGCATATGGAAAAAAAACCCCAGTAATTCTGATGCTTATTTGAACCTCTTTACATTGCATTTAAATTAAGCTAGTATGGAAAAAGACTTTCAGCCAGGATTTCCAATTAGGCTGCTAAAACCAAAAGACTATTTTATATTGAATAATCCTGCAGAAAGCAATTCTCCCATTTTAGATACTAACCCTGAAAAGAAAGAGATGAGATGGCCAAAAAAAAAAAAAAAGGAAAGAAAAGGAAAGAAGGAAAAAAGAAGACAAGTTAATCTCTAACTTTTAGCAAATGCTCAGATCAAGAGTTGGAGAGAGGTTGTCAGCTATTTATTTATTCATACTGATTCATTCATGTGAAGGTACTATTGTCCACAGAGTCATCTGGCCTCAGAACTTTATGAACAGAACTAAACCTTGTGAATCTTCTCTTAATTCCCTGAATTCTTTGTCGTGCTGGAAGAAAAGGTCTGTGTAGTGTGACACAGATAATAAGCTAAAAATGGAAATGTTGATCAGTAGTTCTGAGATAGCTTCAGAAAGTCAACAAATTTTCAAGGTTAGTCTAGAAAGACATCTTTGAAGATATAAAGTATATGAATATAAAATAGTAAGATTATTGCTAAAGCCCAGAAAAGTAATTTAAAATAAAACAAGGTTATTCAGTATTAAGGCTGCATCAATGTGTCCCTTGTTATGACTGTTTAATGTATGTATATACAACAGTCATCAGCATACCCTGTTCTGACACAGGCAAAAGACAGGAATAGCAGCTTCATTAACCTGAGTTGCATCAACTTGAACTGCTTAGTGACCTTGCTTCATACGTAGCTTTCACCTCTACTGTTCTCTTTGACTCTTGAATACTTGATTAATATTACTGGTCATTTCAAAAGCCATTATAAGATCATTCGCTTTGCTGGGGTACTGTCTTCTTAGACAAATCCAGGGGAGTGGTGCTAGAGACAGGTGAAGCTGCCTGCTGTCCTCCTGCCCCTGGTGAGACTGGTGTATCTTCACTTGGCTCCCAGTGCCTGACAGGAGGTGTGACGCGATGCTCAGAGCTCTGTCCCTTCTATTCTCTGCATCCTGTCATCCTCCATCCTCTTGTGTCCCACACACACTCATCTTCTCACCCAGCACCCTACCATGGGCCACATCTGTCTCCGTATGCAGCATCTAGGCTGTGATAATATATAGATCCTGGGCTCTGACTCGCAATGGGCTCACCTTTTTCAGCCTGCAACAACTGCCCAGTTTAAATCCCAGCCTCTCTCTCTCATGGCCAGTCCAAGCTCCTCATTCCAGTTTTATTTAGGAGTCCACCCTAACCTTCCTATACCCTCGCCTGAACTCTTTGTCCCATCTCAGCTAACTCTGGCAGCGGCATGGTCCCCCAAATACCCAAAATAAGCACCATTAAGCAAGATTCTTTCCTTCTTGTATTAATCACATCAAAATTTCAAATACTTTAAACCCCATGAGTTTTGAAAGCTGAAAGAAAGAATCTTTGAAAATGTATAAAGGCTTTTAAAAAGAAAAAAATACAGCTCTTTAGGCAACATAGCCAAAGTTTACATCTTCCTTTTCTATCAGTTGCTTGCTAATTTTATACAGCATTGCTTCTGCATTAGAACATTTATCTTCCTCGGTCTCGGCAAAAGAAAAGAGACAGGAGAGTCAAATTTACCTTAGGGATCAGAAGTAGCCCAACAGTGACTGTCACAGTCAAGTGTGTGTGTGCAAAGAACAGCATCAGCATCCAGTCAGACTGAAGTCTTGAAGCAAGAATGAATCTGAAAATAGAATGTTGCAATTCACTGCCTTTTCTCCAGTGCGTTAGATTTAACAATTTTAATATTCCTTAGGATTCTTTTCATTGAAAGGCCAAACACAACATGTTTTGTTCTGTACTGCTTTCATACAGACTAAAAATTACATCTACATGCTTTACTTGTATACCACAATTTCAAAACAACTTGGAAAAACAACCAACAAAACAAGCCAAAACAAAATATAAAAAGAAACAACAGACCTTAAAGGATATTGCTTATTCCACCATTCCCACTCTATTTAGCTGGTTTTTTGGATCTACATAGTATCACAGTGTCTTTGGCCTGAACTGAGTTATGGCAGTTTACGTACATTAAGGATCTGAACGAATGATTTTAGGTTAAGTAAGCACATGTGCGATGACAAACTGACGTGCACTTCATAAATACAGGCTGTCCACAGATCGCAGCTACAGAGTGCGGCTGATGAGCCATCAAAGAGGGAACTGAACTGAAATGCATTTTAGTGGGGAGCAGAGAAATGGTCTTGATTTCGGGACCGCCCAGCTCAATACGGCAGGGCCCGAGAGCCCTGTGACTGCCGGGGAACGAGGGGCTGAACCTCCCAAAGGAAGCAATTCCTTGAGGTCTCTGACCGAGCGGTAGAACCAGCGCTGCAGCTGGAGCACGGGTGGCTTATCTGCTTTCGTGAGCTCCCAAAGATAGAAACGGTAAGCAGTGCAATGGATGAACGGATATACCACGGGCTTGTAATTCGCAGGTTTACAAAAATCATTCAGCTAGAAATGACATTTGCAACTTATCCAAGTCCACAGATGCACGTTTTGCAGGAGCTTTTGTTGACAGAAATAGCCTGGCATGAAACACTGGCTTATATGCCATGATAATACAGTCATCATTTCTTGATTAATACTTCGTAAATGAAATGTTTCATGAACACAATAAAATATTAGAATTATTTCGTACAGAGATGTTGCTGTTGAGGTGTGCAGGGATACATGGAGGCTCAGGTCTGAGGGTTAGCTAACCGGACGCAATATGAAAACTACTGAAGAAGGACTTGAGGAACTTCTGGATATCGCAAGTAACAGAGCGAAAAGCGAACAGAAGTTACAGATAGTGCTGTGAGGGATGGGAAGATTTCACAGGTGGTTAACAGAGAGTCATTTGAAAGACGGCCAAACTTCACAGGTAACTGAAGGGAGCACTGGGGGCCTTTGGGGGAGTAGAACTTGCAAGGTCAGTGATACCCATGTAACCCTATCAGTAACAGCATATAAGGCTGTGATTACCTAGCTAATGATATCAGAAATACCACATTTGAGTACAGATGTAGCAAAAATGGGACCAACCGGAAAAAAGTCATGAGGGACGAATTGTTTGGGAGAAGATAAGGGTGAAAACAGAGAGGGGCTAATGTAGATGGGGGAAGAACAAGCTTATAGAGAAGGGGGGATAAAAGGGGCTAGTGATATGTAAGCAAGTTGTCACCAACTGAGCCCTGTACTGCAGTATCTCCTGTCTTCTCATTAAATCCTCCCGGCTTCTGTGTGATCTCACTCTCTATGCTGCCCGTGTGTGTATGTGCAAGTCATGAGCAAACTTCAGGCTGGACTCGCCAGCAGGTGGGAGATCCGCATCTGGGAAGACCTAAGGTCTCAGCCCATGACTGAGTACGGGGCCCCAAACCCTAAGACAGTTTATTAGATTGGCTTAAGAACCGTGCTCATTTTTGAAGGACGTATCAATGCAGTGTGCTTGTGAACCTACACAGGGTGCATGTTTCATTAGCGAACCTGATCAGAAGCGGAGGAGGAACAGGACCAGGCTGTACTTGTTGGACCTGCGCTGGTCCAAGTGGCCAGCCTTGTGATGCACCCGCAGTGGATGTTCCTCAGCCTCGCTAGGTCTGCAAAGAGAAATGGCAGAAGCCACATCCATCACAGAGACAGGAGAAAGCTCCCAGGTCCTGATGGCAACCAGATTTGGCTAACCCTTAACAGCTCCAATCCTCAAATTCTAAGAAGGCTTTTTGTTTGTTTTACGTGTGAAACCTTGACTAATTAAGGTATCCACACTATACATACCCTCAAAAGCAAAATGGCATTTGTACTAGCCATTCAGACCTATCAGAGATGGGGTTTCTACTCAAATAAGATTTTTTCTCCATATAAATATTGGTTTTCTCACTAATACAAGTGAAAGACCAATGGAGGAATTTAATGCTATGCTGGTCTGAAGATAAGAATCCTCCGTTTTTGAAATGGGAATAACAGTTTTATAGGAAAACAAAATGCAAATAGTTCAAGATTTTATTTAGTGCTCACATCAATCTTATATGAGCTTTGGGAGTTTTCAGACTGGCTGGCTGCCTTCTAATAGTAGGTCCCCTTCAAGGTTCCGGTGCTTTCAACTTCATGACAACTCAGACATGTCATATAAATCAGAGTCTTACATTTCTGCTCTTTCAGTTGCATCTGAACTTCAAAGAGACAGGATTAAGACTTCTGTGTATAGAAATGGACATAATCTCAGGAGGGATCAAGGATCATGTACTTCCAGTGCATTTTATTCATTCCTATTCATAAACAGTACATGGTATTTCTTCAACAAACCAGCATGTATCAGACAGAGGGCAAAGAATGAATACAAAACGTACATTTTTCTGAAAAAGAAGAAAGAACAAAATCAGCAGACCTTAAGCTGAAGAACAGGATCCTCACTAGGATAAACTGGAAGACCTAACCCTTTTGTGTCTCCTTCATAAGACATGTATTAAAATGCCACATTTTCCCCTTTTCTCCTCTCTTTAATCCAAGATTACTTTCATCCTGTCCTATTGTTAAAAGAAACTTGCAACCCAC
The DNA here is from genome assembly GCA_026413425.1 of Tringa solitaria. Classification (NCBI taxonomy): domain Eukaryota; kingdom Metazoa; phylum Chordata; class Aves; order Charadriiformes; family Scolopacidae; genus Tringa; species Tringa solitaria. Next base: position 17,662,397 of record JAOXJM010000012.1, read on the forward strand.
ATAATAACTCTCCTAATGCACTGAACTGTATCTTCTAACATGGCCCAAAATAGAGTTTAGGAACATTAATTAATGGGGGAAAACTTTGACTGAGAAGCTATCATATTGGTTATAATACATTCAAAAGTTTTGTAATTGAATTTTACTTCTACCAGGAATGAAGAGAAAAATGCTTCCATCAAATACAGATTTTAAACATCACTTTTTGCAGATGTTTGTTTTAGGGAGTAAAGAAGAAGATTTTGAGACAATGTGGATGTTGAGATACAGGGTTAGGAGAAGGTGAAGGAAACAAAAAGTTGCAAGCCTGAAAAGTGCACCAAACTTTGTAACAATGACAGGGGAAAAGAGCACCTGGAAGGAGTAGAGATGAAAGATGTGCTTTGCTGATGTTTACTGAGAAGAAATTGTGCCTCATGGAAGTAAACATTAAGAAGGCAGAGAGAAATGTGAGTTTCAAGGCAGACGAAGGAACAGAGAAGAGTATTTGAAGACTGACAATGGTTTGATGTGAAAAAAAAATAATCTTAGTAGACAAGGTCTGTCAGGAGGCAAAGGCAGGCGTGAGAATATCCGAAGAAAGTCATAAGAATCTCTTACAGCATGAGATGAAATACATGCTATCTTGCCATTTTGAATTTTCTAGGACCAATTCATTTTTACAGTGTGTTCTGTAGGAAAGGAATATATAGTAAATGTCACGAAGCTCTGGAAAAGACCCTTACTCATTTCTTACTACTCTAATAATTTACAAGTATGAAATGTAGAGCTCATTATAAACTTTATAAGAAATGTGCCTTATGTTACAGCATCATATGCATAACAATTTTTTATGTCAGCATATAAAACACTATGCTTCATGCACAAACCAGTACAATTATTTTAACGTACATCTGCACCTTGCCAATCTGTTATACACAGGGAAAAGTTCATATACACCAACATTCTTACCTGCTCTTTTCCTAGGGAAACAGACCAGTGAGCAGTATGCAGATGACTGAAGACAGACAGTCGTGTTGATATGTCTAATTTATCATATATACTGAACTTTGATCTAAGAACATGTCAGCTAGCTATACTGAAAAAAACCCCCTTATTATATAATTAACAAGTTGATTGTATATATTCTTGAATCCTATGAGAACAGTTTTAAGTTTAGCAATCCCTTAATATGGAGAATTAAATATTTATGAGACCTTCTATTATACATCCTATAGCATTCACTCATTTTAAGTTGCACCATATGAAACCTGAAAGATAAATAGTTAAATACTAGATCTACAGATCACTTGCCTAATTGTATGGAATATAGCAGAGATAATGAGCTCATTGTGAACTGCAACAGCCATATAACGTGGCTCATGAAATGCTGATGGGACTGTCCGCACTGCATAGCAGAGATAAACACCCCACAAGAGGAATAAAAATTCAGCTGTGAGAAGAACAAAAAGAAATAATTTGCAATTAGTTTTATATACGAAAAAGGAAGGAAATTTGAAGTACTACAGTATCTTCTGTATCTGTGAATATCTATGCAAAGACAGTATACACTCATACATGGATATATGTACACAGGCATTCAAACTCTTTTAGATATTGTCGCTGCACATGATACATTTGGTTTTCATTTTACACACTTATTTTTTCTAGATCAGGAACCTTTGCACTCATGGTGTTTCAGTTTTTCAATTGACAAACTTTAAGACAATGCCTAATAATGTCTTGTTGGTTTTTCAAATAGGTTCTATAGAAGTTTGACATCACTTAAAATAGCAAGTATTTTTAATTGTAGCTCTTGTTCATGTTGTAGAGGCAGATACTGCTACTACTAGACTACAAACTTTTTAAGACAACAGTTTCACTTCAAAGGTTTGTAACTCAGATCTAACAACACATTTTGGATTAAAAAATTTCCTTCATTCATGATAGTTACTTCTGCTGGTGCCCATAATACGATGAGTAATTTCTGAGCGCCTAATGTCATTACAACAAATGACGTGTCTCTCTCTGTTAGGAGAAAAATGAGTAAAGGAAGAAAGAAGAAGGAATAAAGGACCAAGATCAGCTTAAACTATCCTGTTAGAGCTAACTCATCCCAGCAGTACTCTGACTTCAGTTTCCACTAGGCAGTCTGCTGTGGCATTATTTTACTTTTGATACAAATGAAATAATTTTGTACTCATCTTGAAAAACCTCTCCTTCCAGAAAAAAACCCCACAGCTCTGCCATGTAGCTATGAGTAGAGCTGGCGCCCATGCCTCCTGCCTTGCAGTCTGGGTTGAGGATGGCTGGAAGTGGTTGAGCCTACCCAGCAATGTGCAATTCCATGATAAAGCCCTGCTGGCACTGCTCTGGACCAGCTTCAGAAATTGAGTGTGACACCATTGTTACTCATACACTGCTTTTGCCTTGTTGAATTTTTGCAGTAAAAAACTGCAAATGTAGTACAATAGAAAATTAGTTCTTTTTCACACTTATTTTTGCCAATACATGTTATTGAACTGTAGCAGGAACTGGTGATCAGTGACATCACCCTATGGTAGTGATCAGCAAATCATTACAAGTCTGGTTTGGATAAGGACACAAGTGCTTGTGAACCCTGCCATTAGCAACAGATGGAAATAAAACACTGAGAGGGACTCTACCAGGGAGTGTAGGATAGGACAAGGGGTAACAGTTTTAAATTAAAAGAGAGGAGATTTAGATTAGATATTAGGAAGAAATTCTTTCCTGTGAGGGCTGTGAGACCCTGGAACAGGTTGCCCAGGGAAGTTGTGGATGCACCACCAAGGGTGTTCAAGGCCAGGCTGGATGGGGCTTTGAGCAACCTGGTCTGGTGGGAGGTG